>WEKX01008362.1:37120-122649 GCA_013390025.1 Pitta sordida | reverse complement strand
CAACACTATTCCTGATGTAGTGGAAACATCACCTTGTTGATGTGGCTAATAGTCTCATATTCAGTCAGATACTCAGAGTAGCTTAGGCTCCTCTGCAGCATTCAAGGCAAATTTAGGCTGGGTCTGGATGACTTGGAACAAGGGATGTGCCCTAATGTCACAGAATCACAGAATATTCCTAGTTGGAAGGGACTCACAAGGATTATCAAGTCCAACTCTAAAACGGCACCACTGCCACCCTGGCAGGAATCGAACCTCCGGTCTCCCACATGAGAGACACTCTCCACTGTACTAAAGTGAAATGTCCACCATGTGCAGGGCCTATGGCACATTCCTCAGGACAGGTGTAAGCAGAAGGTTCGTATGACCTGTTTGACAGTACTCCCGGTACTTGACTTGTCTTTTCTGGGAGCCCTTCTGAGTCTTGCACTCTATTAACCCACATAAAGGAGCTCTTACCTGTATGACAGCTGTTACTTAAGATGTGCATTATCAGGGATATGAATGCAACATACAGATATTTTGAGGTTTTTCCCCTCTACTCACTGCAGAATTAATGGGAAATATTTTTTGTTGTTGTTGTAGTAAAACTGATCAGCTTACCCAGTCTTTTGTTTGTTTGATTTTGGGGTTTTTTTTCTATTTCTAGTACTGAAGGCAAAACTTTTGCTGCTGTTTATCTGTGTAAAGGCTTGATTTTCATTTGAAAATATGCCTTGTGGGATGTGAAGCTCTGTAATTACTATCCCATTTGTACATGACAGGAGAAGGTGGTCTGCCTTTCCTGAACTCTTTCCTTGAGTATTTCTTCCACATTGGTCTTGCTTTGACTATACCTTTGCTACCATATTTCAGCCAGCATGTCCAGCTTAGTAGCAAAACAGCAGATAGAGCAGATGAGTAATTGTTATTTAAAATTTACTTGATGCCATGCATCAAATATAGATATTTGTTCAAGAGCATTAACTCATTTTGAGGGCAATTCCACTGAAATGACCAGATTTCTGTGAATGAGTATCAAAGTACCATAGCTAAGAATTTCACATTTTTTAATATATTTAAATGAGGCTGGAAAAAATTAACACATCTCAGATGAAAAAAAAAAAAAAGTATGAGAGTGTGTGTGGATTTTTTAAAAGATAGGTTTAATTGACATTTTGTCAATCATATAAGTACATACCTTTTTCTCTATTTTACCAAGAATACCATAGAAATAAGTGAATGATTTTTTTTTAATTACTCATTGGAAATATCTTCTATACTGTAAGTTGAATTAAGTACACATACTTTTTTTTCATTCTCATATTTTTGTAGGGCTTAATTTTTGTTTCCTACTCCTGTGTTGTGGCATGAGGAACAATTATTGCAGAAGCAGCTCCATCTTAGTTAAAAAATAACCGTATCCTGTTATGGTAATTTGATAAAGAATTTTTCTTGGGTTAACAAAATGAAAACTTTTGTTACTATCTCAACATAGCTTTTGAATTTCATATCAGTTTTAAAATTCATGTATGTCTCTGCTCCTAAAGTTTTTCAGATATCTATTATTTGTAAATGTTGCTTTTCTTCCAAAAGCTGACAAAAATCAGCAATTAACCAACTACAACAGGTGTTTCCTTTCTCAGGGGAAGGAATGCATATGATTATTGTAATTTAAATTCCTATGTGAGTTAAGGAATTGGCCTGTTATTAGAAAACATTGCAAGCATGTAGAAAATGTATAAAATTATGTAGAAAGGTTGGATGAATTTAAGACTGAGACAAGTTTAACCCCTTCAGATTCTCTTTAGATATGAAAGACTTGATATTGCATATATGGCTTAGATTTGCAATGATTTTTTCTTTTTATGACAAACATATGTTTTTATACTGTGATCTTTGTGCAAAAATGATGCAATCACCATTTTGCAATGTTCAATTTGTGTAATGGCAGACAAGTATTCCCTAGGAATACTGATAGCATATTACTCAGATTGTTTGCTCATTTAACCCTGCCCCAGGTGCCAGAATCTTTAGATTAAAGATACAGAAATAAAAATAGAATAGCCTAGCAGATCATTTTTGGCTGCTGTAACACATAATCATATTCTCTGATCCATTCTAGCTTTCTATTACTTGTTAATAGAAACCTTCGAGTTCCCTGAGTGTCTGCAAAAAGTGTCAGATTGACAGCAATTTAATTTTGAGTAACAACAGGAGACACATCTTCAGTTAATGCACACATTAGTATAACTGATAAAAATATATGTAAAATATTCTAAAAATATCGATGATATGAGGAACATGGTAAGACTTCATGTTGTGTATATATACATTTGCATTATTACTAGAGGTAGAAGTAGAATTTACAAGAGAAAATTAGTGTTTGTATATGAAACAGAGAAATGTGGAAAAAAAGAAGCAGATAATAAGGAAAAAAATGTTGGATTAAGTTTATTAAAAAAGCTGGGTTTTTTCTGCTAGTGGTCTTTTTTTACCTTCACTCTGCAAGGACTCATTAACCAAGGCAGTCAAGTATGTGTAGATATAAATACATATTGGAGTAATTTAAGTATTTTAGTAGTGCCTAATTACTCTGCAAAGAGAGAGGGTTTGGGATGGTTTTTTTCCTACTTGCTGTTAAAACCAAAAAAGATATCTTTTTTTTCCCTCTTACTGCATTTTGTTTTCCTGTGCCCATGGACTGCTAGCAAATATGCTATTAACAGAATACTGTGGTACCAAAGCATGTGTCTAGCCATACACACAAAAAGCACTGTTTAATAGCCAAATTGTTTCAGTTGCATTTTTACAGAGACCAAGTGTAAGTCTGGTGATTTTGTGCACTTGTGCTGATGATAATAAAATTAGAGGAGAGGAAGTTTGGTCAAACCATGTCATCTCTGTGACCTGCTCAGTTTTTTACCTGCTGCGTTTAAATCACAGTCTACCTCCTGACACTGCTAAGTATTGCTAGTAAACCACCAGGTTGTTTATAAAACCACATTGTAAAGTAGTTTGTGCTGGAAAGTGTGAGCTGCCGAACAAATTAATGGCCCTGTGAGGTGCTGCCTGCTAGGGTGAAAATAAATTGTAAGAAAATATAGGAAGACAGGTAATGGGCACTAGCTATGTTGCACAACGCTTCTCAAACTGCTGCTGAGTGTGTGCCAATAGATATGGCAATAATCGTCAACAAGATTTACAACACTTTCGCATTTACACAGTGAGAGTAAAAAGGGTGAAAGAGTTCTATAATTTTATTTAAAGTTTAGCACCAACTATTTCTGGACCTACTATTTCCAGGCAACAGGGTCACAAACACACTGCTTATCTTTCATATGTGTCAGTGGGAGGGTTTATTGTTATCATCAGAAGTCCTTGAAATTTGACATAAGAAGAATAGCAGTAAAGCAGAGGTATATACTTAATTTTAAAATCCAAATACGTACATATTTTGCCATTTATTGTATGTGTTATGATTTCTGATAGCAGTAAATCATGCTACCTATCTATAGCCCCAGTAGGTGTTTCCTGCAGGGAATACATTTTCTGACTGTGCTTCTTTCCCTGATATTGAGAAGGCACAGCTTAAAACCACTGTGTTTGCTTTGTTGTCCCCTTGGCACTGCATTCTGTGCTGTAGAAATCTGCATGAGGCCAACTGAACAATTTTAAAGGTCCACTGTGCAAGGCTCAGGAGTTGTCCCATCATCATCTTTATCAGTATTCAAACATGTCTTTTCACTTAAAATATCCTTCAATAGTTGTTAGCACTGAAGAAATAGTAAAATTATGGGTTTGCACATCCTCAATGGAACCTTCTATGTGTGTTATTTTATAATGAAAATTCTGGTTACTAGTTAAAAAACTTCATCTTATCAGAAAGTCTTGCTTATGTTTTTCAATGGCTTCAGCTGCCACCATTGAGAAGCTTTCTTTAAAATATGGACTAGATAGCCATGCAATCACAATAGATTATGGATGATATTAGATTCAATCTTAACATTAGGAAGCGGTTTTTCACAGAGAGAGTAATTGCATATTGGAATGGGCTGCCCAGGGAGGTGGTGGAGTCACCATCGCTGGAGGTGTTTAAGAGAAGACTGGACGAGGAGCTTAGTGACATGGTCTAGCCGGGAGGTGTAGGGCTGGATGACGTTGTGCCCCCTCCGTCTCGGAGTGGCCTGCTAGACTGTGAGGGATCTAGGTTGGTGTTATGCTCTGGGATGTGCTCTCGGTCTCTTTACGGGTGTTAGATGGTGAGTTGGACTAGATGATCCTTGTGGGTCCCTTCCAACTCATAATATTCTGTGATTCTGTGATTCTGTGATATTTATGTACCTTTTGTAAGGCTTTTTTGTGGGTCTAACATACTACTAAATTCATGAAAATAAGTTTTATGCTTAAAAAACCCAAAACAAACAAAAAACCAAAACAAAACCAGGTCATTTTAGAATGCAGTAAATAATCTGAGGCTGACCAAATCATTCCTTGTATCACTTTATATCAACCGTATGAACAAATTGGCAGTTAGTGATTATTATTTGTTTTTTCTGTGGTAACACCCAGAAGTCTCAGACACTAGGCGCTTTATAAACACAGATAAATGAACATTTCCTGCCTGAAGAATCAGAGACCAAAGGGTAATTTAGGTCAGAAGGGACCTCCACAGGTCATTGAGACCAACCCTCTCTGCTCAAAGCAGGTCTAATTAGATCAAGTTGCTCAAGGGCTTGTCTAGAACTCTAAAAAGTGTAAGAATTTATTAGCTAAAGTTCATCTGCTAAAATCTGAGGGTTTGGTTATTGAATGCAAGGTTAAGAAGTCCAATTTCATCCTGTGTGTATGTGGCAGTCAGAATGTAATTTGTTTTATTTTCATCTTTCTTATTCAATCGATCAAAGACTTAGCTGACCCAATAGTTCTATCCTAGAGGCTCCTATTTCTCTCTTAGAAATATGAGTTCTCTCCTGGAGACTTTCCTTTTGGAAATGGCCTTGGAATATCCATCCATGAGCAAAATCAGGGCTGCCATGTAAAACCACAGAAGAACTGTCACTCCTACTGGAAAATAGTAGACTAGACTTGATACTGTCATTAATTTTTCTGATGGATGTTCCCTTCTTTTTCATTTCTTCTAAAGTTTGTAAACAACCCTTCAGGTGGACTTCCCAGTATGTTCATTAGTTCCTTACAGACCTGGTTAACCCATTGATGATCGGTGTGGCGGCACATGTTGAATAGCAAGTTTGCATTTAAAAACATTTAGAGGCAAGTGAAATTAGGTTGAGAATATAATTTTCCTTCTGAAGTATTTCATTTCTCCTTGTTGAGCTGGTACTTTGTGTTTCTTTTGATTTCAATTCTTTTTTCTTAAAAAGAAGTGATTGAAAATTTAAGACCTCTGGATCCCAAAAGGCTTACAGACCTGTAAAAATAACAATATAAAGCTTCCTGGAGTGTAAATGGCCTAATATTTATATGACCGTCTACGGACAGTAAAAAGTTTCTCAAATGCAGCCATTTTTTCTAGGCTGTATGGAAAAAACTTATACACAATCCAAGTTTTAAAATTTATTCAGTTAAAAATCCCAGAGTCACAGAGTATTCTGAGTTGGACCTGATCATCCTTGTGGGTGCCTTCCAACTCCTAACTGAACAACCTCTGCAGGGATCAAACCTGTGACCTGCATTATTAGCACCATGCTTTGAACAAGTTAGGAAGAATTTTTTCACAGAGAGAGTGATCTCTCAGTGGAATGGTCTGCCCAGGTCTGCCTGGAGGTGTTTAAGAGAAGACTCGATGAGGAGCTCAGCGACATGGCCTTGATGGTGGGAGGCTTGGATGGATGGAGCGTGGTGCCCGTGTTTCCACGCTTGTGGGCCTGATCTCTGGGTGGGTATTTGCTTGGGTGTTGGACTAGATGATCCTGTGGATCCCTTCCAACTCAGAATAGCCTGTGAACCTGTGAACTGAGCTAATCTGTTATTCTTTGCTTGTTTGGAGATATTTAGAACCATTACCAAAGAACTGATAAAACAGATACTTAAGCCTTTAGAGCATGAAGAAGTTATGTTAGTAAGAAACAATCAGCAATTTTTGTTATAACATCGGAAATAAGATGTAGACACTTTGAGAATTACTAAGACGTAATCAGAAGACATTTAAAACATCAGAAAATAATTGCTGCATAATTAATTGGGGTGATGGAGTTGATTAGCTCTGTCTGAAGCAATTTATTAAACTATCATTCTCTACAGGTAAAAATCTGTATGGTTAGTTCCATATATACTGACAATGTTTTTCAGCTATAAAATTGCAATTCAATTATCAAAATATAGAGAGAGTTACCTAGGTATTAGTAAATAATTTTTAATTTTAATATTTTCAGCCTACATGTCCCTTTATATAGTGAGACACAAATATTTTGCTCAAATATCACTGTGTTGAGGCCATTCTGTTTATATATGAGTTCAGGTTTGTGGAACTTTGAGTACCTAAGCTCTAGCTGGGTCTAAGAGAGCATACTACTAAATTGCTTTGCAGTAACTTATATTTTAATGAGCTTGAAAAACAAAGGAAAATTTTCTACATTATAGAAGGAGGGAAATCAAGAGATGTGCCTGCAATATTTTTTTTTTTTTCAGTTTTCCAGTGTATGAATTTTGTGCTTCTGTTTTATCTAAAGATTTGTTTGCATATAAAGAATGAGCAGGCCACTTTGATCAGATCTCTATGAAATAATTTCTCCTTCTTAAAGGAAAGAACTTTGAACATCAAATATAACATTGCTTGCTACGATAATAATTTAAAAACCTATGTATTTATAGTGTTGGAAATTAAGATAATCTGCTCATTATTGTGTTGAGTGGTGACTCCTACTAAAGCACTTCATTGTGTTGCTACAAGTCTGTCTCAGGGTTATAATTCCTGTATATATGAAAAATTCAATTTAATAAAAGCAAATGTTAATAAAAAAAATATTGTGGTACAGCATATGAAAATACGAAATATTTTATCCCACTTAGAAAACCTACTGTTGTATTTCTTGCATTTTATTCCCCTCATAGAGAATGCAGATGAATGACTGAAAAGGCTTTCTCACCTGGGCATCTCTCTTTGCCCACACTAGAACTCCTTGGGAAAGGAGTCTAAAGCAACTTTTACTGCCCCTCTGCTCTGAGCTGCTGAGTCTAGTTGCTGAGATCCGTGTAACAAACAGAACATTGCTGGTCTTTCTCCAGATATATATTACCAGAGCTAGTCTGAGTATCAACATTTGACATCATCTATATAACTGCATTCATCCAATAATAATTTTTTTATTGCTTTCTACTTGCGAATCCACTTCTATAAAGTATTGTCTGCTCTGCTAAATTATTTTAACATGATGCATCTTGTATTATATGTTAAATTATGAAGTAGTCATATGTGAGAGAATCCATGGCAATTTGGTGGCAGTACCAGAAGAGACACAGATGAGAAAGGCTTTGACCATGCTTGTCTAGGTAAGGTTTAATTTCATTTTGTGCTGGAGAGGTTTTGTGGGTGCAATGGAATTGTTTGTTTGAATGATTAAAGGACACAGAATCAAAGGCTATCTCTAGTCTAAAAGTAATACTATATTTATTAATTCTTTTTTGTCATTCTGTAGATCACATTTCTGAGCATGAATTTTATTTTTATTATTGAAAAAATAGAAAAAGAGATATTTTATAAAACTAATGGGGGGAAAAGTATACTTAATGGAATATTATCTGTTTGAAACATCCTCCAAAACTCTATGAAGACTGCCTATACCAAATTGGTAATATGTCTGTTTAGCACCTTAGTGTTCCGAAGTTATTTCTGTGCAAGCTAACCAGAAGATTTTATAAAATCTATTTTGAATAACCTGAAAAATGTGTTGAATAGTATGTCTTGTCAAAATCTGAGAAAATTCCCCAAATTGTCACACATTTCTTGAGGGTAATATCAAGGCTTTGGATGGCTTTGAGAGACACATAGTTAAAGAAAATTTCTTTTGGCTGTTGGCTCATGGAAAAAGATTTGTTCTGCTGGGGAAATAAAAGGACCGTGTTAAAACAAAAGCTAATAGGAGAGAAGATGGCCTTTTAGCTTTAAAAGTGGAGGAACTACTTGCAAGAACTTGAAAGAGAGAGTGACACTGTGACCAGTGAATTCAAAAAATCACTAGATTCCTTTCATTGTACATGCATTAAATATCTTTTGTTCTAAGCCATATGTTTGATTTCCTTTTTTTTTTTAAGGGATTTAGGGGTCTTCTTAACATATGTTCCATCATTATTGGAATCTGACAGACCTATGAAGTTTATGACAAGTCTCACCAATGTGAGCTGCTAGATAATTGAAAAAATGTTGCTAGATAATTGAAAAAGAAAAATCCATTTAACTAACATGTATTACTTGTACAACATGGTAGATCACACTGTTACATATCTAGCAACAAAAGGTGGTGGAGCATGTGAAGTGGCATAGCTGGGTTGTCTTGGCAGGAATAGGAAGTCAGATGAGTGTGTATTTTTAATAGAAAATGCTTCCTGCTGTATGTTAAACCCCCCCCCCAAAGGCATTGCATGCAGCTTAGACTTTGCTATTGTGATGTCTTTGCATGATGATAGTGCTGCTGCAGGATTTATGCTCTAAAGTATTTGTGTTTACAGTGTCTCTGTTTCCAATGTAATCTTGAAGGCTGCCCTAATCTGAAAAGTTAATTAAAGCAGTAAACAAAGTAAATCTCTT
The DNA here is from genome assembly GCA_013390025.1 of Pitta sordida. NCBI lineage: Eukaryota > Metazoa > Chordata > Aves > Passeriformes > Pittidae > Pitta > Pitta sordida. The sequence continues at coordinate 113,903 of WEKX01008362.1, read as the reverse complement.
AATTCAGTGTTATGAAGCATTTGTGTGTTTGTTGTGCATCAGCTGAAAATTTCCCAAGTATTTAGTAAACACCTGTGCAATCACAGGATACTTACTAATGAGTATAGTAGCCTATCCTTATGTGTGTAACAACTTTTAAATGTAAACATTGGTTCCCAGTAGTCCCTATTAATGCAGTCTTCTAAGTAAGGGAGATTTTGTGCATTAAACCAACTGCATCTAGAGATCACCCAACCTCATATGTCAGTGGCTACTTTTTCTCTTTGACTTCCCTGACCTCCCACAGCAGCTGTTCGTACAGTGATTATCATCTAGTGGAGTGTACTGCTGTAAAACAAGCTTGCATTTTAAAAATAGACATGTTAATTTAGTGTATACTCTCATTCTAAGAGAATAAATTTAGAATGTGGAGAGAAGGTTAAGACAAAGAAGCTGTTTTAAAGCAATTGTTTACTTTATTATGGGATTCATGTATCCCCATTTCACCCACCCATAACAAAATACTACTTGGCATTAATTCAGCCTGCTCAGAATTGGTACACGAATACAGAGCTGCACAACTAATAGTTTCATTTAGAGGACCACACACAGTTGTTGCACATGTGAGGGAAGCAAGCTGACAGATGTCCACATCCCCTGGCTCTAAGAATAATAATAACCCTCCTACCTAACAGACTGCAAGCGGGAAAGGCTCTCGGAGCACTGTCCCCTTTTCCCCCCACTGTGAACCGAGTACATTCTTGCAACTTTTTACAAGATTTCTCCCTAGTCCAGAGATAGAAGTTATGCGTCTGAGTGGCTTACAATGAAATACCCTTAGGAGAGGAGATTAATTTTTGTTTTTCTATTACACAAAAATAGCATCACTTTTCTCTAAAATAATAAAACCCTGAAAGTCATCTCAGTCTCCTGGATGCAAGAATAAAAAGAGAGTATTTTCACACCACAAGGAAGGCTGATGTGATGATTCAGTAGTCATCTGGAATAAGTAGGTAAAGTACTTGCTGGCCTTCCTCCCTGCTTCACAGAAAGCCCAATTTATTTTGCCCCACATGTAGTCTGCACCAAGATCTCAAGGTCTTTTGAAAAGTTTGGATTTCAGTAAGGATAGTATCATTTTGAGCTCTTCTGGCTGCAAAAAATTGCATGATTGAAAATTAAAGACTCAAAAACTAGAAGAACAAAATAAAGAATTGTATCTCTTTTGAGGAAAAAAAATCTTATGGTTATGGGATATTACTTATAAGTTCTAACTGCCTGAAATTAGTGATGCAATCAGTTCTTGCCACCTATTATGAAGCAAAATAGCAAAAGCAAAATTTAGGTATTTGTAAGAGAAATAACACATTATTTACTACTAAAATTTCCTAAACTCTAAAGTTAGAAATACTGTGGTAATTGGAAGTTAAGAACATCTAAAAACTGTATGCTTTCACCTGAGTTGTTTTCAATTTTTCCCTGACATACTGAGTAGATTTTGAAATCTGCGTCACTGCATGATACTCAGGAAGAAATGTTTGTATAGGAAGAGTCATGGTCTTTTAATTACTGTCTCTGTTTACCCTAATATCAGAGCCATCAGCAACTGCATCCATGCAGTGTCAGCAGTAATTAGCACGGAATATATAGGCCTCTACTCAGGAAGAATTGCTGAATGTATGATTTAACAGCACTGAAAGTGCTCCTACACTGTCCCACACAGTAGCATTTTTAGTATAAACTGCAAGTGTGTAGATTGCAACTTGCTGTGTGCTAACCTCCCCAAGAAGACAAGAGCAGACTTGGTGGAAGACTGAAGGTGAGAGACATACAAACAGTATAATGCAGCCGCAAGTATCATTTCAAGTGAAAATTTTGCTCCCAGTCCCAGTGCCCTTAATGCAGTTGTGACCATGGTTACACTTGTTAAGGAGATAGCCCAGTGTCAAGGCCCTGCTATTAGTGCTTCAGTGGACTAATTTCTGACTTGCAGTGCAGCCTCAGTTATTGTAATGGAGGTCTAAATAGTCCACATTGAAGAATATTTCAAGTTTAGTATTACAGGTTATTTAAACTAACTTGGTTACTCAGATTTATGCAAGCTTATTCTTTAAAGCTGTGGTTTTCCCCTTCAGTGCTAAACACATCTCTGCAACATTTGCTTACTAGGTCATTGGTATTCAAATCTGAGTTTCTTCCTAAACCAAAATCCTCCATCTTAATAGCATGCAGAACCTAGTCCCAAAACCACGGGGAGGGTAAATTCATTTTTATTTTATTTTTAAATAATAGAGCCTTTATGCATTCTGAAATGAAAGTCTGCCTTAAACGAGAGGTTTCTCCTCTTCCCTCAGTCAAAGGATTTTGGGTGCAGAAAGCTCACTGAAAGATGGCTGAAAATTGTAAATAATTTAAAAAAACCCCATACATTCTAAAATCTCCCGCTCCTTGCTGAATTTGTTTTGGCATGCAGAGATGCTAATGCACCTGTGGAGAGAGTGTTCTCTGTAATGGATGACATCTGGTTTGAAGACAAAAATGGAATGTCAGTAGACATAGTTAAGGGAATGACAGTGGTAAGAGCCAATCTTGCTGGTAACTGCAAAGAGGTCTCTGAACAACTGTTTGAAACACACACAGCTTCCTCAGAAAGCTCTGCATATATACCTAAACTGCTTACAGATAATGCTTACATGTACTCAAATCTTTTTTGTTACATCTGCCTTAAGTTTCTAAGGCTGCCCAGGGAGGTGGTGGAGTCGCCATCCCTGGAAGTGTTTAAGAGAAGACTGGACGAGGAGCTTAGTGACATGGTCTAGCTGGGGGGTGTAGGGCTGGATGACCCTGGGCCCCTTCCGGCTCGGAGTGGCCTGCTAGACTGTGAGGCATCTAGGTTGGTATTACGCTCTGGGATGTGCTCTCGGTCGCTGTACGGGTATTAGATGGTGAGTTGGACTAGATGATCCTTGTGGGTCCCTTCCAACTCATAATTTTCTGTGATTCTGTGAAGTCTTAAAACAAACTCTCATTTCCAGTAGTGTACAGGACAACATGCTCATACGGAAAAAATTCTGCGGTCTGTATTATTTCTCATTTAGGCAAAAGTAAGGATAAACTTGCTTGAGATTTTTAGTATTTTTTTAAATTATCTTTTTTCATTCTATTTTAAGTTTTGCCGCAATAAATCTAAAGAATTATTCGGACTTCTGTAGCCTTTTTAATTTCTGTTGGATTAGAGACTACATGTATGATTAAACACATGCATAGTCCACTTACAATTAGTTTGTTGATGAGCTTTGAAAGACTTGATTAGAATTGATTTAATAGTTTGACACAAAATTAAGATATGATGTTAGTTAATGCTTAATTCTTACAAAAATTATTTAATTCATTAGCTGGGAATTTTTCAGAAATCATCCCCTCTTTGTAAAGAAATAGATATTATTGTTTGAAGACAACTTTATATGTATACTTAAATTTATGTATGAATCAAAATATTATATAAATGAATGAGAAAATAAAAAGTAATTAGATTTATCTCTGCTTCTAAGGATCCTATATGAAAGGAACAGCTCCTAATTTTCGCTAATAGTACTCCATATTACTGCTTGCCTTATTGTTAGAAATAAATCTAAAAAATATTTGTTTCCACTCATTTTTATAGTGAACATGTAGTTCTTTCAGAAAGCAAGTAGAAAATATCTAGACTACTTTATTATATGTGATTGATCTATACGTGCCATCAAGAGCAATCAAAGATCTTTTCCTAGTTACACTTCATATTCTTATTAAGGCCTAGATAAAGAAAGACAGTTAAAAATATTAACAAAGGAAATTAAAGAAAACAGGTAGACTTTTTTAATTGTACATTCTAGGTCTTGCAAATCTTGGCATGGAAATCAGCTGTCATGTTCACCACGCTTACCTTTCAACCGTAGCTGCGCTGTAGCTGTCTACTTAAGCAGAGCATGTTCCTCTTGTGCTTCTGAGGTAGGCATCTGAAGTAGATGAGATTAATCACATTATAGTTGTGTCTGTTATTCAGACTCTGTTATAGTCATGAACAACTGGAATTAATTATTCACAGGAATATTACCTTCAGAAATATTAGTTAACACATAGTTAATGAAAAAAAAAGATGTCCCAATAGCACACTCACTAATGCAGCTGTGATAAGACAGTCTAAAAGAGGCACAAGATAAACCTGAAGGGCTTTGCTGTAGTAATCCTTCTTCCTACTGGCTAACAGTTTCCTTAATGTGTCAATATTTCATTTACATTTGTGTGACCATGTTCCAAAGGGAATGCTAATAAAGCCTCCAGATGCTAAAATCGTTCTGAGTAACTTCTGTGTGTGGGTGTCAATATGACTCAAACCAGGTGAGAGACTTGGTTGAATCAGTCCTTGACAGATGCAGAGTTTTCCAGCAGCTGTCCCAGAAATTTCTCAGAGCTGTTTGTATGCACTGAAGACAGGCCCAATGGAGCAAGTAGGGACCAAAGCAACTGTAGCTGGGTTAGCCAGACCGAGTAGAAGGTCAGCTCACACCTTCATTGTACAGTGGATCAAAGCATCACAGAGCTCCTTAGTAATGACTAAGAGTTTTGATGGCTGTGTTTCAGAAGATATGTTTCTCCTCCAGACAGATCAAGAAATTCTCTTCTGGTGCCAAAAGAATCAAATCTTTGTGGTCTTTTGTAAAGCTTAATAGAAAATGGCAAGTATGGCCAAGGTATATCTAGTCAAAGTTACTGTGATTTTTATTCCTACAGGTATGGACATATAGATGCAGCAGTGTTTACATGATTTAGGAAAGGAAATGTACTTTAATATCAATTGTGATAATGAGAAAAGCAATTTGTGAAGGTAAACGTGAACATGAGTTTCTTCCTTTCTGGAACACATTGCATCAACATATAAATTGTGCAAACCGACCTGTGAAATATTTGATAACTTAAGACCCAATATGTCTACATCTGGAAGGATATACTTACCCGTTCAAGTCGGCCAAGAGCCCTCAAATGCTTGGACTAGAGGAGACTAATAAATTGCATTTTAGTGCTGGCAAATTGAATCATTCAACAGCATTTATTATTTTGTCCTCTTATTAAGTGAAAATTTATAAAGCATGATAAGCAGTTACAAATTGTACATTAAATTATTTATGCTATTCATAACCTTTTTAGTAACAGGCAGATTTCCAACACAGTCATGTACAGGTGTTCCTCAAGAAACCTAATCAAAGTATCTCTTGTTTTGAATAAGCCTCTGTACAAGCAAACAATGAACAGGTTGTTTTGTTTAGTATACCTATTTTTTTTTTGAGTCCCAGGAAACTTGGATTCCAGATATATAAATATACATCTTCTCTTTGAAGGAAAAAATATTTTAAGGATCAGAAACTTTCAGCTCTTTAACAACCAATATGTGATATTAATGGTCAAATTTTTGAGTATTAATGAGGCTCCTAATATCAGTCAGGAAATTAGATATTAATAATGGACCTGAATCTAACCTGGTGAAATACTCCAGAGCTTTGGAAGCATTCACATTCTGACCTGAATAAGAGAGAAGCAAGTTATGCCACTATGCAAACAGTCCAGCTAAGTCACTTATGTACAGGGCAGGCTGCACATGGCAGCCAAATATTTCAGCTATCTCTCAGAGGAAACTCTCTGCACATCTGACTTACACTGACAGTGCAAGGCAGGTAACCTTCCAGGTACTATTATCAAACAAGTGTGTTTGAGAGGAAGGATAAGGACTGGAAAGGACTCTTTCTGCGCGAAACACACCTGTTCAGTTAAACTGGACAGGTAACTGAAACAGTATTGTATATACTGTTAGTGTTGTATGTGTTATGAGTCATGGATGACATTTATGGACCAAACCCAAAAATTATGTTTTCCTGAAGTTCTTGTGAACAAAATTCCATATGGAGCTATTTGAATTAAGAGCCACTCTATTATCTTCTATCTAGCCATAGCCCATTCTCATTTTCATGATAGCATCTAATTTTTATTAGTTTACAAAGACTCCGATGCATAAAACCCCCAAGAAAGTGATAGCAGGCTTGACTTTAGTTATAGTTATAAAATGTGCTGGAAATAACTATTTCCAGTAATTGAATACATTGCCTTTGGCCTTGGGTGTCAAAAGAAAACTATTTTCCTACAGGCTGTACTTTACTTTCATCAGTCTCTAAGCTGGTCCTGTAAAGTAGTTTTCTTTCACATCTTAGCAATTTACAGTAGAAGCAATGATAATATTTGTCTGATGTTGTTGTTTAAATGATAGACCAGCTAATTCTCAGCATATAAAAACTATATTCCTTCTCCAGAATAAGTTGAAAACTTTTGGGGAAAATGTGTTTGTTTGAATAGTGCATGGAAGGATGGAGAATGAAGGTCTCAATCCGGATCGAAGTAATACCTAGTACCGCTTTGAGGTGCTGAGTCTCATGATACAGATGTTAGGATTTAGTTGTATTATAGGTTGGACTAGATGGTCTTCAAGGTATTTCCCAACCTTATCAATACTATCATACTCTCCTCGGGCTTGTTGCTGGAAGTAAACGCAGTCATACCTCCGGAACTTCGGGCTTTGGGTCTTGTGAGGCTCCCGCGAAACATCAAATCCACAAATTTGGCTTGGACATTAATATGGCAAATTATTGCCGTAAATATGGCAACTTTGCAACACTGAAAAATCCCAAGGCCCCTTACAGCTAGGAGTAGGAGTGTTTTCGCTTTAACTTCAGCAGTTAGCACAGGCAGGAGTGCTTTGTCTAAGGCTATGCATATGCGCATATGTGCTGGCAAGTCCGGGCTGGCTGCCGAGGCTGGACTGTCAAACGCTACCCATGTGGTGCCATGTGTTACAGTTTAAGGTTTCCTCATTCCTGGCTGGAGTGGGCAGCCGGCCAGGGGCAGTGAAATGACCCAGGCCCCTGTCAGGTGACAGGCACCCACGGCTGGGCAGCGATCATGAGTGTGAGGTTCCAGGCAGTCAGGGGACCCCGACCAGGCATAGACAGACATGTCCCTGTGTGTGAGCCTGCCTGTGGGTGGCTGTGGAAGGTTTTTATACAGACTTTCTCAATGGTTTAATGTTATAAAACCCCTCTGAGTGCCTCTGGTATGCCCGCTGTGGCCATGCTGCCAGCAGCAGCGGCAGGGGTCTGTAGGGCTGTGGTGCTGGGACAGACACTGGAGAAGACAGAGCAAGCCTGTGTGAGCTCAGCCAGCGCCTGGTGGGGGTCAGTCCCCTGGCTAGGCTTAGAATGACAGGGGAGAGCGTGACTTTTGCGGAGCCATGGTAGGACTAAGTGCCTGCCTGGCATAGCCGGGGCATCCAGCACTGAAGTGTCCCCGTGTGGGGCACTGTGGGCCCTGAGGCACATCACAGCAGCATGTGTTAGACTACGTGCACGTGCATAAGCCTTTCCCGGGGCAGGGACCACGGCGTCTAAAGGCACAGCGGGATTTATTTAACGCTACACAACCTCCGCAACACAGTGAAGAATGTGTAGAAGATAAATGTCAGGAAATCTAGAAGACAAGTGGACAGTTGAAGGAGAAACCAACCAGTTTTATAGGTGATAATGTGGGCTTTATTATGTGGAAATTACTAAAAACACTAGTTTCATTTAGTTAAGATGATCAAGAATTTTCAGTTTACTACTTATCTGATGAGAAATGCTGTCTTTAGGCTGAGTAGGACAGGATTTCCGGTGAGGAGGACTATGAAAAAAATATTGTCTGCCCTTTAGAATTTTCTCTGTAAACAAGGTGCACATTCATGCAACATAGAAACAAAGTCTGACCACATGGGGAAATGGCGAGAACAAGCTTCTTTTTTACTTCTGTTTATATAGTGTGTAGCACACTCCCTGCCCAGGTTCTGAACAGCATTCTGTGGCCATGGTAATTCAGGTGAGAAATAACCACAATTAATCTTCTCTCAAAACTTTGGTGTTTTTTCACCTGAGGGTGGAATTAACAGGTGACTAAGTGTTATGCAAAACATTAGATTGCCCCACCTTTGGAGGTGATTTGTAGGAACAAATAGCGTTTCTAACTTTGGTACTGATGTTGGGCTGCTGTGCACTGCTTATTGCCTCCTGCGTGTAATTACTTTTTGGAAATGGTGATTGCAGGGACACGCATCTCCTCATAGAGATATTTCATTTAGGTGCCTAACTGTGGGGAGCCTGTTCACATCTGCCCATAGCTCTTAGGTGGCTGTTGTGGTGCATCACCATGATTTGATGTATATTACTAGAAAAAGTATAAAAGCTTTTGAGCTGTGGACTAAATATGCAGTCTTTCTTAAATAGTTCTTATTTGTCAACTCTCTTTTGACAAAACTAATTTATTAAATGATTTTTACATTCAGCAGCCTTCTACTGAAAAAGAAGATTCCTCTGTCCTAATTCTGATCCTGCGTTAGCAAATTCTTCTCCCATGTAGGGGGATTCTTCCATACTTGCTAGTATTACCCTGCTTCATCAAAAATAGATATTAAACAGTAAATCAGCTGTGGAACAAGGAAAAAGTTGTATGAAAATACTTAATGAAAGCTAATCACAGTATATTTTATAGGTGTCAAATAAGACTTAATCATAACGCTGTTAGGTGCTAACGTTTAGTCTAACAAAAATGAAGTGTTTCAATAATACCAGGCTATTATATTGATTGTATTTACACTAGGGAATTACTAAAATTAGCCAACAAGATCTCCATGCCCACTTTTACATGAGCTGCAAGCTTTTTGTGGTGAATATTGCATTGAGTGTAAGCAGGTATTACAAACTGAAGTCAGAGTTTATGAGCCCCTATCACATGAGAACTGAGGATGCAAGCCCTCTATTTAAGGAATGGGGAAACTCTAAATAAAAATTCTTTGAAAACATCAGCCTAGTTCAGATTCCATGTTTCTGTTTGTCCTTTGACTGAGCATTAGATTTATTTAACTTTGAACCTACAAAAATAAAATAATAGATAAAAAATTGCGTTCCACTTTTTCCATAGTAAAATTATGATTAAAGACTGTTCACCTGGGAAAATTCAAATTCATCATAAATATAATAGTGCTTCAAACAGGAACTAATGATATAGTTTATGAATTTTAATTTCTGTTTTAAAAGTCAGCAAGTGCACTTTCTATAAATGTAAACCATCTGTTGGCATCTTTTAAAAGACTAGAATTCAGTTCATCCAAGTATGAATTATTTATTTAGGAATTTTTCTCTAAGTAAACTCTGTTTTCTTTTTTTTCCCCTCTCTTCCATCATAAAGGTAGTGGAGAGTAGTTTCTTTTCTTTTTTTCCTTTGGAAGCATATTTTGTAACATTTCAAATTACACTGCTTTTAAAGGAAGATTTGGCTTCAAGTAGCATTAATTTCAGATAAAGAATAAGGCAATGGTGAAATTGCTATTGTAGGTCTATCAGAATGCCTTGCAGTAGTATGTTGCCTACATAAGTCTATAGAAGCTTAATGAAAACATATCCTGTGTCTTTGTAGATATGATTATTATTTAACAAGAGCTAGAGTATAACTGTAGGAATACATTTTCCGTATGTTTTTGTGTTGAAACAGAGGTATGCTTTGACTCTTTCTTTGGTAGGAGTTCATAGCAAAGTGCAGCTCCAGATCCTAAAGAAGCTGCGGCTGAAACTTGCTAGTTTTCATGACACTTCTCTCTCATGTGGTTTATTTATTTATTTCCTGGCAGCTGTTCTTGATGAGATATATTTGGACACTCGGGAGAGGAAGCAGAAACAGATGATCTATCTTGTTGCACTTTGCTAATTAGAACAATTCCCAGTGACCTCCATCTGCATAGTTTCGATTTTGCCTTTGAATCATGAATCAACAAACATTTTTTTCTATTTGATAGCCCACTGTTCCTTGTGAACAAATAGCACATTAGCCTCATCTTTTTTTTTTTTTTTTTCAAAATACCCCTTTTTGCTAGGATTTGACAATTATTGCAATGTGACCTGCCGAGACTTGTTTGGTGAAAAAAATTACCACATCATCAAATATAAACCAGTTTTGTCACAGGGAATGATATAACTGCTTTTAAAACTCATCCTTATTATGCACCTTATTTTTATTAGAGCTTTGGACCTTGCATTCGGTGGTCTGTCACATCCAGTCTCCAACTATTTCCTATCTTTGTTAGTCTCTCAATTGCTATTATTTTGCTGTTCTTTTTCTAGATTAATGTGAAATGTTTACTACCCTGTAGATGTTTCTATCACTGTTGTAAATTGCAGCTTGCAAAGGGGTTATGCTGGAAAAATAGATCAGTAAAAAATCCTTTTGGACTGGAAATATGTGTTTCCTCATCACCAGCTTCCTAAATGTGTGTGCCTCTCACTAGTAGATTTTTTAAAATTCCTGTTTAAATTAATACCAGGAGTTGCCTTCTTATTTCTTTCCTGTTTTGTATCACTGTAATAGTTGGACTGAGGTATGATGAGCAGTGTCTTTCACTGAACGCATGTTTTCTCATGTGTTGTGATGAGTTTCCTATGTGTCTGCAGACACCTTGTGTTTTTAGGATCACTAAGGGAAAGCTTGGGAACTGAGAACTCGTAAGTACTTTGAGACTCATACAGGGTCACCATCTGGGACTGCCCGCTTTTCTCCATTTATTCTAGAGAGAACCTGGAGTGGCAAACTGACTTCAGGCATTAAGTGCCTAAAAACAACTGAAATGAAGGTGTACTTTCTCCTGCCCACCTGCTCCCTCTCCATCCTCCCTACTTAACAGGTTTTGTATCCTGAATGTTTTAAATAATTACTCAGAGCTGCTGTTCTCTAAGTACTTTAAATAAAAGCCTTTTTGGTATGATTTCAATTTCAAACCAGATTTTAACCCAATGTACATCTTGTTTTACTAAGTGGCATGTGTCCTTAGATTGTAAGAACACTCCCCTGTTGCATTATTTTCAATTTATGTCCACTGGATTTGAACAGATACTAAATGTTCTCATAAATAATTACATCAGTTTCTCAGGTTGCAAGACCCCATCATTTCATTAATGTAATTTAAATGTTGAATAAGCTTTGTAGTTAGAGATCCATTATGAACATAACACCTGAAACTTCATTTAAATATGTATTATAAAAATAATATAAGGTTTTCAATGCAAAAACTAATATAATAATGTTTACTCTCTTACTGTATTTTAATAATGTTTGAATTTATTACGGTATTTATAAGGCAATTAAAAAGTGTCGTTGATTATATTTATTATTTATACAATGCAACAGATTTGCTAGATCCAATGTTATTAAAGCAAAGTATTTCCATTAGTTTAAAATAAATTTTTTAAGAAAATATAAACATTTTGAATTTTTATCCAAAAAACATTGAAAACATTCATTCCTATATGACGGAATTATAAATTGGCTATTAGATTTTCAGTCTCTTCTCATTTTGGATTTGGACTCAACACAGATAAAATTTGTATTTCCTTCAGCTGACGGTTTTGTGGTCTTTATCTTTGCTAGCATGCTTTGAGACCACATTTGAACAGTAGAGCATCTTTTAGATCAAATAAATGAGAAAGTTGCCCAATTTCTGTACAGTTAATTGGTGTGAGTAGTTTTACTTATTTCAGTACTATTATTCAGTGAGTAACAAACAAAAGCTATCAAGCACAGGAGTTAAACAGCTTTTATTTAAGCCATTTTGATCTTTCTTTGTTATTTAATTCTCCTGTCCATTCCTCTGGAGAAGAAACAAAGTTGGTGGGAAAAGAGATTTGCAATTTGAATTTTAAGGAGTGATTCCATGTCATAGTTGCACGGGTTCAGTACAATTCATCATTCAGTTGGGAAGAGAGTTGCTCCACCCTAACTGAATTCAAGCCTGCTCTCCTGAGATAGCAACAGAACTTCGTGCGCCTGCTTTGCTACATATTTGTCAGGATAACACATGCCTTCTGCCTTCACCTCTCTGCTTGCCCAGAGATGCTGCTGGCTGACGTAGAGGGCTGTGGGCCAGCAGAGCCGGAGTTCCGCCATGTCTGCTTTAGGGGAACCATAGAGCATGTTTTCTCATGAGAACTCTGTGTACAGTGGCATCTGCTATTATCCTAATCAAGTACCTACATAAATGTAAAGTCAGAGGCATCTTCCCAGTGCTATATAGGCGTTTAACTTAAACATTTATCGTTGCAGTATAGCAACTGTGCCAGGCCAACATCTCTCAGTCTAGTTGGCTCTGGAGCTTGTTTTGTAACACTCTGAGCTGCCAGCTCTCAAGACATTTGGTGTTTTTCTTCAATCCCCAAACCATGGAATCATGTGATGCAGTAAGAATTTCTTTCTTTTTATTAAAAAAAGAGAAAAAAAAGAAAACCAAATAACAAAAAAAGCCTTGAAAGATGAAAGAACATTTTTATTCTCTGTGAACACAAAGGAACTATTGGAAATATTTCTTTCATCAGCACCTAAACCTGAATAAAAGAACTCTTCTTCCAAGCTGTTTGTGTTTTTAAGAAAGTCTCATTCTGAGGGGGCAGATGGATGATTTCTTGAACAACTGAGGATGTGTGTTCTACACTGGAGATACATTAGGTGTTCTTGGGATGGAGCCAGAAGACTTTTTCTTCTGTTTATTGAAGAGCTTTCATGTCTTTGGGTATGAGGTCTCCTTAAAATTTACTGTCACTGACATTTCTATTGAATTTAGAAGGTCTAACTTCATATTCAAACATTATTATTATTGATTTGGGAAGTCATAAGAGCAGTAGTTATATTTTAGGTATTAGCACTCTTCTATTACATTTTATGGAGAATAGTTTTCCTCTGTCTATTAGTGGTGTAGGCTATGAATAGTCAGAAGTTATTTCTTTAAGGTTTATTTCACATTTTAAGACATCAGTAGGTCTGGAATTCTGGTGAATGCCTGACCTAGATTGCCTAGGATGTAAGCGTGACAGATCTCTGCCTTTTTTTATAATAGCAACCCATGCCTAAACAGAAAACCTGGTCACTGGATTTTAACCTTGGTTCTGAGTGGACAACATCTGACTCCACAAATGCAGCCAGACATTGTGGCCAATAATCTGTATTGTGGAAAGATGAACATACTGAGCATGTAGCCTGAATTCTTTCTCCTCTAATATGGTCTGGAGATCACTGCTAGGGCAGCATAAGCTCTGTTTCTTACAATTGTTTTGGCTCAGATGATTTATTTAGCCTAATGTCCAAATCAGGATTGCTCAGTAATTTACAGAAATATCATTTTTAGAAGATAGAATCAAAATTTGTATCCACCAGAGACTAGTAATAGTGGAGGAAAATTATGTCAGCCTGCAGGCAGGTCAATGACTGAGTTAAATGAAATCTATTTAGTTTCTTGCCTACTCTGTACTGAAAAATGTAGATTTACCTTGTACTTGAGCTTTTATGTAAATGTGTGTCGAAAGTACAAATTGCAAAAGTACAAAGTTCAATAATCTGCTGCAATTTTTTATATTTTTCTGTCTTGTGATATTACAGCTACTGCTAGTATAATACCCTGCAACACAGTATTTTGTTTTTCCTTTCTTCCCTTATTTTTTGTAGTGCTCTTGGAGAAGAGCATTTGACACTCTCCATCTCAAATATATGTTTTAGACTATTCATCCTTTGTAAGTTTTGTGTATGTGATGCCACATGGTCATTCTCTTAGACAATTAGTGAGTTTATTTTCCCTTTAACATTTTCTGGGACTAGAAATTGGAAACTATTGGCTTGTGCAATAGGGTTTCCAACTCAATAAATTAATATCACAGTATTAGTAAGGTTGCAAGAGACCTTAGAGATCATCAAGTCCAGCCTATCCAACACCCATTGTCTAAACCATAGCACTAAGTGCCTCATCCAGCTTACCCTTAAACACTTCCAGGGACACTGACTCCACCGCCTCCCTGGGCAGCCCATTCCAATGGGATAATCCTTTGGTGGATCACCCTTTCAGTGGAAAATTTCTCCCTAATAGGAAGTCTAACCTCCCATGATGGAGCTTGAGACTGTATCCTCTTGTTCTATCGCCAGTTGCCTGAGAGAAGAGATGGACCCCCTCCTGACTACAACCTCCTTTCAAGTAGTTATAGACAGCAATAAGGTCACCCCTGAGCCTCCTCTTCTCCAGACTAAACAACTCCAGCTCCCTCAGCCGCTCCTCATAAACCTTCTGCTCCAGCCTGTTCACCATCCTTGTTGCCATTCTGTGAACACGTTCTAGTATCTGAACACCTTTCTTAAACTGAGGGGCCCAGAACTGGGCACAGTACTCAAGGTGCGGCCTAACCTGTGCTGAGTACAGTGGAAGGCTAACTTCCCTAGTCCTGCTGCTNCTGCAAATTTGCTTATGATGGACTCAATACTGTTGTCAAGATCATCAATAAAGGTATTAAACAGAACTGGACCCAACACAGATCCTTGGGGGACACCACTGTGACTGGTCACCAGTTCACCAACACTCTCTGGGCTCGGCCATCCAGCCAGTTCCTAACTCAGCACAGAAATATATGAATATATGCACATCCAGCTCAAAATTATATCTTCTAAGAACATTGTAGTACCAAGCTAGTGGTTTATTTTTTTTAGATGGAAAGCACCAGAATCCAAGAAGAATAACTGCTATACAATCAAACTATGTCACTCATTGATCCAGTTATTCTTTCCCTGAATATCTATGCTGGCTGCTTAACAGAGATGGCAAGAATTCCCACAAGATAAGCATGAATACCTGAAAAGGAAGTTACTTCCTCACCTCAAGCAAATTACAGTTGCTTTATATGTCTTGAGGTGTAAAGCCCCTATTCCCCCTGAAACTGTAATCAGAGCTCAATTAATATTTCTCTTTTTTTTTAATTTGTTTCAGAATCCTTTTACTCATCTTCGCATAACATTTTCTGCTGTGGGTTCAATAGTTTATTTCATAGGGAAGCTGGTACGTTTTCTTAAATTATTTTTTCATTTTGTCTTCTTTTAGTTATCTTTTAGTATTTCCCTTTTCTTGCATTATGAAACAATATATCAGCCTTGTTAGGGAGCCATGAAGTCTTGTATTTGGAGGAAGAGCTAAGTTGAGAACTGATGATGATAGAGAAAATAGGACAAAATTATGCTCATGTTCTTATGAAAAAGATTTATGGTGGAGAGGCTGAAGCATCTCATTGGTACTTTTTTACATGGAAAATTGTAGGTAAAAAGGGACAGCCTTTGTAAGGTGATGCTCAAAGACTTTGTTGTCCTGTTTGGAGGAGCTTGGTTTTGTTGCCTTTATAGAGAAAAGTCAGATACCCTGTAAATTATTTCATATTCCTTGACATCAGAAATCTTTTATGATTCCTACATCTTGGATCCCAGGCGTTTCTCATTTATCATGCCTTTGAGCCTAAAAGTTTCTAGCTGACAATTTTGATGTTACTTTTCTCTGGCATCAGCAATAACCTTGTCTAAGCTGTAAAAGCTTGGGGTTCGAACTACACTTTATTTTATGTTCTCTCATACCCTTTCTTGGCTTGATTGCTTATATAAGTTTAAAAAAAACCCCACCAACAATTTGGAAACACAGGCTGCAAAAAATTATATGAAAAGGATGCGGCTGCTGCACCATTACACTGTAGATGAACAATAGATTGGTATGTAAACAGATGCAAGCCAAAAACAAATGCAAAAGGGATGAAGGGAAGCAAACAAAGAAAAAAGTTAGGAAAAAATTATTTGGGAATATTTTATCATTTTTTTCTGGGAAAATATTGTGCCAATGGCGTAGCAGGTCTCTGTGGCAGAGTCAATCAGAATTTCAGAAATATCTTTGTGCTTTGGGCGTACATTAAAAAAAAAAAAGGAAGAATAAAATCTACATATGCACTTAGTGAATTTTTTTAGTGAAGGTTCAAAATTAGCTATTCATCAGATATGTAGTTGTAGATTATTGCTAGTCTAAACAAAGTTCTGCTGTGTGAACTTTACAAATAAAAATATTTTCCTCAGGCAAGTAAAAATATCTTACAAGAATCATGTCTGTAGTGAAAGTGAAAACCATTATCTTATGTGTTCATAACTGAAACGTTGTTTAATTCAGATTTAGTAACATCACAAAAGCATGAAAGAAAACAGAGGAAAGACACAGAAAAAGAGGACAGGCAAAGGAAAAATACTTACCGAGAAAATATACAGAAAAATAACATTCTGGCACTGAAAAACTGAAGTGTGTGTTGTTTCAGTTTTGGTAACGTTGACTATAAACAAACTGATAGGGCTCACTTGCAGTGTTTTGAGTTAGGATTCTGGAGAGATTAAACTGTTAATCTGCATGTCATTTTGTGCCTATCTCAGGCAGGGGGAATTGAAAGACATGCTAACTTTTAACACGAGGATAAAACGGAGCAAGAAGAAATATCTTGTTTTAAGTTGTAAGCTTTATATTGTTTCTTTCAGCTAAGGACTTCTAATCTGAGAAAATTCATCTAAGTGGGCATAAAACATCACTGTGGAAACATTCCATCATCAATAGATATACTGTTTTGTATCTCTTCTTCATAATCTTAATCTTCCCTCCAGTCTATGAAAAATCTGTGCTGTGTTAATTCTAGAATAGTTTGTATCTCTTTCTGTAAATCTCATTAGTACTCTGCTTTTGTACTAAGGCAGTCCAGTGCTAAATCTGCTCATAGCAGCATAATATTTAGCTATTTTTTATAATAAATTATATTATTTAATAAATGTATATTTTTCCTTTACTGTCTCAGTAGATTATTCACAATATTAAGAGATAAGCTCTTCTTTTTTTTTTTTTTTCTTTTTTGGTTTTGAAAAGAATTTTGCTGTGATGGACATGTTGAGATTTGAACCATTAAAAGCACATTTTAATGATCTCTTGCTGTCATCGTTGGAGTTGGATAAGCATAGCAGCACTTGCTGTAGTGTTTCCACATATGTACATTTCAGACTGAAAATTACAGTACACAGTTATTCAGGGGCCATAACTAAAATTAATCGACTCAGCATATTTGTCACCTTAATAATTTTGACACCAAGATTTTATAAAATTAGCACCAATGTAAATTTAATGGGGCTGACACTATAAAACAAAAATAAAACAGGCAGTCTAGAAACATTTCTGTGCAATTTAGGCACATATCTCATGTTTACTGTCATAAAATTTTATGGCTGCATAGAGCAGTCAAATTATCTACAGGAAGCTAAAAATTAATAAATACCTCTTTAAGTATGCAAGAATAGATTAGGTCTTTTCAGAAGAGATGAGAGCACCATTAAACAAAGGAATCTACAGCCAACATGCACATATCCATCCCATTATGTTCCAGTTTAACCAGTGGAGATTTTGTTGTTGTCTGAAGTTTGTGCTGAATCAAAAGTACAATCTAAATAAATAATTCAGTCATTCAGTTTTATCTTGTTATGGATCTTCTTACTGGTAAGAAGTGTACAAAGAGGTAGGATGTCCATGAAGCATAAAGATATGTGAGTCGCCATCCCTGGAGGTACTTAAGACTCAATGAAGAGCTCAGCGACATGATCTAGATGGTGGGAGGCTTGGATAGACGGAGCGTGGTCCCCGTGGTTCCATGCTTGTGGGCCTGTTCCCTGGGTGGGCATTCGCTTGGGAGTTGGACAAGTTGATCCTGTGGATCCCTTCCAACTCAGATTAACCTGTGAACCTGTGAACCTATGTCAGTGCTGGAATGGGCTGTTCCAGTGCTTCCAGGTGGCATATAGAGAGCAGCAGGGAAAAATGTGCGGTCAGATGACGTGGTCCCAGTAAACTTATAGGTCTTCTAGCTTCTCCTTTTGTCTCTGTATGAACTGGGAGAAAATTCTCTGTTGTCCGTCCTATGAACCATTACATGTGCTTTCAAAGTGGCTGTACGCACTTTTGAGAACTTATGGCATAAATATGGCTTGTGTGCCTTTTAATTTCTACTGTTCATAGTAACATAGACTCATACGGTGTGCTGTAAGCTATACAGAGTTTTGTAATGTTTTCAAAAAACATTACCTCATACATTTCTAGTCAGCAAGTGACCTAAAGTCATTTTCATTAAACCAGGCTTGTTTCCTATGTCTCAAAAGGGTGATTTTGCCACTATGCAAGTTTGCATGAACACAGTATATGCTTACATAAACAAGAAGTGCAAGGACACCATTACTAGTGTTGCTGCCTAATTCAACATTAGGATTTCTTAAAATCTTTCTGCTCTTTGGATATGAAACTTGCCTAGCTGGAAAAATATGGGGAGCTGGGTAACCAAGCTGTCAATTTCTGCTGTGTACCCTTTGGTGCCTCTTTGCAGTTCTCCATGTGGTTTCATCTTTGCAACAATCTCTCACAATTTTTCTTCCATTTTCATGGTCATTGGGTGTTAGAATAGCATCTCTCTTGTTACTTGTATGGCACAGCCCTCACACATCTTCACGAATTTTCTCAAGGATTTTGAATAACATTGTCTTTGGGATCACTGTTTTCTCCTGAAGAAAAAAAAAAAAGTAAAACTTGGCTCACTACCTGGCCTAGCTTAGCCTATCTGTGTAATTCCTGTATGATCACATAAAACCCAGACAGAGTACAGGGAATCTAAGTCTTGTGTTGTCTTCAGGTTTGACATTTCAACAGTAGAGATTCACAGAACTTGGATAAACTAAACAGGCTAATATTAAATCTGTTTTTATGCAAACTCTGATTTTTACCATTTTGGGTCTGCCCATGCATACAATGCCAGTTCAGTTTCAGTAATTTTCTTCACCTTTCTTAATGTGACAGTATAGAAATTATTAAGTACAAATTTTTGAACACACATGCTTTCCATTTCAACTTGAGCATGTGGCCAATTCAGAGGCATTAGAATTTAGAGGCACTTCGGCTTTAGCTACCCAACATGCCAGTATTTGTTACAGAGGTGAGTTTAGTGCCCTTTTACTTTTCCTGGTAACTGTTCAGTAGTTATGTGTTCTCTTTCAGGCAGTGGTTTTCCTTTGATTATTTTTCTTAAGCACAAAAAGTATCTCTTGTGATTACAAACAAAATACAAAATCTGAAACAGAAATTCTCCAGGTGTCTTATGCTTTCTTAACATTTTCTGGTGATTATGACAATTTTTCTTATTGTGCAGATTATACAGTTCCTTTACAGTATCATAAATACTCTGAAATACTGTGGAATGAAACAGAAAAGCAAAGTATTGTCATAATATAAACTGCAGAGACAGACAAGGGATACTCTATTCAGAATTTGGCTTTGTGATCTGACTTGCTGAGAATTTTTCAAACTGAAAGAAAAAAAAAGGTTTGCATTCGCAAGTTTTTCATTTATTTTTTAAACCATTTCCCCAGAGTGAGAAAAAAAAAAGAATGGAAAATGGGTCAGTTCATAGTAGTTAAATAACCAGTGTTTTCTAGACTCACAGTTTGACAGTATGATTTATCTTGTGCTTTAGAAAAAGAAATTTGCAGAAAGACATATATCCAGTGTTTGGAAAGAGCCCAGCTGAATCTTCTCCATGCCCTCCCTTCAAGTATTTGTACCCATCAATAAAAGCCTCTGGAGCCTTCTCTTCCCCAGGCTAGACATTCTCAGCTCTTTCAGCCTTTCCTCATAGGATCGATGTTCCAGTTGCTTGATCATCTGGATAGCCCAGCATTGGTCCCTCTTCAGTGTGTCCATATCTCTTTTGCACTGAGGAGCTCAGAACTGGACCCAGGACTCCAGGCACATCCTTGCCACTGCTGAGTACAGGGTAAGGACCACCTCTCTGTATCTGCTGGTGCTATTACATCTAATGAAGCCCAGGATACCATTGGCTACCTTTAAAGCAAGAGCATATTGCTGTCTCGTCTTCCACCTGGTGAAGAACCCCTTCTGCCAAGCTGCTTTCGGCTGTGTGGCACTCACAGGTATTGGTGCCTGGGGTTGTTTCTTCCCAAGTGCAGGACTTTGTATTTTGCCCTGATGAATTTCATGAAGTAATTTCCCATCTCCTCAGCTGTGATTTATGAAGGCTTCTCAACATCTGAACAAAGGGTTCGCGTTCTCTCATGGTGTGTCTAACAAGGGGACTTCGCATGGATATAGATCCGTATACAACTTTCTATTTAGGCTACCCTAAAAATGATATCCAGGAAGTGGGGAGATAGCCTGGCATTGTGGTATTTACAAAGTAAAACTAGCAGCCTGGATGTGGCATAAGGGAGTTTTCTGGCTTATTTCTAAAGTGGTAGTTAATCTCAGGAAATGAACACCATACCTCAAAGGGTTACTGGCTGTAAACTTCCCTAACATGATAGGGTCAACATCCTTTGCTACATTTGTGGCTGTGAATTAAACAGGGAAAAGCCTCAAGCCCCAGTACATGCTTATTACAATGACTACTGCCTGGTGGAAACTAACTTTCCTAGATAATATCTGGGTGCAGGCCAGGGACTATTCCCAAGAGGCAGTACTGACAAAGCTGTACTGTTATCTGGGTCAAGAGATTTAACTGTATGGAAGGAAGTCATTCTGTACCAGTTAGCCTCAAGGCCAGAAAACCCAACCTAGTTTAGTTTACCGTTACAGACAGAATACTTTGACTGGAAGGCAAGAGGAGGGTAAGACAAAATGCAGTTGATCTATGGGTGTAGGAGGAGGCATCATACTAGATATTCTCAACAGAAATATTGAGATCTACTTACGCAGATAATATTTATTCTCAGGTGACCCAGTAATGCACAGATCCTAGAGGACATTTCTTTAAAAGATTCTGGTACAATTTGGAAACCCTAAGAACAAACATGAAGACAGCTTCCAACTCCGTAAAGCAGAAGATGACCATCTGTTTTGTATGTACATGAACAACAGAATGAGAAATGAGATTAAATTCTATCAAGAGATTCAGATAGACTATAGTCTCCTATGATTCAATAGACTACAGTCTACTATGTAGTGATAATGAGAATGAGGAACTAGAATAGGGTGCCCAGGGAGATGAAGGATGATTTGTCACAGCAAGGCTATGAGAATGACTGAGTGACATAGGGAATCCTGGAAGTCTCTACTTTTTATTTCTTTTTTTTTTTTTTTTTTCCTTTTCCTGTGGGTCTTTACAAACATCTGTATTGGTAATGTTTAAGATTGTTTTTGCTTTTGGTCTCAAGAGAGCATCGGATTACTCCTGCTGTTGTTGCTTGAAAACTGCGTCTAAAAACAGTGCAGTACCTGCCACCTAAGGTACAGTTCTGTAGCATGAGAAGACTCCATCCAGTAGCTCACTAGTGGAAGCTGTGTGATGACAAACCTAGTTTTACACCAAGAGGGTATACCCATGCTACTGTTTATACCAGGCATCTACATAAAAATACATTTCTTTAATGGAGGTAGGCTCTACTCAATTCTGCTTTAAAGCCCTGCATAAGAAAAGAGTGGCTAGTCAAGTCAGTGCATTGAAGGGGGTAAAGAAGAGGGGGAAAAAATGTTCTACATTTATGCGTTTCCTGCTCTAATTTTTTTTCAATATGGATCACTGATGTATCTTCTGGATGTTGAGACTTCTGTTTTATTTAGGAAGTCACAACTCTCATTCAGAGGGTAGGACCTCTCAGGGTAGACATTAACTGTTATAAGCCCAGTGTATTTCTAGATAGTTTCTAGTGTTACTAATCATAGCCCAAAAGCAGTTTCCAGCATGTTTATATTAGATGTAGTGTCTTTCCATATTAGAGATTTCAATTTTTACTAAAAAAATAGCTATCATAACAGGCAGGTCCTTATGACTTCTACAGCAGTCCATAGTATTAAAATTATAATAGCTGCATTTTATGAATTAATTGAGATCATGTGGCAGTCAACAGTGACTGGCTTTGCCAGAGCTGTAGAGCAACAACTTAGCCTTTGTCCTTCAATGTTGTTAGTCTCCTCATTTACTTCCTTTAAATTGAGGAAATAATCAATAATGCTAGCTGCAGCTGTTTCTGTCCCTTTGTTTGCCAGCCAATCAGTTTCAATTGCAAAATCAAAATCACAAAGCAGCCTGCAGTCATGGAATTAGTGAAGTCCAGAGATTTATGACATAATACAGTCTCTAAGCTTTTAAAGCTAGAAATTCTGCAATGAGAGTTAGGTAAGTCTCTATACCTCTCTGCCTTCTTTCTCCCTTCATGCAAATGCACACATGTGACTACACATAGCCGTTTTTGCTCTATCAAGCTAATGTACATAATATTTGAAAGTTTGGTTGGTTGGGCTTTTTTTTTCTTGTTTCTTGTTTGTTGTGGTTTTTTTAGTTTTACAACTTCTAAAGGATGTCTGCAGATATAGATGATTTATTAAGGAGAAATATGTGTGTATCAGTGTTCCAAATAAAGACTTCCAAAGTAGAGTTGCATGACAGGATATGTATGCTAGACCATTCTAGAATGAAGCCACTGTAACTTAAACCATATATGCATGCAGGTATAATTATCCACCTGTTCTGGTCAGACATGAATAGTTGTATGTTCCAAGCTGTATAATCTTAATTATGCTAACCTGGGACCTCTTACATTTTTTTAATATATTGAACTTAGTTTTTGAGACTTGGTGGTTTTTTCCTTCTAACATAGTGCTGCTCACGTGGAAGTTGAAACACTATACTTGTGACCATAGCCATAAAAAAGTACTGCTTCCTGGTTATAGTACTAAATGGTAGTGCTGGAACAAGTTTTTATGGAGGTTCTCAGAACCTGCAATTGAGGCAAAGAGGTAACCAGGTTAAGGTGTGGTTAAGTTCAGCAGACCGAAGGAGAAGTAAATTGATGGCTTGCATGTCTTCATTAAAGTAGTTTCATGAGAGGGAATATGCTCATTCCCTATGTGCTCAGTATACTGTTTCTTCCATTTCATTTGTTCTTAAAGCAATTTGATCCGAGATAGACTGCCTTCTAAAATTAAAAACTTGATCTTTATTTAAGACAATATTAAAAAAAAAAATCAATAGCATATCCAAATCCAACAAATCTGAATTGTATTTCTTGTTGTTCCTCTGCCAGAGTTCACAGAACAGCTTTTGTGGTCATTTTTATATGCTTCTCGGACAGAGAGAACAGAGAAACCTGTGCTATAAAAGCTGCTCTGAAAGCACTCCTATCTCCTGGCAATGCAACGGTGCTCAGAAAGCTCAGATCTGTACCAGGTGGGGAGCCATGAATCCCACTACTGCCTGTACAAAAAGCCATGTGAACTCTGGTGTTACCAGTTTCTATTGAGTAAAGAGATAGCAGATGAAATGGCAATATTCAGCTCTTCTTAAAAATTATTTTCAAAGATCTGAAAGTGAAAATCTAGTGACCTTTTTTTTCCATGTAGAACTAACAGTATTCGCAACTGTTATTGCCAATGACTGCTGCAATACTTTTATAAACTGTGAGTTTATTTTTGACTGATATAGTACTGAGTTTTAATGGTTTGTTCTTTGCAAAAGTCTGTGCTTTACTGCAACATGTTAAAAGAATTCTAAAATTATAAATTTTTAAAAATGAAAAATACTATGGGAGCATTTGTGATTTAATTTACCATAGTTCAGTCGATCTTTTTTCAAATGTTGGTGTTGGAAATCCTCAATATAAAGGCCAAATAGTTCTGAATGTTAGTGTTATGTGAAAAACGACATAGAAAAAATTATCTAAGTAGCTATTGTTGAAGTTGATTTTGGGTTTTTTATAGTTTGAATGTGTTCCCTTAATAAGTTTTTAGTAAAAGAAGTTTTTCTTTAGAGGCACAAAAGTCATGAAAATATCATTACTAGTTAAAACTTATCAAATCATCTGTTGAAAACTTTATAGAAATTATAATATTATGAAAGCTAGAGAACTGAGGGAAATTATTTCCAATATTAAGTTTCAATAAATGTGAAAATGAACAATTTTCATAGTATTAGTAGAAATGTGTGAACTACCTAAAAATACTTCTGTGTAGCAAAGTTATAAATACAAGCAGTGTGAATCCCATGAAATTTAAAAACTACATAATCCAGAAATTAGATGGTTACTGTCACTTTTGTGGCTAGCAATATCTACGTCCGTCCTCAGCCTTTTGTATACTATTCTTTGAGAGATATCCTTACACTGACTTATGAATTTATTCTAGGTGCAATTTAATGTGGCCTACAATAGTATTAGAGGTACTTCATTCCTGCTGCGTTTGTGGACTGTGGGTCTTTTCAGCAAAGTGCTGATAGATAGTCTTAGGGAGCATCATAGCCACTCTCATCATTTTCAGTGTGCTCTGCTGTATGCATCACTGATATTCCCGTAACTTTGCGTGTTGCAGCACTAAAAACCAGGTTCTTTTCCTATTTCCAAAGATATAATCTACTCTGACTGGAAATGTGTCTTTTACTGTGAGTATAACCTTCAGTTATGTTGCAGACCTTTAGCACTTTATCAGTCATTCAGAAATGTTTTACTTAGGTTGGGGATTTATTCGAAGTATTTTTCAAAGTGGTGAAGATAACATCATGCTATATGTTATTCTTCTAGCCAGGTTGTTTGGGGCTTGGTATAGGTTTTTTGTTGTTTGTTAAATTATATGTGTCTGATTTGTGTACATATTTCAAAAGATGATTCAAGAAAAATAATTTTTTTTTCAACTTTTTAGTTTGGGTAGAATAGAAACTAATAAAAATTAAAACCACTCTGGAACAAATGCAGAGTTTCTGACCAAAACTACACATGATCCAAGTGAAGTTTGGTTAGTCAAGCGAGCGAAGTGATAGCTGAGTTAAATTGGAGCCAGATTCATCTTTTAATGTATACAAATCCTATACTTAATGTAGCCAAATTTCTAGGAACTAAAGTAGTTTAATCCCCCATGTCTTTTTCTAAATGATCCCTTGTAAGTTTGATTTTTCCCTGGGGGAGAAGAGGTGGAGGGGAGCATTCATATATATCTGTATATATATCCACAATCTAATTCTGCAATTGCAAATGCAAGCTTACTTACACAAATCAGGAAGGGAGATCTGGCATGTTGATTATTTTAATTGAATTGTTTCCCTGGATCAGCCAAGAGATCAGAGATTGTTTATTTCTTTTTCTCAAATGTTTTTCTTTAAGAAAGCACAGTATGAGTATGCTTCTACTGCTTCTCTGCCCCTCTTTTATATTACTTCTCTTTGGAGGGGGAGGGCAATTTCTCTAATTCTTTCCCCTGTGAAACCATATACTCTGCTGTAAAACTTTCCTATAACCAGCTTTCCATCCCTATAAAATGTCTGTTCTTTAACACCAGAGGCGTGTGCACTGTAGTTTGGAACATATATATTATCTGTCTTATTGAGTTTATTTATTTATTATAGGTATTTTGTGTATGGATTCACGTATGGTTTTTCTTCTGAAAAAAATGATGCACATCAATTTGGGGAGAGAAAAAATTGATACTAAAATAGCATAGGCTGAGGGAGAACTTCTTTATTCCTTATTGGGCCCAAAGTACAGTACTATGGAAAAGCATAAAAGTTGTCATTTTTATGTTACTACTTTGAAATGGCATAAAAACTGGTTTGCTGCCCACTGCCATGCTGCCACTGTTTTCAAGCATCTTTGTATGACTTTGATCAATACAATTTATTGTTTTCATTCAGTATTTACTGATGATCTAGGGTTTTTCCACTATGAGGTGCAGTGTTCTTTCAGATCAGTAGGGTATTATGCTGTCAGTGTTACAGGGCAATTCAGTATTTTCCTTAATCTACCACAAATTTATAATCTAGCTACAAAACTTCCCTAGGTCAAAATATGAAACTCAGGAGTCTGAAGGACAAACAAAGTATTTTAAATCTCATCATAGTGTCCACCATAGTGTAAAAGTGTAATAAGCAGATATCCTGCTTTGATTATTTAGTTGTATTTCTTTTAGGAACTGTTTAATTTTCAAAATAAACTTTGACTTTCAAGAAGTTAAAGGTACCATACTTGGGCTTGGGCTACTGAAATTAATTAATATGTAGCATAGCTCTTCACTATGCATTGCAGTATTTAGTAAGATCAGCAGGAGAAAATAGTCCAATCAGTTCTGTGAAATCAATTTTAATACGTATCAAAATATTAGTATTAATAAATAGATGGGATCCCATGAATCTAAATACAACTTAACACGTGATTGAAGTGTCTGAAATCCATCTAAACCACAGACAAATACAGTCGGGTCTTAGTCAGGCTCCACGAATCCCTACTTCTGTGTTGAATGGCAGCTCATTAATATGCAAATTTGCCCTGCACCCTCAGATGGCTCCCCAGTGCTGTTTCTACAGTGTGTTGCTGTGTATCAGTTGCCGCGGCAGCCGTGCGGGGCGGGGGTCGGTGGGGAAGCAGCGGAGCCACCACGGCTAGGACAGGACAAGCAGAGTGATGGGGCCTCCGTGGCGACTGTGAGGGTTGATTTGCATATTCATGACTGCCTAATTGAATATTCATGTGTGCCAGGTCGCACATGAGCAGTTGTGAAAAGGGGCCTCCTTCATCACTAAAAAAGGATGCTGCTGAGATGTGAAGCTGCAGTATGGGGGGCGCAAAGTGCAAGAGGGCTGACTGTGTCTCGTGCTTTTAACTTCTATCTGAAGTTAAAAGTTAAAAGCACTGAAATGCCTTAGGCACTGCTCAGCTCCCTGAAACTACCTGCTTGATAGGATTTTGATAACCACTGTGACTTCTAGCATTGTTCTGGGGAGAGAGGTTTACTTTCTACCTCAAACTCTGTTGTGACTCACTTCAGACAGAGAGATACCAAAATGCCATACCAGTGAGGAGCACAGATAAGTTTTTGATCTTTTACCTTTTCACTATGAACTGCTGGTTAGGGGCCTCACCCAAGAAAGGTGTCTGAGTACTGTACTCTCACTTTGCTTGTAGCTGAATCTGTGTTCCTGTTTTCAGGAATACTTTTTCTTACTTTCCTCCTAATCCCATGAGAACTATTACTGTTCTTATATGTTGATGATCCTCTAACATGCTGTGAAAACTGGTAGCCATTCCTCTGTAGGGCTTAAAACCTAAGGGTATCACCTACTCCCAGGAGCTAATCAGTCAATGCTGCTGCTGTGGCTGTAATTCTCTTTCCTAATAAAAGGAAACCTTGATTCATCAGCGCCTGTGTTATAATGTGGTTAAAGAATCAGATCCTAAGTGAAAAAATGAGTGTTTGACAACTGCTTCTTCTCTATGCAAGCAGTGAAGAGATACTTAATGGGGGTAGGTCTTGATGAGACAGGGAACTTCTATGTGTGTCTATAGAAGAGTTGGATACTGTCAGCTCCTTCTTCCTTCAGCATCCCCTGAACAGAGAGGGGGCCTAGCATTTATATGCAGTGGATTGCAACCTGTGATAATAGTGTATAAACCAGTTACATTTAAACAAACTTTAAATATACTACTGCATTTTAAAAGGAGATACTGTGACATTAAAAGAATCAGTGTGCCAGTATCCAGTAAGCAGTGTTACTAAGAGGTAGCAGGACGTGGAAGATGGCATAGAATGAATGATGCAACTATAAAGGCACAACAGATGGCCGTTCTGGTACTAGGAGTACCGGCATGGTTCTCTGTAAGCCGAGAAAATGAAGGAATTAACAAGAAATAAGAAAAAAACCTGAAACGACTATTAAGTATATCTTATGAATTTTGCTAATGGAAGATACGAGGCCAGAAAACACTTGCACTTTCCAGAGTAAGTAAAAGGCAATGATATAAAAAAATCTGAACTAAATAGTAGACTATAAAAAAGGTAATGTATGCTTTAATGTAGGAAATTGTCATTGATATCAAGGGTTTAGGTTGAAAGAAATTGTTTGGTCATCCTGAATCTTTTTAGCCTGTTTTTTGTTCTGTGAATTATGGCTACAGTTACATATCTGGTACTTAAGAAAGCATTGGTATTTCCTTTGATGGTAATTTATGAGCATGAGAGGAGAAGGGAAGGTGATGATGAGTGTTCCAAATTCCCTTATTTGTTGGCAAATGTACCTGTACCAGCTAAACAGGAATAATCACTTTTCTCTGTTAGATGGTATAACCATGCATCTGCATCCATTCAGCATGTTTTGGTACTCACCAAGTAGTAGGGAACCTGCAGTTTTTTGGAAATACTTATCAAGATTGGTCTGGAGGGTTTTACAGGGTTTTTTTCTTCTCCTTCCTCACCCTGTCGTGAGAAGGATTTGGGTGTTATTTTTTCACTATGTAAACATAGAATAGTGAGTTAACACTTAATGAAAATCATTTGAAATGAGTGATAAGGAATTAAAAGAATACCTAAACCCCCCTAAATATATACGTCAATCAGTGGGGACAGATGATGTTCAGTCAAGGGTTCTTAAATAACTGTCAGAATAGATTGTGGCTCCACTTGCCATAATTCTGACAAATCATTAGAACCAGTGATGTAGTAGGGGGCTGAAGAAGAGCAAATGGTTTGCCAATTAGTTGTAAACTGGCAGATTGGACCACCTGGTCCAGCTGTATCTGAAATGTATTTCCCTTAAAGTTTTCCTCCCAGATCTTTATTCCTAGACTACTGGATTCACAGTTTGCAACAAAGAGAAACAACTGAAGGCTTTTATATAACACAGAAAAGGAAAGAATACACAAACAAAAACAAGCTCCACAAGCCTGATTTAGTCTTTAAACCTCGTTGTATAGTTGCTACTTGTGAAGCTTGCTCTCTTCAGGTATTTTTCTTTTCCATTTTCAAAGGATCTTTTTATACCTTTTCTAACTTATTTGTGAGTCTCAGCTGTGCTTTCAGCACAGAATCAGTTTGGAGTGATTTAAAAATATAAATGGTCAAAAAGACACTAATATCAATGACCACTTTGGGCAGTCACCCAAAAGTAAAAAGTTAAATAAAATACCTTAACTTTTTAAATAAGAAGGCAGTAAGTATGGGAAGTATTATTATTACTGTTCATTTTCAAATACTATATGTAATTTACTTTTACAAGTATTAACACTCATAATTTCAGGTCTTAAATTGGAGTCCCTTACACCAAATGTGAATTTAGGTTGTAACAGTCTCAATTTTGTTAAAACTGAGGAAGGCAGTAAGATAAAGAAATATTATGAGATATTTAATGTTAAATTTTTAGAAAAATTACTGTGTCTGTCTAGTAATTCTTAGGGTTTTTTCATGATTAGTAAGGTGGTTTTCCGTACCATACCATTCCATACCATAAGATATATTTAATTTGGTATGGAAAAGATTGTGTTGTGATAAAAAGATAATCTGTAGACTCATCAGCTTTTGTTACGTGGTATGAAAATAAAAATTCAATGTTGGCCTGACATCCTATGACATACCATATCTAATCAAGTATATACTTTAAAATTACCAGACAGAGGTTACTGTTTATCTGTGTAAACCACAAAATACTATGCCAAACAGCAAAATGGACTTTTAATATTTTAATTTTCACCCATGAAAGAAACTGTATGGAGGAGTGTGTAAACATTAGTTTATATAAATGCTAATGGACTATAGGGAGACTTTTTATTTCTTACTTTTTAAATTACAAAAGTTATCATTTTGCATGCTTTGTGTATGGCAAAAAGCCATTAAGGAAAAAAAAAAAAGAGCCTGGATTTCTGAGCAGCTGATGTTTTTAGCAAGAGGAAGAGCAAGGACAGGCTTAATTCTGCAACCAGTGTTCACATTGAGTAACATCTGTTCATGTGAATAGTCCTATTGAGCTACAGGCACACTCACAAGCTCAGAGAAAAGCCATGCTACTGTATACAAGTGGCTTTATGATGGTTAGCCTAGAAAGGGATCATTGGTATTGTTCAAACGAGCAAGGGCTAGTCAGCTTGAAAGAGATGTGAAGCCTGAATGCCCAAATAATAACTGAATTTCAGGTTTTCCTTTACACTGTGAATTTCTTTCATAACTGCCCTCATTCATGCCTATTAAAATCCCCATGGGTGGAAAAAACTGTTATGAACAGTAAGCTGGCATTTGCAAGAAGACTGAGTGACTGAGCTGAAGGGAGGAACACTTCTCAACTCAGCCAAGGAAAATATAAAGTTAATCATCAGTCTGTATTGGGGTGGAATTTCTGCTTAACTGGGGAGGGAGCACTGCTTAGTGACACTGCCTCGTGTGCACGCTCTCTTTTCCAAATCCCCCTTGGGAGTCAGCATGTAGTTTACATCTTAATCTCATAGATTAATAGTAGCAATTATTTTTTTTTTAATTGTCTCCTCTGGTTTATTATTTATGTATATTCCAGTACCTCCTAAGGAGCCTAATCAGACAGCAGAGTTTCAGGGAACAGAGTACTGCACAAACAAAACAAGTGATCCATACCCTGGAGAGCTTGCAATCTGCTCTGTACTTTTTGATTATCATTACCAATCATTGATTTCATATGTGAATCTAGAATATGGAAAATTTTGTAAGGGTGTATATAAATAAAGGCTTTCCTATTCCCATGAGATCCGGAAGAATCCAGACCCATAGCAACTGTAAATAGTTCTTTTAATTCAATAAGTACAATTGCTATAGGGTTTTAAATGAAATCTGGTGGCTTTTGTAAAGTTACGTAGCAGTTATATGGATGAGCTGAATGGGATTCAAAATCTCTGACTTTGCCCTATGTGTCTTTGTCACTCTCTGATTAATGTATAGATAAAAATAAAAATAAAATGTTGAAGCAATAGTGTCTTACACAACTCAGCTGATATTGCATCCATTTAGCAAGTTAAGATACCAAATGTGGTGATTATTTTATTCCCACAGAACTGGCAGGCTTTGCAACAGTTCCCAAATAAAGATATATATACTTCATATTATTACCAGTAGTTATGATTCCTATGATACAACCACAAAATATGGTCCTAATTTGTAAAACAGTAGAAGCAAAATGAAGTCTTTGTCTTAGTCTTTACAGCTGAAGTATTGCAGCAAGAAAATCTGTGTGAATGCAGCTCAATAAAATATAGTTTGTTTGATAAAGCTTTGAATAAATCTTTAACCAACAGCTTTTGCCAATTAAGATTCAAAAATTAATTAAAAACAGATCATGAGTAATAGGATTAGATAAACATAACATCTATATAAAATGTTTTTTTGTATATGCCTGTGGAAACTTCTGTAAATTTACTTTTATGCTTTATGTATTTATACTTAACATGAGAAGTTAAAAGAACAATCTGAGGGCTACAGAGTTAAACCTCAAAACATAGAATAGGCCAATATTCAGACAATCAAACCTTAATTCAGTCCTCTTGTGAAGGCCACAGTTTTCTGGACTTCATATGATGTTGTATATTGTATTTTCCATGGTAAGTGCCATGAACTTCCATGTGTATACTGTGCTTTGATGATATAAAGAACTGTTTAAGCACTGGGAATTAGCATTGGCACTGTCAAAATCCAGGATATTTTGGAAGAAAACATATGCTGAAGAAAAAATATATCAAAACTTAGCAATTAATTCTGCTTTTCTTTACTGCTCTCCTTTTATCCTCTTCTTTGTTTTTGTTTACTTTTCATGCTATAACCAAAATAGCATTAATTATTTTTATTTTATTCTGAGAAGATACTTCTCCATTTATTCAATGGATTTAGAACTGGGTCCAGTTCTCATTATATCTGAATATAGGTTGAGTCAAACTTTTGTTGAACTTTCTCTATGCTTGCTATTGAGAGAACAGTTGTTCTTAGAGTTGGATTTTTTTCCTTGCATAAATCAAGAGGGAGAATCTTGGGGTTTTTTCATATATTTACTGCATAAGGATGTTTCTGTTCTTGTTTTTTTGTTGTTGTTTTGTGTATCTGTTGAATTAAATAATATGTTTCTATTAATTAAAGTAAAATACCTGGAATGTTCAAATGGTATTGGATTTTGCAACAGCTTGGGGTTTTTTACACACTCAAAATAAACTAAAAATAACACAAGCCCCTGAATTTTAAGCTCAGATTGACTTGGCAGTTCTCTTTATATTAATTGTATGCATACCAGTTTCTCAAGTAGTCAAAACACTAATGTTTTTACTTGCACTTTTAAAGGTTTTTTATCTGAACATTGCCAAAAATGAAAAAAATACTGAATACTGCCATACTGTTACAGATGTTTCAGCTTCTGCAGTAAGAACTCAAACTAGATTTTCAGGAACATTGATATTTTTAGCACTTTGTAACTTTAGTGGCCATTATCGGCCATGAGAAATTAGATATCTTAAAAGTAGCAAATGGCAGCTTTTACAGTTATTAAATAAAGGTTTGATTCCTCTGGGTTGATGGCAGCATGTTTAACCCAGCTCTTGAAATATGATTAACATAAGCTGATGATATTGTAGTTAAATATTTAGGTGATGAACAAAACATTTTTTCTCTTGGATTCCTGATACAGTTGTCATTTTCTGGAAATATCACAGTCTACATCACACCTACCTCTAAACCTAGATGAACTCCCTTTTCCTTTAATTTCTTCTATTCATATAAGGGGGAATTAAAATTATGCTAAATTTTTCATGAGTCTAATATCAATAAATGAATATTTAATGAAAGACAAAACAGGCATATAGAATAAACTAGTTTCAACAGCTGTAAATGGGCTTTCATTTAGTGCATGACATACTTACCTAGGATTCTCAACTCAAAGAAAAAAGATACGTTATGAAAAGAGGACTATGACTACTAATGCTTTATACAGAAGCCTTTTTTTCTATATAATCCATCAGTTTTGAGGTGTTCTTTCATAACCCCTAAAGCATTGTTCCTTTTAATTTGAGTCAGCCAAAGCAGCTGGGTCTTTATAGCTGCAAAATGTTTGCTCATGACCACCTGCTGCTTTGTACACCACTTTTCATCTGTAACACATATTTTATTTTTCACTATTACTCCACACTTGTCATAACCTGTTGCAGAGCAATGTTGTAACATGTATTGAATTAGTCCATGATTCCTTTGTCTCTTCTAACCTGATTCCTCCCATGATGTATGCCTGGCAGAGGTGTGCAGAAGATCCCCCAGGTTAGTAAATAAGTCTGCGGACACAAAAATGTTTCTGTAAGACTCCAGCAATCAGATGGTCTCCTCAGAGCTTGACACATTTGTGGTAGTAGATTGAATGTAATTGGCTGACCAGAATTATTCTAAAGATATTTTGAAGTGTGACTGACAAATCTCATAACAGGGACATCTGATCCACTTTTGAAATGGCTCCTGAATAACCACAGCCATTTGGTTTATTTTAACCATAAGCCATATGGTTTGTAATCTGTTGCTGCAGGTCTGTCAGGACCCTCAGGCTGTGATCTCATCCTCAGGGCAATGATTCTGATGCATCTGTGGTGTTACCCTTGTCTAACAGTAGTAGCAATAATAATGCATACAAGTAATACAAATGAACCATATGGACATATGCATCTGATACTGTATGACTGTGGAAGCTCATCAAGCTCATGACAGTCTAACACTAGATGCAAGACTGCTTGGGAATCCCAGGTCTTGAGTCAAAGCACAGCGTCAGAGCTCAGAAACTGAATGAAGTGAGTTCTGCTAATGTATAATAATACTTCGTTATGAAAGATATTTTAAAGCAACCATCCAATTATTTAATTTATTTAGACTTGCAACATGCTTTTGGCAGATGGTGCTTCATATAAGGTCAAAAAATAATGAAGGAATTTGGCAGTAGAACTTAAGGAACAAGAAAATATGAGTGACTAGGTATTTAAAATTTATCACAGCTTTTTCTTTCTTTTTTTTCCCCTAAAATCAATCTTTTATAATATTCTTTGTGTATCTTCCTTGTGGATTTATTTGCATTTGCTGCATTTTTGTCACACCTTATTAGAAGTTAGGAAAAATAATTTACAAAGTGTTGATACAAAATCCCAATTCCCAGAGAATTGTAGACTTAGATAATTTGTCCTTTCCTTTTTTAGATTATTTGTTAGACATATTCAAGAGGTTTTATCAGCAGCTGGGGATGTAAGGAGGTGATTTGAAATTGCCAAGAGAAAGTGATAGTCTTTTGAAGCAATTCCTTGAGAGCTTATTATGTCCTGTTTTGCTATTGGCAAGGTTTTGTTTCTGTCTTGAACAGAAATGTAGGTTTTGTTGCAAGTGCTGGACAAATAAAACCTGGAGAGACTCATTGTTCAGACTGTGAACTCAGATGAGTTCAGACTCATTGACAGTGCAGAGCAGTTTTTTTACCCCAGAATGCAAGAAGTATTCTTTTTTTATTATGTATTTTATTTTTTTCTCCTCTCTTTACAATCCCAGGCAGCCAGTGACAGAACAAGAGGGCAGAGAAAGTTTAGGCTGGATGTTAGGGAAAAATTCTTCACAGAAAGAGTGATTGGCCATTGGAATGGGCTGCCCAGGGAGGTGGTGGAGTTGCCATCCCTGCTAGTGTTTAAAAAGAGACTGGATATGGCACTTAGTGCCATGGCTTAGTTGCTGAGATGGTGTTAGGTCATCGGTTGGACTTGATGATCTCTAAGGTCTTTTCCAACCTAGTTAATTCTGTGTGATTCCTTATTTGGAACAGTTTCAACTTTCACTGATGTCATGGTGAACAGGCCATTAACTTGTACTTGAACTAACATGTCCATTGGTAGTTTTTATAAGTTTCCAGTTTTAAACAACTGTTGATTCCTGAAATCTTTACCTAATAAGAAATAAAAGATTGAGCCTGAGCCACTAAATGCAGTAGGTCATGGTTTCACTGGACTCTGTTGGAGTTTCAAATATTTCAAAGATCGTTAGGTTTGGACTTCAATGAGTACATCACAAGTTTTGCATCTCCTACCAATCATTTCAGACAGCTATCTCATTCATTCATGTATTTTAAGTCTTCTACCAGATATTATCCATATTTCTATGAGTAAGGTATGTCATTTGAACTTGAAGTAAAAAATTTTGTTTTATTTTGAAGATTGATTTTAAAAGTGTCTTTACATGAAAATCAGGAATCTCTCACAAGAATGGACATTCTCAGAGAAATGTCAAGTCCAACTTTAGTATTTTAGAGAAGAAAACTTTCTCTGTAGGCATTTGATCAACTTGAAATAGATCAAAGGTGCAATTCTTCCTTTAATGATTCTTTTCTCTCCAAGAAAAATGCTCATTTCCCTCAACCATACATTTAGAAATTATTAGTGATTCTGGCTTTATGCTCCTCTGAAAAGGAAGACCCAAAAGAAAAACACTGTGGCTAAGATCTAGGAGTTAGAGGATAGCAACCTGTCTTTTGCTATGCTAAAATCTAAAGCCAGATGTTTAATACAAATACTCCAGTGGAATATGAATGTGAAAGAAGAGATAATCTGATATATACAGATGCTAGCAGTCAAAACTACTCAAGCTGTACTGAAATGTCCTTTGCACCTGGCACTGGAGGTGTTAGCCATGCCAGTTCAGTCTCCCAACACAGACAGATGTTGTTGTTGTTGTACCACTTCTTGTGTGTAACATCTAGATTTCTTTTCAGCTCAGCATACCACACATAAATACTGTACTCAAAAGGCCACCCATTTATTAGTGCACCTGCATCTTTGCTTTCTTTCATTTCCTTGGTATATTGCATCCCTCTTGTCCTGCTGATCCTAGTGCAAAGTAGTGTTATGAAAAAGAAAGTGCGGCTATCATTACATTGCATGAATTACAGTGGTGAAAAATATTTTTCAAAATCAATCACACCTTATATAAGTAAGGCTGAATTATCGGATGCCTCAAATATGTAAATGCAAACTTGCTTGTCGTACACAACCTTATTTATGTTGGTTTATAATTAGTATTCTGAAAGTCTGTACCATGAAGTAGTTACCATAGCAACAAACCTGTATAAACAGAGCAACTAACAGTCATGCTTGAAACATGCATGTAGTTCTTTTCATATTGCTGAATATTCATACTTAAATGATTTGTTGGGCAGAGACCTAAATTAAGGTCCTTTAAAAATTTGTCTCAGACTTTTGTTGAAAGTAGCCCAGAAGGTGAAAACTGCAAAAATACTCATGAACAATCTCCTGTCCTTCCAGATGAATTTCTATATGTAATCAAAAACAGTCTTCCCACCCTTACTTTCCAATGTGTAGCTTCTCAAGTTCAGATGTGTCTGAACTAAAAAAGGGTAATCCTTTATACTTACTATTTCAGTTTTGGCCCCAATGCCTAGAAAAAGAATTTAGACAAATATGTATAATAAACATGAATTGACGAAATTAGAAAGCAAAGATAATTTTGTGAAAGTGTCAACCATAATCACAATTCCAGTAACTGGGAGGTGTGTTCACCTTCTGGAACTGTCTGAACATAGCGGGCCAAGAATTACAGTGTAGGCACTTCCAGAAACTCAGATGTAATGACTGGCATTTGGAGTAGGATTGCTGTATTCATGTTTAGCATAATCCAATCTGAAAACAACAAAAATGTATGTGTTTTCATGTAATTCTGCTCCCATTATCTGTTTCTCATGTCCCTTCTCTTACATCCTTCAGAAAAGAGAGTGAAAAAAGAGAATGAAAATAAGATGAGAATAATTTCCTTAGTTTACTAAGTCCCCTATTTTGCATTAAAATCCTTGAGAATATATTTTTCTTGCCATGTGAAATCTCTCTAAAGGCAAGTTCAGTAAGGCTCCATGTTTCACTGTAGATTTTCAGCTTGGGATCATGGGAGGCGTTAGCTCTGAGTAAGGACATCACTTCTGCATTTCTCAGATACCTGAAATGTCATGAGTGGTATTATAGCTGAGCAGTGTGTGTTCAGATAATTCTTTACTTTATGATTGTGTCTTTCTTTTTGTGGTAGAATATCATAAAAAATAAGTTGTAACCAGACCCAGTTTTGTTTGTAAGAAATTTCTGTACTTCATTACAGTTATGAAAATATCTTTTCTTCATATTTGTATTGTACATAACTGTTGAGAAAAGATATTGTAAAATAGCTTGATGTCAGTCATGAATATTAAAATATTGAAAGGTATAATATGAATATTTATTTTTGCTTTCTTTGTAGTACTTTGAAATGTTGTTCCATGTAAAGCACATCAAAGACATTTTCTTGCATCCCTATTAGAGGTGACTTTCCCCTTTGGTTTCTACAATAAAGAGAGATTTCAGTGTATCCCGGATCTGTCTTCTTGTAAACCAGTCACAGTACAAAAAATATAGAATATTAAGCAATGTGTGTAGTTCAGATAGAAAGAAAAATTTCTGCAATTATCTCTATGTGACTGGATTAGATACCAGAGACCAAAACCCACTGTGGCAACTAATGAGAATAGAACAAATGCAAGGAAAGTAAGACCTGGGGAAATCTGATCACATATTTGGAGCTCAGTACTGGAGGTAGCAAGCAAACTTGTCACTCACCAAACAATGAATAAGTAGAGGGAGTATCACTTTTGCAGGCCTTAGCCCCCACAAAAAAGCCAACCCGTGATAACTTTGAATGGTATATTTAGCAGAAAGCCTAAATTGACCAAGCATGCTAACTTGTCTCCCAAGTTTCTTCTTGATGACAACAAAAAAACATGCCCTCCAGAAAACCAGGCCTCTTAGATTCTTCCTCTGAATTACTGCCAGGAGAAAAATCTAAGCTTTCTTCAATTCTTTGTATAGAGTAATCCCTCAGATTTCACTGAGGTTTGAGACCGCTGGAATGCCACAAAACCCAGATTCTGCGAAGAGCAGCAGATCATGATTATGAAACTAAGCTGCTCCCGTCTCCCAAGCCCACTCAGGCCTGGAGAGCCGGGGGTATTCCTGGCACCTCTCCATGCCCTCTGATGGCACAGCGGGGTGAAGGAGATATCTTCTGCCCCTCCTTGCCTGGGGAGTCCTGGGGAATCCGCAGAGAATCCCCAGCTTTTGCAGTGGCAGCGACGCGGGGCCGAGCCAATCCATGTGGTGGTGGTAAGACAGGCAGTGGCACGGGGGCCCAGGACCCCAGGGGCAGCCGTGTCGGCGGCACCACAGGCTGATGGGGTCCCAGCATGGCCCCAGGGTGAGCAGCTATAATAAGCCATTGACACTGTTTTATAAAACTTCCCTGCCATATAACATCTCCAACACTCATAAGGGAGCAAACTCTGGATGGTCACCATGGGAGCGAGAGGTGCCGCCTTCCTACCCTGTAGGACATGCCAGTCCTGCCCCACAGGGCATGCCAGTGCCACCCTCTGGCATGGCAGAGGCACTCTGCTTGTGCACAGATGGAAAAACTCTGAAGAATCGAGGGAAAACTGTGATATCTTCACTGGAAAAAAGTACAACGAAGATGTGAGCGAGTGAAACTCGATGTGCAAAGAGGTGAGGGATTACTGTATAAGTTCCTGACACCATTATTCTTCTCAAGATACCATCCTTTCATGTGCTTCTTCTGTTGCCTCTTTTTCAGGCTTGTCAGCCTATTGGAAATGTCATGGAAAGCCTAGGCCTCCTCAGACAACACCAAATACGTTAGTTTAGTGAGGAACTAAATCAAAGCTTCTTTAATTTCATCGACTGTAGAAAGTTTAGGTAGATTGTGTGATTTCCTTAGATGTTAAAAATACCTGCCCCAGAATTCAGTGGATTTGACTTCATTCAATTGCCTGATGCTCCTTCTGTACAAAGAGAAGGTCTGAACAATGTTTGTAATTGAAACTGCAATCCAAAGTGATTGTAGCATTTATTTAATTAATATAACTCCAGTACCAAGGAGAGCAAGGGCAAAGAAACTTAGGAGGCAAACTAGACACTGACAACTTGAAGTCTTAGTGTACTAAGATTATATTGATGCCATCACTGCTGTTTTCCTTCCTGTTAGTACCTATCAAAATAACCACTTTGCCTATCTCTACCATGCTGAAGATTCCTTCCCCAGCTGCAGTAGAAATACATAGCTTTCAATGCTTTAACACAAGCATTTTACAACATCATAAGTGATTAGAAGTAATTTATCAGACATTACATTGGTGTTCAGAATATTTTGCTGATTTAGGTTTTTGGTTAATAAGTAAATTCTGCTGTTGTTCAAAACAATAGCTGTTCTGCGTAGTGTGATCTCCAAAGACTGGGGAATACTTGCCTGGTGGAGGAAGGAAATGGAACTGGTACTCAGGAAGAGAAATGAACTTTTGGGGTTTCTGAACTCCTGGAGCAAAATTCCTACTACTTTAAACAAAAGGAATTTTAGTACGTGTGTAAATGGAATGAACGTTTCTTACTGGCAGATAACTAAAAAACTCTTTGGTGGATCAACACACGATATTTTTTGAGTTTACTACTCTGCAGAAAGGGAACATTTATCCCATGTTAGTACTAGTCCTTCTAGAAATGTAGAAATCAAAGCTGTTTTCCATTGATCAGATTTCTACATTTCCATCAATATTACTGTATTTTTCTTTTCTAGGCTCTGGCATTTTTATAGGCTAATCAAATATCCAATATTACTAGGACCCATTTAAAGTGAATGCCAGAGCTACTGAGGAGTAATTTGAGAATTGGATCTATTTTTGTTAGTTGAAATGATCTAGACTTGCTCATATTGTATTGTACCTGATGCCTAGTAATATGATAGTACTGATACAAATAGAAAGATATCCGGTTTGAAGTTCTTAAATATCTGTTAAAAGTGGTGAGCAGTCCAAGCACATTAAAATTCCATTTTCCCCTATACAAGTGTTTGCTGCAGATGACCCTCACTGATCTTAAATATATTTCTGTATCTGTAACTGAATAGAGGTTTTCCGTACAGCATGTTCTAATGGTACTCTGGCCTTTAGCCAACAAGGCACTGAATAAGGCTATTTTTAAAATACAGAAACTGGGAACAGCTGCAGCAATCAAATTTGGTAAAAACAGAGAGGAACTTTGCTGCTTTTTTTTTTTTTTTAATGGTTTGTCCAAGTTTAGACTCCTTTCATAGAATGGCTTTTGTTCTGTTGGATGAAGAGGGTATAAGAGTAACACAGTGAAATCCTTTTGAACAAATTACTTTTAAAATAATACAGATTAAAATAATAGGGGTCTTCTTGGAGCAGCAGCATGTTCAGTGCAATTGTACCTTGGGCCATTAAAAGGGTAAACCCATTAGAAAAGAATATATTTTGTCTGCCAAGCTTTACCATAACGCGCCTATACATAATGCTCTCCCAAACTGGAAGAGGAAATCTCTTGTTTCAAATTTTGAACAACTGAACATTGGTATTTGGGAGTAGTTTTAGGTGGAAATTATTTAATTTGAATGCTCTGGGGTGGAATGGTATTCGTTCTGGGAGGTTTTTTTCTTCTTTTACCATTAATCAAAAACATTTCTATGAAGTACTCTCCTGTCCTTTCCCCTGCTAAGCTGAGGGGAAAAAAATTCACTTAAGGAAATGTTTTACAAGGGCCTTCTGCGCACATTAAAAAGTTTCATAAAATATTTGATTTTAAGGACTAATTCTTCCTTGTTTGTCCTCCTGTTTTGGGGGGTGAAACTTGTTATTCTATGATTAATGAGAGTCAGGAGATACACAGAAGAAATCCATTGCACAGTAGTAGGCTGAATTGTTTCTTTTAAATGTTTCCTTCTGAGGATAGAGTCTCTGTGTTAGACTGGTGGAAGATACAAGACACTGGATGAAATTAGGACTCCACAGAAATCAGTGAGAGTTATGCCACTGAATTCAGCAGAGGTTAGATTTTATTGGTTGCAGTCATTTTAAGTGTCAAAACAACCCCCTTTGCATTCTTAACCCATTAGAGCTATTGCATGCATTGTCAATTCTGATGGTGGAACAGAAATCCACTGAATTTCTCACGTGAGTACATATCATATGTGTGAATATCCACAGAGGTATAAAATGTGTATGTATTTTTGTGTGTTTATTTATATAAAATGTAGGCTTAATTTATTATCGCCAGAGCTGAATATCTCTCCGGGGTGAGAATTGCAGCAGTGATGTATCTTCCTCCAGGCTGAGACAGACTTAGCTTGTTTTGTTTTAAAACCAAGAAAACAATTTGAAGAAAATAATAAAGACGAGGGAATTAATACTGGCATGAAATAGATGTATGGATCCACCTGCAATTATTAATGTTCACAAACAAACTCAGCAATAGTAAATACTCAAAACTGGGTCAAATAATCTAGATATAGGACCTGATGTATGCTTAAAGGCTACTTTAAAAGGGAAAACAGATTTTTGAAAACCGAAAGTTGAAATTCAGGATTTAGTGGGGTTTTTTTCCTGTCTCTGCCACAAACTTTATGTGTGATCTTGGCCAGGTCAGTTCTGCAAACTCATGTGCTTAACTTCATAAGGTAGAAATAATATTATGTCTTATGTGTGTCTACACAGGATATATACAGCTGACTTCGAGGACAAATATTTTGCAGGACCTAGACATGTCTGTGTACAATTTTCACTTTGTAAAATGGGCATAATAATATTATTTTTCCCCAATGCTTTGTCTGTTTTATTTGTCTATAAATTCTTTAGTAGGAGAGTTGTCTTTTGTATATGCCTGTGAATCCATAACAAAACAGAGCCTTGACATCATCTGGACCTTGTACAACTCTGATGTAAACAATTATAAATTTCAAGGCATATGTTTCTTCAGGTAGCTTCTCTGAAGGAGAACATGACAAAACCAGGGATGTACAGATTGCACATGATTTACCAATTTTTTTAACCTGGAATTTAGAAGGAGGTGTTATTTTGAAATCAGGAAAATACTATGACATGAAACACATTCTTAGCATTTTTTACATTAGTCCCTATCCTTGCATATGGAAGTGACCCCACATTCCTGCATAAAGGGTAACTGGAGATTTAATAGATGCCATGTTATAAGAAGATGCTGAAGCATTCATGTGGTGCAGAGCATTGAGCTTGAGAGTTTTTAAAGCATCCCCTGGCATCATACCAGCTTTCAAATTCTTACCCATTATTTTAACTGGAACCAAAATTTTCCAGCATTATGATTACTAGAGTTTGATTACATTTAGTAAGCTGTGGAGCCCCTTCTCTTAGAAGACAAACTGCTGCTAAAGACAGATTTACCACTGACCAGCAGTGTTTTTATGCAAATGTGCCTGAGTGAGTGCAGTAACCCCAAGTTATAATAGAGTCATTCAATCTCTTGCCAGGACAGCAATATTTATATATTGCAAAGATAAATTGGATATCAAAACCAGTTCCATTACAGAGGGCAAGTTCTCTATGTAAATCAGTATTTCTAATCACACCGTGCTTCTTCCCACTCCCTACCCCATTTTGCTTTCCTTGCTTTATCTTCATAGATGAATTCCGAATGTGTTTTTCTCTTGTGTGTTCACTTTGAATATTGAAGCATTCAGCTAGTGCCAAGCTAATGGATAACGTAAGGTCCTCACTATGAAACTTTAAAGTCTCGAAGTGTGTTTCTTTATGCCTCGGGGAAGGAACTATAAAAGGCTTATATTAACATACATTGTTTTGTCTACCACTTGTGTAAATTTTTGTTTGAACGTCTCTTTTTCGTGATGCCTGATGGGAAGAAATGGGCAGTCAGCTCCCTAGTGACTTTATCTCCCCATCAGGAATGAGTGCAAGGGGTCAGATGCCCCTCTGCAAGCTAGTCACCCGTCTGCTGACAGCAGTGCTCCCCTGGGAGAGCTGGCTTTGTTTACTGACAGGGCTAATATGAGGAGACACGTGAAGTACTTTGGTTTGTGAAAGAGGGCAGGAGAGGCATGATGCTGTGAAAACATTCCCACACACTCTAATGGCTCATTCACATAGAAAACAAGTGAGAGCCTTCAGCTCTTTCACAGAGCTCCAAGTAGAACAAACGGATTCTGGAACTCCAAGGCACCAGTCAAAAAAAGCACTTTTCTAATGGACTAATACTGAGATGCTGTCCATAACAGCTTACCTATGAGATTTCAACTCTCATTTAGGCAACTAAATGACTTGGCTGGAATGAAAAACTGCTCAGTATCTGCTAATTGCTTTTGTTCATTGTTAGGTGCTAAATTCTTCTTGAAAATCCAACCTGGGTTTCCTAAACCTCCAATCAATAATTGCTCTTAAGCATATTAATTCTACAGGGATGGAGGGCTACGAGGGTAGGGGGCAAGACCCACGGTATCGTGGTATTGGAGGGTCGACTGTAGTCTAATTTTTTCATATAGTTGTTCCATGATTGTTACTATTTTTTCTGATCTGTCATTTCCAGTTATTTTATGTCTTCTTCATTGTTGAGTGGACTGGAACTACAAACACTATACTTTATGGGTGTACCAATTGTAATATTTGATGATCATAAATTGAGTGCTGTGCTGATAATTTTCATAGAACTAGCCACAGTAATTTCATAATATTAATTCCTGCATGACAGTATCAAATGTAGTTCAGCAAAATAAACATGTACACACATGGACACACACATAACATATTTATTTCCAAAAGTTGTATAGATGTGTGTAACAGTCAACATAGCTGTAGTAAGGTCTGTTTCCCCTCGTGGACGTTAAGTCACATATATTGAATCTTCTGCTTTCATATAGCTCCTTTACTCAGTACTGTAACATTCCTAATCTTTTTTTATAATTGGCTTTTGTCTTTCCTTTTTTGAATCCCCAGTAACTCACTATCTACTTCTTTTTCCAGATTACTTAGGGATATATGTTGAACAGTACAGTGGT
Organism: Pitta sordida; assembly: GCA_013390025.1. Taxonomy (NCBI): domain Eukaryota; kingdom Metazoa; phylum Chordata; class Aves; order Passeriformes; family Pittidae; genus Pitta; species Pitta sordida. Next base: position 70,264 of record WEKX01008362.1, on the reverse strand, counting down.
CAGCACAGTTCTTTCTGAGAAATCAGTGATAAACTTCTGCCAGAATGAAGAATGACTTCCCTTTTCCAATCTTTTAAATTAATGGAAGATCATATCTCCTTTAATAGAGCTTAGTCTTTTTCTGAGTCTTTAGTGAAGACCTTTTAAGAATAAATGTCATTTATTTATTTATGTCTTGTCCCTTTATATTCAACCAGTGTACTTATACCTATAGCCATGTAACATCACTGAAGAGTGGGACTGAAATGGACACGCTCCTTTTTCCACTTTTGTTCACTCTGAGTTCTTATCAAAGTCAATATATTTCAAGGATCTGTTGAAATGGATATGACTATTGAAAATCATCAGGTCAAATATATTAGCAAGGGCAGCCATGTGAGCCAATGCAGTCAATAATTGCATGTTACATTTGCTTTAGTTTTTACTGCTTCTGAAGGAAAGTTATGTCTAATTTAAGCTCGATTCTAAAAATATTCATATTTGGCCTAAAATAACTCCACTTTGGGAATGTTCCACTGCAACTGTGAAGGTTTTGAAAAGGTTTCACTTTTTTGTTAGATGAGATTATTGTTCAGTTCTATCTTTCAATGTTTAATGTACCACAGTTTTTGAGAAGTGTGGTATAGATCAAAGAGCAAGATTTGTCCCTTAGTTACCTGCTGTTACTGGCACTAATTTCACCACTATTGAAAAATGATACATCAAATTTATATCACTGCAAATGTCACTATTCTGAATGTTGCACATGTTGCCTGAGCTGTCAGAAATAAAAATCTGTTCTTCATTATTCTCCCATTTAAAAAAATAATAATTTTCTAATAAGCCAGTGAATAGGAATTTGATGTTTTCTTTGACTGGAAACATTTCAGTGATTTAGTCCATCTATAAAGTTCTGTGTGCATTTATAGTATAGTAGCTTGTGAAAGTGGGTAGTACTTTGCCATTTAAATCCTCTTGTCTACCAGGAAAAGCAGGATTTGTTTAAATCTCAGTTAAATTTAAAATTTAGTAAATTAAAGAAAAGATTTCAAGCAAGAACCACTTCAATAGAAAGCCAGATGGACAAAATTGGGATTACACATTACAGGAATGCAAACTACAAAATTGAATAGTTAGAATGAATCATATTGTGTATTTTACTCTTTTGCCCATCTTATTGTTTTCTCTTAATAGGAAAGAATAGTGTTTATTTTTTTCCTTCACTGATTTTATATAGAACTGGTTTCACTGTGACGAGAAAATTAAAACAGCAGAGAATATTAAGAAAGTGTAAGAACAAAAATTAAGGCTTTGGATAGTATCAGATTTCGTAGTTGGAAGCAGAATAATCCAGACTGTAAATCCTATTTGCCTGAAATACTTTTCCCCCCATCACAGTATTTCTTTCAGTTAATTACCTTAATTGAAAGCCCAAAGAAGTGAACAGAAAAGACTCCTGTAGAAACTTTGGAATAACCTCATAGGTAAGATTGTTAGCATGAAATTGTACCTTCAGTAAAGGTGGAAGGGTTTAAAATATACAGAGTAATGTGCTCTCCTTTATTGTTTTTTTCAGTGTGATAATAGGCTAACATTTTAGCTCATTGGTGTTCTTCACTGAGTAATGTACCTTTTCAAAACATGGATATTAACAGCCAATTTATAAAAGACACATACTATACAGCTAAAAAAGAAATGTTTCTTTTTCTTGTCCATTTGGTCTTGGCAACATAAAACATTTCATACAAAACACCCTAGTTGATTCTGGATAATATTTCATTACCTTGCTTGGTTGCTTCTCAAACCAGTCTGCTATATACATGTTACTGTTTAAGTTTCTGTTTGTACCTGAAATTTTAGACATAATGTGTCCTTGCTCCTTGGTGTCAAGAAAACCAATACTTATTTTGCTAGATATATTATTTATTTAAATAGTTTTTGAAGTTTAATGCCTGAGTGATATATAGTCAAAAGTACTGTGAAACAAAAGTATATAACTGAGTCCAAACAAGCACTACGAAGTTCAGGAAGGCTTGATGGATAGTTGCTGATACAAGGTGTTTTTCTCCCTTTTTGCATTGCATCTATGTACTAATTAAGACAACAATCCGAGGCAAAAAATAATAAGTCATCTGATAATAATGATAATAATAATAATAATAATGCATATACACAAAGGCTTAATTAGAGTTGTACACATCACCTGGAATGTACTGTATAAGAATCCAGCTATGTAAGAGTCCAATAGGGTCTGGAGCACTGACTTTCTTTGCAAATTTTAAATACCTGTTGAAAGAAGAACTGCACAAATTTATGAACTGCATGTCATTCTATGTGTGCCAGGTAAACCAAATGTAGCAATCTCTCCTATTTGTTCAGTATTTATGTATTAAACCAAATTATTGTATTTATTATTTTGGTCAGGATATTTTAGAATAGTCTAACAGCAGGCCCAGTTGTTTCTCATCTTGATGCTGCAATCAGTTCTTAGGAATAATAATTTTTGCCAATTCTCTTCTCCACATCCTTTATTATCAGCTTGTATCTTCTGACAGTTCTTGCTAGTCAAGATGACTACTCTCATAATGCTGTCTAGACAAAATGTGGATTTTTTTACTTTTGCAGATCTAAGTGACCAGCTTATGGAAGTAGTTGGTCTGGAAGGAGCCATGGAGATGGGGCAGATATACACAGGTCTGAAAAGTGCTGGAAGACGGCTTGCCCAGTGCTCATCTGTTGTCATCAGGTATTATTAAATATGTTGGTATGTGTGAGCTGATGATGGTGGAGTGGATTGATCTCATTGTGTTTTATCATTTCTGAGCTAGAAGTGGCCAGAACATTCCAACAGAGCAAACATCAGTTAGGACACAAGGAAAAAAATAATTATTCTAACTTTTGGATTAAATAAGGACTGGAAAAGGGAGAGATGATTAATTCTTTCATAGTGAAGAATTCTTCAGGAAGAATTTTCCAAAATGTATAAGCCTAAACAGATGATCAATAATAAAAACTTTAAGAAAATAAGTAGGATTGGCCAATGTACCTGATATATTTTTGAGGCTCGCCTCAAGGACTGAGGGATGTTGACTTTCAGCTAATAAAATTTATTCCTGAAGTTACTGTGTAATTCACACTTTATTTCACAAATTAGGCTCTTTCCCATGAAAGAATAGCATATTACACAGACACCCCGCACATTCAAGTATTCAATTAGTCACAGTTGGATTTTCAGTGAGTTGTGCGAACACACGCGTGTGCATAACATCCTGGACCCCAGATTCCATGGCCAGGAGGCACCAAAAGGCGCTTCCTCCACTTTAATGCTACAGTGCGAGCCACACTCCCATGGCTGCCCTCCGGACATAATTAATGGAGGGTGCTTGGCGGGGGGTAATTGAATATTCATAGGTTTAGTGTCTTCACGGATTGAATAACTCACAGGACCTGCCCAGACCCGTCACCCCACGACTTCCAGAGGTGCTCTGTACTAGTAAGCTGTGAATGTTTGCCATGTTTTTCTTTGTGTGTTGAAAATAAGCCTACGAAGTTAACTACTTCTGTAAGCATGTTGAGACATACTGGATCTTGCATAGGAGTTTGGGAGTGCATCAGGATTATATTGGTACATACACCATCACATATATTCCTTTGTAATAAATACATTTATCAATTATATCGAGTTTCTTTTTCTTATATAATGAAATTTGTGCCTTTAGGACCACCAAATCTCTGCCTATGCAGATAGATGGGGAACCTTGGATGCAAACTCCTTGCACGGTAACTGCACCTGATTTTTTTACTTTCTCCTTTTTCAATTATAGATTCTTTTTAATTTGTTTTTTTTAAACAACCGTTTTCATCAGCATTAACTAAACTTACTTAAATAACATCTTCACATACGGTTTCTATATACTTGAATACTCTGCATTTTCAGCTTATCATTCTGCTTTTAACCACAGGTTAGAACGGAATAAAAAGGCATTTATTTCAGAAGTTTGGAAAATACTTGGAGGATGTAGTCCTTTACCCAATGTCTTAGTTTATTTATGATGATGTATCAGATTTACAGTCTCTATTGAGAAGGAAGATTCAGTGGGATTTTTTCATGCTAAAATGTATAAAGTAACTAATTCTTAACATTGAGGAAGATTTTCTATTGTGTTTTTAAGAGTTGATAACAAGAAATTTTTATGTATATCTGAAGTCTTAACTGTGATGATTAAATTATATAAAAGAACTAAATTTTCTTTAAGTCCTTAGAGCTTAAAGGTGTAATAAAGAAAATTAAGTGGCTTCCTGTTTCAGTGCCCACACACATGTAATGAGGCCAGGTAAACATCAATCTGGATAGATTAGGATGCGATAGGATAGGATAAGAGTTTCTCAGAGAAGGTTCTTTGAGCAACTGTTTACAGATTACAAAATAGAAGTTGTGTCTGTGAGAACTCTACATTTTCATCTCTCTCCAGTAAATTATAGAGGCTAGCTAAACAATTACCTCTTTACTGTTGTGTGTAATCTTTATAACATTTCAATATACAGTTCTACTACTAATTTTGTTTCCCTAAAGACATGTTTTTAAGTAGATCAACTGCTATAGCCATGTAGCTTGTAAGTATGACAAAACAGTCATGTGAGGGGAAGAAATTCCACTACACATGGGAGTAATTCTCAAAACAAAGGGTCCTGGATCACTTTCATGAGCCTTATGTCTGTAGCAGAATTAAAAGCTACACATAAAAGTAAAGGGGAGCACCTTCAGTATGGGGCTAACAGTCATGCAGCTGATAATGTATGGATTAGGATGACAGCAGAGGGTCGCAATAGTTCATATTTACCAGATAGACCACAGTGTACAGCTAAACAGCATGAAGAATGCCTGATTTCTCATTGTCTATGCAAGTGCTCATATTCTGCAATGTGAGGAGAACCATATGAACACACACTGTGTGAAGGCAGAACAGTGGGGATTTTATTGTAGGAAACCTTTTGGAGTTAAGAGACAACATAGTTACCTCTTCTACAGCAATGGCTCAGCGCAGAACAACAATACTGAACCCAGCAGTTACTCACTCAAGAAAAAGACATAATTTTTCTGCTGCCCGATTACAAAAGAGAACTTGTGGAAGGATGCTGGCAATAACATGTTCTTTTCTTGTCTTGATTGCTTGCTCTGTGCAAAATCCCTGCTATCTGATTGATAATGCTAGCAGAAGCTGCCTGCACAACTGAGGACAAACCTGGAAAAAGAGACAGTTCTTACATTTCAATTACTGCCCTGAGGAAACAGTAAATTATTACTAGTAATTACTGCTGTCCAGTTGAAGTACTGTTCTAAAGGGAATAGAAATGGCATATACTTTTCTGTAGAACCCATTCTTTTTGCTATATCATTGTTAAGAGACTATGCATTGTGTAAAAAAACCCATGCTGTTGAATGTACCTATTTCCTCTGAGAAGAAAGTACATTAACTATTTGGCTATACAAATGCACCTCTCTGAATTTAGATACAGAAATATTAGTTATTATTTTATATTATTCATTTTTCAGGACTTTTTTTCCTCTGCTGAGGAGAATTTATTGCAATTGCTCCTTACATTATTGTCCATGTATCATACTCTGTTTTCTACATCTTAAAAAGGAAAAAAACATGTATGGTCCAACCTCTTCCCTCTCACTACTTCTAACCACAGTAGAGTTTTCTCCTGAAAGTTCTCTGTAAAGTAGCTAGGAATTACTCAAGACAGTGACAAAGGTTGATATCTTAATTAGATTAAGGTTTATTTTCTTAATTGAAGTTTGAAATTTGATTTCTGTTCGTGTTTCTCAAAGGGGTTTTTTTGGAAGACAAAGTGTACTTGATCACATACATACCAAGGTGATATCTGTGATGTGTATCCAAACCACAGTCTGAAAAAAATCCCATAAAGTCAAAATAAGTCTTTACGTGTAGCCAACTACATAGTTATTTGCACCTTCTAAAGCTCAAATGTCAGAATGCAATATAAGGAGGCCAATAAAAGAATCATAGGTTTTGTCTTTTCAAGAGAAAAAAACTACAGTGTTCTCACAAAATTTCCAGAGGAGAGAGTCCCACACCTTGTTCAGTACCACGGATCATGTGCATTAGTGAGAAAGAGCAAATAAGCAATTGGTTGTCTTCAGAGTCAAATAGCACAAGTTGCTGACAGCTGTCCCTTCTCATGCATATAGAGACTATGCTCCCCCAAAATGACAGTGTGGGCTCTGACAAAATATTCTGGGATGGGATAGATAATGCAATGATTCCGCAGAAGCCGTGATCTGTGATTTCTTCCTTTCTGTGATCAATTTTAATAATAAAGAGATTGTTGTGTACTGCTTTTAACATCTTTTATGATCATCTTTACTCATGCACCTAGAATTTCTAGATGACAGCATGAATGCATTCCTGTAGGTTCTGTGAGTCTCTTGGTCTAAAAATTTGTCATCCAGAATTATTCTGTATGTTGAACACATCCAGATTGAAGTGTCTAACAAAGTCACTCTGCTCTGTTTTAATAAGGTGCAGCATCTGAGCATCAAATTGTATTGTTTTCACTGTTTGTTTTTTTTTAAATAGAGGAGTCTTTGGGAGAAGGAAAGATGATAATGTTATGTTAAACATCTGATTTGCTCAAGAAGAAATTCTATCAGAGCTCTCCCAGACAAATATAGCAACATGAAAGATATCTATGGTTTCACCTGATGTCCAAACAGGTCATTAATAGTAATGAAACTTCAAAGACTCTCTAGTTAATTCAATAAGCTTCTAGCTTTAGCCATCAGTATTTTTTAAAAAAAAGCAATCATTCAATTTAGCCACATAAATTATTAGCATTGTTTTGAAAAAATCCATAAGAATGTTCCATCTTAATTTGAAATAATTGCGATATCAGTTCTTTCATCTATTCCTGACTTGCTTGGCATCATATCTGAAAGAGTATCAAGCTGCTAGAAACACTAGATAGAAGTAGAAGACAGAAATGTCTATAGAAGAATATAGCCTAAATGAAGAAACAAAATTAAAAATCCACAGTCAGCTCACCTAATGGTTTGCCAGAAATATAGTTTCATAGACATCTGGAACACATAATATTTTCGAAATTGTGTACTGGTAGAAAAACTTGAAGTGAATAATGAAATAATAATAATAATGAAACTCAAAATTAGTATTTCAAAATACTATCATTTATATGAACCTGAAAAATGAGTTTTGAATTAATGATTTCTCTCTTCCTTTAGTCCCTAGAGATGTGATATGCCAGGGCACAGAGATCCTATTGTCTTATAGTTAAATCCAGAGAGAAACAAAAATTAAAACCAAACTAAACCAAACTTTTATTAATAATAACTGTGTACCAGAGCTTGGTGAGAAAACTAAAAGAAATACATAGATTCGCTTTTATGTAGATCCATTAGCTCCAACATCCTACAGATCCTGTGAAGAAGCTGCAGCTGTACTCTAGACTCTGTAAAGTATCTTCTTTCCATGCCTGTGCCTGTACTAGTGTTTTCTTATCAGTTGTTTATAATGAGAGAATTTAAACTTCCGTGTCTGTCGCTTTAGAGCAAATAGCAGCTGGATCCTAGATATGATTGCTGATTTCAGTAGAATATTAGCCAATTACTACACAGTTAACTCATAATTGGAAGTCAGTCGCTAGAAAAGGGTTTTGATAGTATAATAAAAGGCAGTATTTTTTTTCCTTTTGAGCAGCAATGTACATAAATTTCTGTTTCAAGGCCAGACTGATTTATTGAGTTTCTAATATTTTATTTCGTGGCTGGGCATTATTTTTTGTGATCACAGGTACATTGCACTTTAATTAGTTTTGTTTACCTGTGCATATTTTTTCTTAATTTCACAACAGTAGTTTTTGTAATTGACAAAGCAATTTGCTGCATGTGTGCTTTCTGCACCCCAGACAAATACTCTTAACATGTAATGCACCTTTCTTTCCAGTTCAGATTGTTAAGAAAAGAATTAGTTGTGACTAATTGCCAATTAATTTGCAGTGGTTTTGGGGAGGAGGGGGAAAAACAATTGCACCTACTAATTAAAATTTAAAATATTCCAAAGTGTCATCTTTAGGTATCTGTGGAATACATAATTTCCAATTTAGTTCTGCACTGGATCTGTAACAACCCTGAGCTGACAGCTCTATTAATTTAAAACCTCAGTGATACCTATTAGTACAAAACATGAAAAAAATGCCATTAATCATTTATTTTAATTTTGCAGCTCTGTCATTTTCTCAGTATGCTTAAAAATTATGATGACACCATAATGTTTTCCAATCTACCTCTGTGAAGGGGAAACGGATCACACTACTTAGGAGAGAGACTAGAGTATATTATTAGAGTTTAATTAATGCCAAACTGATTAGATTTGATTGCACTTTGCACAATAATATTGTTTAGAAATTTACTTATGTAGTGTTGCATAATGCTATATTTGAAACAACTAGTCTAGATCTGAGAGATTTTGTCCAAAATGGCACATAATGCTAGTCACAGGTTAATTCTGTTCAGCACTGACTACATTCTATAGGTCTTATATCATGATACTGCATATAACTCTTGATCACCTGTATCAAGAGTTTGTATCACCTGTACCAAGTATGGCATCCTGGCCTGTATCAGGAACAGTGTGGTCAGTCGGACTAGGGAGGGTGTCCTTCCCCTGTACTCGGCGCTGGTCNATTCTGTGATTCTGTGATTTGGTACTGCTATGATATAGACATATTGCATCCCTCCATTTTCTGCAAGGGAAGCAGCATTTAGGCATCTAGACTGTGGAAAAAGCCTCATAACCTCTGAACAACCAACATCTAAACCCTGCTGATAACATGGAAAATAGTGACTATAAACAAAAAGATCCAACTGGTTAAGTTTGGGAGGGTTTGTTTGTTTTCTTTTGGTTTTGTTTTTGGTTTGACAGTTTTTTCCCTTAAAATACAATGATATGTTCTTTAACATTAATTGAAACATTATAAGCAGAGCTGATTATCTCTGTTTCCATTTTTCTAGTGTCAGGTGGCACAGTACTTTACTCCCTGTATTTATAGCACAATGTTCTCTGAAATAGTAAATATTTAGATGTTCTGTGAAGTCAAGAGCATGAAGGTAACTAGAATGTCCTGTAGAAAAAGGAACATGAAAGCAAAACTCACTGACCTAAAAGTTGTCATTATCATACTGAAATTATTGATGCTCACTAAACTTCATTTACAGTATCAATGTGGCTCATAGGCATATTTTGAAACACTGACCTGCTCCTGAAACAAATACGAGCCTGATTTTTGCATTTATAAATATCCTTAGTATCAAAAATTCAGGTTTCTCCTCCATCAGAAAATTCCCTGTTGACAAATAAAGAGAAATTATCATCTCTTCTTTGGAGAATTATGTTCTATAATTCAGATCTGGTGTTCCTTCCCAGGAATACATCATTGAACACATTTCTATTATTGAAAAGGTTATTTCAAAATTGCAAATGCAATGTGTTTTTTGCTTAACCTATTTACTAGATGGACCAGCCCTCATGGGCTAAAATCTTGGCTTCAATTAATGAATGAGAGGTTTGTCAATGGCTTAAACAGAATGTTGCGTACCAGGTTTATAAGACAAATCCATGATATCTTAGCAATTCAAATGGCTGGTTACCCCCTAAGTGGAATTTTGTTATTTCCTGATTTTGCCTACTTTTAAATATGAATTTCTGCCAAATGTCTTTTTCTCCAGCAGCATTTCAGGTGCTGCCCTTAATTTGTGTTTTAAGTGTCCTCCATATTAGAGGTTTACAGGTTATTCTGAGTTGGAGGGGATCCACAGAATCATCTAGTCCAACTCCCAAGTGAATGCCCACCCAGGGATCAAACCCACAACCGTGGAACCATGGGCACCACGCTCCATCCATCCAAGCCTCCCATCATCTAGACCATGTCACTGAGTTCCTCATTGAGTCTTCTCTTAAACACCTCCAGGGATGGTGACTCCACCACCTCCCTGGGCAGACCATTCCAATGAGAGATCACTCTTTCTGTGAAAAACCTCTTCCTAACATCCAGCCTAAACCTCCCGTGGCTTAGCTTGAGGTCATGTCCTCTTGTTCTGGTGCTGGCAGCCTGAGAGAAGAGATTCACACCCACCTGACTGCAACCTCCCTTCAGGTAGTTGTAAACAGCAATGAGGTCACCTCTGAGCCTCCTCTTCTCCAGGCTGAACAACCCCAGCTCTCGCAGTCACTCCCCATAGGGCTTGTTCTCCAGTCCTTTCACCATCCTTGTTGCCCTTCTCTGGACCCTCTCAAACAGTTCAACATCCTTCTTAAACTGGGGCGACTGGAGCTGGACACAGCATTCAAGATGTGGTCTGACAGCGCCGAATACAAAGGAAGGACAACTTCCCTAGTCCGACTGACCACACTGTTCCTGATACAGGCCAGGATGCCACTGGCCTTCTTAGCCACCTGGGCACACTGCTGGCTCATATTAAGTTTCCTGTCAACCATTACTCCTAAATCCCTCTCCATTTCACCACTCTCCAGCCACTAATCCCCCAGCCAATAGTGATGCATGGGATTGTTATGTCCAAAGTGAAGAACACGGCACTTAGACTTGTTAAATCTCATATGATTGAAATCTGCCCATTTCTCTAGCCTATCAAGGTCCTTCTGAAGGGCCTTCCTACCCTCTGGTAGTTCAATATTTGCTCCCAGCTTGGTATCATCTGCAAACTTGCTAATGGTTATCTTCAAGGTATTATATATTTTCAATAAAATTGAGTAAGTGAATTCGAAAACAGTTATACCTCAGTGTCCTAGGGTGGTGTGTATATACAGTGAATCCCCTCTGTATCGCGACTTCTCCTTTACGACCCCGCCCATTTGTGAAGCAATTTTTTCGCAATTATGATTCAGTGGTCCGCGAGCTCAGCTGGCTGAGACATGCGCAGTCAATCTACTCTGCCTAGGGGCAGTGCCACAGTGCCTGTGGGGCGGGACTCACCCAGCCCTGCGGGGAGGGGACTCACAATGGCCCCACCATGACCCCGGTCCATGAACGGAGAAACTTGCCCCACGAAAGTGAGGCAAGCTGTGTGTGGGAGGGCGCAGCGACAGCTGTGCCAGGAGGAGGCTTCTGTCTGGGACTGCACCGGAAGCGCTGCNCCAGAAGACGAGGAAAAAAAATCCAAAAACTGAGAAGCGGCAGTTGAAGAAAAAAAAAAAATTTGGGTAGCTCACACAGCAGAGGCAGGAAGCTCGTTGGAGCTCTCTGAGTTGTAGTTGTATGGGGCTGAAGAGGGGTTGCTCTGGTGTTTGCTCCAGCTTGTGGGAGAGCCCCATTTGTTTTTTTTTCTTTTTTTCCTTTTTTGTTTTTCCTTGGACATTTTTCTTGCTGCACTCCAGCCACTAGAAGAGAGAGAGAGGGCCTGCAATTCCCTTCCCCTGCCTCCCAGGGTTTCTTCCTGATCATCTCTTGCTTTCCCCTGGAGTGCCTACATCAGGACTCTGAGCTCTAGCTGCTCTCTGTGCACCTGAGGAGTTTCTTCTGGGACTGTCTGGTGGAACCTCATCGAGACCGGCAGGACTCTTCACATTCAGGACTTTCCACATCACAGGACTCTTTACATCACAGGACTTGTGGAATATCTCAGGTTTTGTTGTTTAATACTGTTGTATCTTAAGTTATCTGTTTACTAAAGTAATAAGTTTGTACTTTTCACACTTTTCTTGGTTTTTTTTCTGAACCTGGTGAGGGGGAGGGGTGGTTTATTTTGGTTTTTTTTTTCTTTAGCTCAGCCCCAGTTTGCCTCAAACCTCATCACTCATTTATGCTACCATATTCATGTCTTCTCATATTCATGGAAATTTTGCCCACAGTTTTTATTTAGTTATTCATGGAGCGATGCAGTCCCAGCCCCGGATGGCCCTGCAAGGAGTCAGGAAGTCTTTAACTGTAACACAGAGACCCACATGGGGCCCTTCCAGCAGAGGCAGCCAGCCTGGACTTGCCAGCGCATATCTGCATGTCTGCATATGTGCATATTCATAGCCTCAAGCAAAGCACTCCTGCCAGTGCCAGCTGCTGCAGTTAAAGGGAAAAGACCTCGACTGTCATGCACCTTGCTGCCCGTAAGGAGCCCGGGATGTTGCAGTGCTCCAAGGTTGCTATATTTCTGGCAATAATTTGCCATGTTAATGTCTGACCTGTATTTGCAAATTAAAAGTTCCGTGAGACCCTCGTGAGACTCATAATCCATGAATACGAAAGCTTGTCTGTAACAGAATTCCATAGTAATTTGTATGAGTATGTTTGTCAGCTCCTAAAAATATATTAGGTTAGGATTTTAGCTTTCTGGATTTTTTTCTGAGCAATCTCTTTTTCTCATTTGTGAGTATGATTCATAGATAAATCTAGGAAAAATTATTTTTTTCTTAAAAAAGTATTATGTAAAGTTTTATAATTGTGTTTCTGCTAAAAAAGACATGAAGTTTCTTGTTGAAAGAAAGAGAAACTGAATAGTAAGAGTTAGACTCTTCATGTTCACACACACAGAATCTATATACAGCTGTAAGTAGGAATTTTTAGCTTAACGAAGTCTCAGTTTCTTGTAAGTAGAGATTTCTCTCCTTCTCTCTTTTTTTATTGTCCTTCCATAGAGCACTTTCAGTGTTCAGTCCTACTTGGACCTACAACACTATTTGTCTGAGATCCTCAGTGCTTCTTCCTATCTCAAAGTGTATACTGTGACTGGTCACCCTAACTCACAGCTCCAACTCTGGCAGTGCTGCTAAGTATGAGAACAGAGGCAGAAGTGAGAGTCCAGGCAGAAGTGCAGTGCCTGAGTCTTCAGGAAGACAAAATTAGCCTACTTCAGGCAAAACAGTGCAATGGTTTGCAAACATACCAATCTCTTTTTATCAGCAAAAGATAACACTTCATTTTATTTTATTTCTTTTGCGGTAGGAAAGTAAGGAATTATCATTGTTAACCAATGCAATATTAACAGACAGTATCAAACAGAAGTAAGAAAATATACTTTACACTTTGTTTTTGTGTTTCCATGATGCAAAATATATTTTGTGCCAATTTACAGCAGTTGAAAATATGGTTTGTAGAAATGTACAGGACCCATCACCATGCATATGAGTGTGGTTAATCAAGTTCAGGCATCTTAGCTGATCTCAGCTGATAGGAAGCAACATACTGAAGAGGTCATGGTCTCTGAAACAGATGGCTCAAGCCAAAAAAGAACATTACAAATTATAAACATTTACTCAATATGCAATTGGATTCATCCTGAACAGCCCCAAACCAACATGCAGTCTGTACCAGGTCTCAGAATTACCTCATATATTCCTACTAAAGTCATCTTTGGAGCTTTCCTCTTTTATTCACTTTAAGATGAAACTGCTGTGATTTGTCTCTGAAGTAAAACTCTGAAAGCATTCCTACTGCCACATTATGGCCAAATCTTGCAATAAGCTGAACCCTTATTACTTGAAAAATTCACTCAAACCAGCTGCAGATTATTTCAGGTATTGATCCTCAGGATTGGGTTGATGTCATCAATATTTCAAAATATGTCTTACGAAGCATGGGAAAATTAAAAAAATCCGTGAGGCAATTTTTCTGGACCAGATCATCAGCTGGTACTGACATCAATGGAATAATGCCAGTTTACCCTAACTACAGATTTGGCTTCCAAAGTGATGCCTGAAGCAGAATTTCTTGTGAGGAAAATATGCTGGTGCCAGTCTTTGAAAGAGTTATTATCCATGTGAAATTAATCTAGGTTGCAAAAAACCCCCGTATGCTAAATGTGATACCAATGAACAGTGTTGACAAAAAGAGGTCATGCGTGAAATTTGAGACTAACAAACTGAAGTGGCATGGAAATGAGCGTTTGGAAAGTAAAGGCTCTAAGAGAGTTAAATCAAACCACTCACTCTTTTGAGATTTTTATGTTTCTGTCTCCTTATATTGTAAAGTAAATCTCCACCCCAAGAAATGTCCTGATCTATATCTGTTAATGAGCCTCTCCACGTGACATATATTTTTTGTTTCATTACTATTAGTGAGTGACAAGTGAAGGATATTAATTTTAACTTGAAAATGTCAGGTATGTACTTTAAGAGATATATTTTTCCAGTTTTTAATGAGGTGGTGTTTCTTTTTGAAAGAAATACCCATCTCTGATGTGGGTACTATGCAGGTGACAACTGATATTTAATAAGCGATGGTTCTTGTATTAGTCGTAGTTCACTAAAGAAAATGTCTTGGATTGCTTTTGAAAAACTCTTAACGTCACTAGCCCAAAGGCAAGATGTGACCTTTTTATTACATAATGAGAATCATTTATTATCTTACAATGTATCTTAAAGTCACAGACAAAATGCCACTTTGATAATTGCTTTCAATTAGCTTTGAGCATAGCATACATTCATAAAATGTCTTCTCTAATTTAGACTTGAATTAGAGAAAATTGCAGACATAATCTACTTTAAGGTTGTCTCATTTAAGGTGATTCGTAGTTTTATATCAAAGAAATCAAAATGGGTGGCTTTAGAGCAGTATTACAAAGTGTTTTAAATAGTCTTTTCAATATTTGAGTCTATTCTATTAACAACTAATTAAGAATTTAGAACACTAGTTCATCTTATTTGACCTGGTTTTGTGTATTAACTTTATACTTTCATTCATTATGGTTATTTTGAAAATAAGCAGTGTCTTGTGGTACAAAAGAAGTACAGCTTGATTAGATGTATAAATAAAGTATATGAAGACATAGCTTATATCTTAATAATAGGCAACACCTTGGTCTGCCAGCATGTATATTCTTCCGACATGTATTTTAAGTTCTTCCTCCACAGCAAGCAATAAATCCCACACTCAAAAAGTCACATTACATATTGGTATGTATTTTATATCATATGATTTTTAATATTTATTGTGGTATAGTTGTGGAAACAATTTGTGGAAACAATGATTATACATAGATTGGTTTACTGCATATGTTACCTCATTCATAAAAACACCGAGGTGTTTTCCTTTCACCTCAGATTAAATGAAGAACATTTGGAAGTCACATATGAAGGTAATCCAGGCATCTCAGATAGTTGGAATTGAACTAGCTCAAGGAATAATTCTGTTTCTTCTTTCTTCTCCCCAGATAAAAATTACTCACAAGAACCAAGCCCCCATGTTGATGGGACCTCCTCCAAAAACTGGCCTTTTCTCTTCTATCATCAAAAGAACAAGGAACCACAGCAAGGAATAAGCCTGTGTAGTTTAGTTTTCAGGAAAACAATTAGCTTTGTTGGGCTTTGTAATATTTATGCTGGAAATCTTCCAAGAATTTTAGAGTATCTTCTACTTGCAAAATCATGGATTTGGGTTTAACCATTTCTGTAACTGAGCTGATGTAAAAGTATGCTACTAGAAAAAATGTTGTCACAGTTTTGTAGGCATTTTGCATGATGAAAGCAGGTGTTTACATAAAGTGATACAGCATATTTTTTTGTTGCATGCATTACCATTTACTAATCTATGGGCTAATTCTGCCATGAAATATGGAAAGAGAATATCATGGGTAATTTGATTTTCTCTCTTTTCCATTTCAACTTTTTCTACTACAATGATCATACAGGTTCAATAGTATCTTTTGAATCAAACATCTACACATCAATAGCAAATTTGACCAGTTTCAAAGTAAAGTTTATTACAGGTCTCATTAACTTGTAGTTTTAGTTTTCCATTTCTTTCTACCCTGAGAATATTTTTATTTAACTAAGTATTAAAATCATGTATCTTGAGATCATGATTACTCTTGTGTAATTTTTTTTAAGATTGGAAGCCAATGCAAGTTTTAGCAAAAAACCATCATGCTGGGTGAAGACACTAATACATATAAAACTAACCATAGTGTTGTTTGTTGAAACACTAGAATTATTTTCATGAGCAATACATCTCCTTAACATGGCAAACTTTAAATCATTCTGCATATTGACCAATAACATAGTTCATATGCACACAAATAACCAAAGCTCATGCCTATTTAAAGTGCATTTTCCACCAAAGATTTAATGAAGGATGCTTTGGAGAAATGAGTTAATGCATACTTAATCAAACTCACTGGAGTAGACTCACTTCTGAAAATTTACAGTTCTTTTTATTACATTGGCAATGTCCAGACAAATGTTGGGGTAGGAAAAAGCATTAAATTAATTGCAAATAAATACTCCTTTTTCATTTGTTTCATAAGTTGATAGACATAATCATACACTTTAAATTTTGAGACATTGACATGAACTCTAAATGTTACAATATTAAATTTATATCCATTTTTTGTCATAATTATTTATACATTTATGCCATCCATAATTTACTCACCTGCAAGTTAATCTCTTAAGAAAAGGATAAATTGTTATTTATTCTCCTTTTCTAGTCTGATGTCTCGAATCAAAACATTTATTGTCATAAATTTCGGGGAGGCAGTTGCTCAGGTTTTAACTTTCTTAACCTTCTGAGAGACTTCCTGACAACTTAGAAATCATAATACAGGGACTTGTCTGAGGTTTGCACAGCACTGTCTAATGTTGAAGGGAAGTCCAAGAATGGCAATTTTTTTCAGTCCTGTGTATAAACTGTCTCAATCAAAACTTTTGTGCAATCTTAACATTGTTTTTTGTTCAGAGTGAGCTGCTTCTCAGCTCTGCATGTCTTAAGTTCTCAGAGATTTCATTAAAAAAACATGGAAAAAAACCCCTTTGCTTGAAATGCATGATTTTCCATTTTTATCCAGAATTTAAAATATTAATGGTTTATTAAATCTATTTTTCTATTGATTCATTTATCCATTTTAAAAAGTAATACTTCATCATGCTGTAGTGCACGGTACTGTGCATGTGTTTAAATAAAGTTGCTACCATTTGTTTCTTGGTATAAGAATTCAACTGAGTCCTAATTTAAATAATAGACACTGAAATGAAAGTCAGTATATAGCTGGTAAGGATTATGTCTTTGAAATATACAGTCTGTGTTCTGTAAACATTAGGAGGCAAATACCAATTAATGTTATATTCAGCCTTAGGTAGAAAACCATGAAGGTGATTACTTGCTAAAATTAAGATCTTGTAATTCACCCTTCTTGGGTCTAGTGGTGTTGAGAATTAACAGTTACCATAGGAGTAAACTAGTATTTTTCCTGTGCACACACACACACACACACACATGTACAGAAGCATTTGATGCACTTAACTATGAACACAAGTATGGAACAAAAGTTACTTGCAAAAAGAAGGAATTTGCTGACATAATGTTACATAAAGTGTATATTGGTTTTATGAAATTATGGTTACAGGTAATAAATATTTTCACATAACTTGACATAAGATTTTCTACCAATGCTCTCAACTTTTTGTGGCAAAAATGTGTTTAACAATAATATATAATGTGCTCTCTATGATTATCTCATGAACATTGTAACTCTGAAAGCAAATAAAATTATACATAAGCTATTATTTAATAATGTGTGCAGTTTTAAATGTGCCAGTCTGTGATAGCAAATTGTTCACAGAACAGTTTTTGTGTAAAGAGGGATAGATGAGTTCATGTAATCACAATTACATACAATTCTGATTAGACATATAAATGGTAAATCAGATCTGTTGATCAATATGTATCAAATTCTTAATGTAACAAAATGCAAGAGAGCAGCTGTCATATCAACAATTTTCATAGCAGTGATTGTCTTCCTACTAGTCTTGGTTGTCTGGGGTTTTTTTAGCACGACCTCTAAAATTTTAAAACCATGATCAGGTTGAAAGTATTGATAGTGAAGAGAAAATGATAGAGTACATAAAACATATTATGAAAACAAAATTATTAATGAAAGAGAATTTCAGTAGGGGACCCTTTTTTCGCTTCAGTATGCACAGAACTAGCATAATGAACTTATTCAATGTTGTAAGAAGTGAAACAAATAATATATGCATATATCTTTATATAGCTGAAAGAGATGTGCTGTTCTTATATTGTCTGAAGAGGGCTATCTGTAAACCTACTCTCTACAATGAAGCATTCTTTAAGGTTTCGTTCATGACATTTGCAATGCAAATGGTAATTACAAATAGGTAGGTATTAAATGTGACACTGGATTTGCAAATTTTTCATCTCTCAACTGGGCAGTGTACTAAGGAAAGAATATGATGTGTCAAGAAAAAACTAACTTCTGAAACTGGTCATTCTCTCTCCCTTCATAAGAGTTCCTGTTAAAAAGAGGTGGAAGCAGTATTTCTTGCAGAGACAGATAATTACTGTTAACAATATTTGTAAGATATTTGTATGCATATCATCATGATTGTTTAAAGCTAGGGAATAAGATCTCACCATTTATGCTTATTGGTGTGCATACATATATGTGCATGCTAGAGCAGATAACATGCTGATACGCTCAGGACACAGAACAGAAACAGAAGTGGACATTCTATAATATCTACACACTCTTATTAACTTCATAGTGTTGCATGTGCATCACAGTAATTATTAGCTAATATCTAAAATTGTTTAGACAAAGATAAAGTTACAGATAAATTTACAGATAAAGTTACAAACTTCAATGTCTTTCAAAATATCTGTAAGAAGTAATATAGTCAATTATTGCAAGAAAGAGAGAAAAAGCCTTTTTTTAGGTTTTTTTAAATCTATAGGTTAATGTTTGTTTGCCAAGACTATAGGTGTTCAGTGATTTTTAGTCATTTAAGCTACTAGTGATATTCTGTGAGTTACTGCCTTCAAGTGATTTCTGGAGCCTGTAATTCTGAGGCAGACCATAACAAGACCAAGACTTTCTGGGAAGCAGACATTTCAGAGAAGTGTTCTCACTCCTCTCTGGAGGAGTCACTAGGGAGAATGGCTGCAAAACTGAAAAAAAAATCAGGAAGAATCATGTCTAAACATAAGGAAGCAAAAGGGCTGAGAACTCCACTAATGAATGTTAAAACAGATGCTCAGAGTGAAACATAGTGGGGTGGATTGCTCCAAGGCAATCTGATTGGCCATTGGAATGGGCTGCCCAGGGAAATGGTAGAGTCACCATCCCTGGAAGTGTTTAAAAGGAGATTGGATCTGGCACTTAGTGCTATGGTTTAGTTGATGAGATGGTGTTGGTGATGGAGATAGGTTGGACTTGATGATCTCAAAAATCTTTTCCAACCTAGGTAATACTGTGATTTTGTGAAGGCAATCCACAAAAATGGTTGTGTGGGACCTGGGAGCCAGGTGAAAGTGATGAGGGCTAATGAGCAGTGCTGAGCTAGGGAAGGGGATAAATTAGCTTTATCTAGAGACCCCTTGCACTTAAGGCTGAAGGACTTAAACAGTTTTGTGGGGAGAAAGATTGAGAGTTGAACTGAGAGAGTAGAGGACACAACTGAGCCCTTCAGATGGCATGAGAGGGACTTGCAAGAGATGGAGAGCTGAAGGACAGTCAAAGGAAGGTAAATGATTTGTCAGAGCTTTATTTGTTTCAGAATGCTTTCATACCCCGAGAAAAGAAAAAAAAAAAAAAAAGAAGAAAATTTGCCCTTGCAAACAGCAATTTGCCAAGCTACTAAGCAGTTAGCCAGAAAATAAATAAATAAAATTAGAAAACTGAGGTGAGCCAGAGAAACACTGCTCAATGTTTTATGCAAGAATGGTGAAGAATGTGTCAGCCTCTTGTCAGTTAATTGCTGCTTGTCTCCAGCTTCATCGGGTCTGAAAGCATTCTGTTTTCTCTCCTCTGTCCATATGGAAGGAAACTTTTTGTGGTCCTGCTGGGCTGGTAAAAGTCTTACTGTAGCCCTAGCTGGAAAATGAATAAAACATGGGCAAGATATGGAAGCTGTTAATGAGATATAAAGTAATAGGTTAAAATCTGTGGCATGTGAGGCTCTGAAGGCTGTGCTGTGCAGTAATGTCTGATATAAAAACTGTTCACAGGTCTGTCAAGATTTTCTGGTGTCTCCTCAATGTGGGCTTGAGCCATAGAGAATCTGCTGGCTCTTATTCCCCCTTTTTGTAGAGAATAGGGATTTTCAGTTGATTTTGAAATACTAAGGTTTGACCTTTCTGTTCTGTGTGGGTGTGGATGGAGTGTTCTGATTATCAGGTTCTCTTAGTTTTACAAATACAATGATCCTCCGCATAGTGGCGATCCGTTATTTGCGAGATCCAATAGTTGTGATTTTTCTGTGAGCTGTTTGACCTCAGCACGTGCGCAGAATGTACTGCGAACTCATCAGCTTGTGAATATATAATGAGGTTATGAATATATAATTAGTCCCCCTCCGCCGTCACCACCCACCAGACTTGCTGTACATGCTTCATTCTCACCATTTAGGAAAAAGGGGAGCCAGTCCCATCTCCGTGAAGCTGGGAGTGCTGCCGCGTGGCTGGCACAAAGGCACTGGGGCTATGCCGGCACTTCCAGCACAGCGGCACGGGGTCGCTGCAAATTGGGGGATGGTGGGGTACGGTTGCCACTGCCAATGCTGACCTTGTGGTAGCAGCAGATGGGAGATTTAAACCCAGGTGGACAGGAGCAGGGCCACCGACTCACCAACACATTTCAGGTCTGCCGCCACCGGCGGAACACAGGGAGCATAGCCCAGCATGTCCCAATGCCAGCGATGCAGACTCCTGGCATCAGAGTGGTGGGACCGGAACCCTCCTCACTCCTCAAAATAAAATAAAAAGTTCCCCTGTAAGGAAGAGGAGAGCTGTTGTTGGGCAGGAGGCACAGGGAGAAGCAGGGCTGCAGGGGACGCATCTGTGCTCCGGTACTGCACTGGCTCCCAAGTCCGTCCCTGCCCTGCACGTCTTAGGAGCCGCTGCAAGAGCAGATCACAGAGCCACCAGCTCTTTTAGCCCTGCACAGCCACTGGTTGCCCGTGCTCCTGCAGACAGCCCCAGCGGGAGACAGACTCCGGCTGCCGCCCACCCCATCCCGGGGCAGCCGGAACAGTGCTGCCTGCTTGCACCCACTCTTGCCAGAAAAGCTTTGGTCAGAGCTGTTACATTCCTGNGTTTCCTCCATTTTAATGAGGCATTACAGAGGGAGCCATGCTCTCAGGACCATCCTCCAGACCTTATTAGGGGAGGGGTCATGGCTATGGGCATGGCGTACTTGACTACATAGTGGGGTCGCTATCCTCATGGATTCCAAGACTCGCTTGAGGAGGACCAGACCCAACAGCCCACGAGTAATTGGGGATCACTGTAGTGCTAAAGAAAAGAAACTTCTCTGTGACTATTGACTTTCATTATATGAAACTGCCCAACAACTTAAAACTGCAAGTACGCAACAATACCTTCTAGGCCTCTAGAATCTGGGTATGGTGATATTTCAGAGGCTGCTTTTTTTTCCTTTCTAGCTCATTCAAAGAGACTCCCTTAGAAGCACCTTAGGGCTCTCTTTAAATATGACTCATACGAAGAGTGATAACCATCAAGCTTTGTTATTTATAGAGCAGTGGTAGCTGTGTTGATGGTAAAGAAGCAGCTTCACAGCAAGATGCCCAGTTCTAACAAATGTCAAAAAAAATCATTTGTTGGGTTTAACTGAGTGAGAAGGAAAGAATTTGAAGTTTTCGGGTTTTATTCTAACGTTGATAATGACTAAAAAATACTTGGCTGCTGATTCACCTATTAGAAATATACCTTTGGCTGGTTGATAGATTTTTACCTAGAGTCAAAGTCACAAGCCATGAATGAACGCAAAAATTTGCTTCAAAGAGCATTTTTGGACAGAGAAGTGAACACTTCTTACTCTTTTGGTGAAAATTGTATTTATGGGCCAAGTTATGCCTGCCAATAAGAAAACACAAACTCAATCCTCAGGGCTGTCAATCTATTTACTTTAAGTACCCAGAAAATAACCCAACCAGGCACACAACATGGTAACAGTTCTTCTTTAAACTGTTTGTATCTGCAGAAAGAGAGTGGTGATATGTATGCCCCTCGGCAAGACTAACGGACTTTACAACATGAGCATTAGCACTCTTAAATTCTGCCCAGTCATGAGGTTGGCTGTTGTAAAGGCTGTGGTGTAGGATTTTTTGAGTCTGATTTGTTGTTTTGTTGTGTTTTTTATTAAATATGTCTGAGTTCCAAATCTCTCTTTTTGTCCCAGAATGATAAGAACTAGAACTTTGATTCAGGCAGATATAGAATATGTTTGTGGTATACTCATAGGTAACTGAATAAATGCAAAGAGATCTATTCCATCAAAGCTGAAATTTACTTCCATATGTTTCAATTCAGTGCTATTAATAAAGGAAAAAAACAAAAGCTTTTTAATTTAGATAGTTTAGGAGAGTTTGGGGGGCAAATAGGTGTGTTGTATTTTTCTCCTCAGTAGTACCACCTTGTTACCTAATATATACATATAGATTAAGGAACTTTTACCTCATTTACATAGAATCACAGAATTAACAAGGTTGGAAAAGACCTTTGAGATCATCAAGTCCAACCTATTACTTATCACCCTCCCATGATCTAAACCATGTCACTCTGCCTCATCGGGCCTACTCTTAAACATCTCACTTCCTTCTATGATCAGGTGACCCACCTGGTTGATGAAGGAAGAGCTGTTGATGTGGTGTACCTGGATTTTAGTAAAGCCTTTGACACTGTCCCTCATAACAAACTCCTGATGAAGCTGGAGGCTTGTGGTTTGGATGGGTTTACAGTGTACTGGATCAGGAGTTGGTTGGATAACAGAGCTCAGAGAGTGGTGGTTAATGGTGCTGTGTCCGGTTGGAGGGCGGTCACTAGTGGGGTGCCTCAGGGTTCAGTGCTGGGACCTGTCCTGTTCAATATCTTTATTGATGATCTGGACGAGGGGATGGAGTCCATTATTAACAAGTTTGCAGATGACACCANGAGGGGAGGGGATAAGGTCTCCTCTCTGGCTGAGGGGAGACCTTATCACTCTCTACAACTACCTGAAAGGGAGTTGTAGCCAGCTGGGGGTTGGTCTCTTCTCTCTGGCTACAAGTGATAGAACGAGAGGACACAGTCCTAAACTGTGTCAGGGGAGATTTAGACTGAACATTAAAAGGTACTTTTTCAGAGAGGGCGATCTCTCAGTGGAATGGGCTGCCCAAGGAGGTGGTGGTCACTGTCCTTAGAAGTGTTTAAGGAAAGGTTGGATGACGCACTATGTGGCATGACCTAGATATTAGGGTAGTGTGTTATTGGTAGGATGGGTGTTGGTAGCAGGATGACAACAGGTTAGTCATGAATATTAAAAGTAGATGGCCATTAATATTCAAATTAACCCTGCATGCTATGCTGCACAGACTGCCAGCGCACTGCTCTGCCCATGCTGCGCCCGCCCCACTCCACTCAGAGCAAGGTGGCCATAGCAGGACCACTGGGGCAGCATCCATACTGCTCCACTCGGACCAAAGAAGCTGCAGTCCGCCTGCATCCCCCCCGGAATCATTTGTACAGTTATGAAAGAATTATACAGTCTCAGGGTAGACATGATGTCTGAGACTTTCTCGGGGTAGACGTGGTGTCTGGTCTCTAGTGTGGCGAGACTAGGTCTATCCAGCTGGAGAGATACCAGGACAGAGTGTCAGGCAGCANTAAATTTGCATATTAATAAGCTGCCTATTTATGCTAGTGGAGGGCTTTGCAGGGGGAGACCAGACCCAAAAAAACCTGCAAAAATAAAAAGACTGCAAAAAAAAAGAGGGCCAACTGCTGTACTATGTTAAAATCCTTGCTCTGACAATCATCAGTCATATTTTTATGATCTTGGGACAAGAGATGAGTGGACTTGCATGAGGTTAATGAGGCTTTAAGAAAATGTTATGTTTCTTTGGTGCACGATAAGGTTCCCTTCTTCCGATAGGAATCCTGTCACTTTATACGAAATGACAGCTTTCTCTGCCAAAGTGTTGAGATATTAGTCGGTATAAAATGATTTACAGTTTTTCCTTGGCTTACCTGCTGAATCTCACACAAAAAAATAACGATGCCAATTGTTCCCTTTTGGTATGCATGTAGACATAAGTACTACCACAAGAGCTAGTAAAGGCATTCAAATGCAAGCAGAACAGTTGTACTGACAACTGAGAGCAGAGCTGAATTCTTGGAGTCAGACTCAGAGGCAAAATCTGAAATGTTCAGAAAAGGGTTAAACTTCCTTTACTTGTTTCTAGGGTGACTTCGGTCTAAAAATGTAAGAGTATATGTAGGTATTAAATACGTCTATAACTTGCCACTGATAACACTCATATGTCTGTGCAATATTTGTGCTATTTTCTCATCTCAGATATAGCAGAAATGGTAATTTTTAACTATTTCTACTGTGTGCTTTCTCCACAAAAAAGAGTGCAATAGCATAACATATAAAAGCAGACTTTAATAAGAACAGTAAAAAACTGTGTTGAGGAACACAAGATACCTCCTTGTCCAACATAAAAGGACAGCAAAGGGATTTGCAGGAAAAAAATTGCATAATGCCAATTCCATCTCTTTGTAGAAGTTTGCAAAAGAGAGGACTTCTGGCCAAATTACAATGTCATTAAATGTTTTATTCTAACTTGTTCATAAATTTATTTGGAGAGCTGCTATGGTATGAACATCATCAGAATTTGCAGCCACAACTGCATAAGGGAGAACTAGAATATTTTGACAGATCTGGTTCCCCTTACATTGAGAATCACTTCTGTAAGTTTTCCTTGATTAGAAGCAGCCTGCTTGCAAGGTAGAGACACACACAGGTAGTCACTATTTGTCTAATTACTTGGTTCCTTTAAGGTGTTAAAACTTTTTTTCCCCTTTTTTGTAGTCAAAGCTCTGCAGTAACTACTGTGAAGATTTTTTGGCAAGAATAATCAACATTGAAGATGACTTGTATAGGAGATGGCAGCATAAAACATAGCTAACTTGTGCGTTGTGCTATTTCTGCTACGCCAATGGAGATCTCCTTGAGAGCATTTAAAGTCCTAATGTAGAATGTGATATTAAGTCACAAATTTGGAGATTATTTTTTAATAATAATCTCTGTTTGGGACTATTTAAAGTGAAGGATGTAGATGTGAAATCCCAGCTCCACTGATGGCATTGGTTTGCCATTGCAGCCACAGAGTCTGGGTTTTATCCCTGCTGTCTTGTGGTAGGGCTCAGAAAATCTTTCATGCCCCAGTTAAAATGTCTGTAAAGAAGTTTAGGTAAGAGATTGAGAAGTTCTGTGCATTCACTCATCTGTAAAAACCTACTGAAGTTTCCACCCCCAATGTTTCCCCACACTACTGGGCTGGAAACCAGGCTACCAGGTCTCTTCACTTCAGCAGAGTACTCATGTTTTCCTCTTTCTCTATGTCCTTAGCAATTCTCTTTTTCTATCTTCAAAAACATTAGCTTCAACGTGTTGTATTACAGTATGTTTTCATCTACACAGTTCTATTGGTTGTTGGTTAGTCATTAGGCTGACAAATGGAAATTTGAAATTTCCAGGTTAAGGAAGAAATCAAAGACTCCATTTTTCTGCTATAAACTCCAAGCGCTATAATCAATGTTGTGAAGTGAGCCTTGCTCAGTTACAGACCTGTCTTAAACTCTGCCCTCTGAATCTCAAAGGCATGAGAATTTTAAAACTCCAAACTAGGTGGAGTTCACACAACACTGATTTATTTTGCATTTACCAATTCACATGTAAATTTTATGGATTCTATGTGGAACTGCGCCTCTTCTTTAACTACTCATAGCCTTAAAAATATACCACTAGTGTTTGAATCACCCTGCTAGAGTAATGTAACACCAAACTTGAGTACAGATAGTTGCTTTAAACCTATCTTTTAGGTCAAAAACAGAATATTGACTTGGTAACAAATTGTGTGCTGTTGCCTTAAGAGGCCCTGACAAAGTGCTGCAAAACCATATCTATGTACAGCATAACACAACCCACTCCTAATTATTTCTGCCTAAAGTAGCTGCTGCTGTTGGATTTCTTATTTCTTATGCTTAAAACAGCAATGACGCAGTAGTGAGTCAGACCTTTGCCAGTGCTCAATATCCAGTGTTGGTGCTATATAAAAATGTAAATTTTGTTTGTAAAAGCTGACATGTGTGTAAACCTTGATTAGGATGTCACAGTCCAATGTATGCAAATGGTGTACAGAGTGTACATCTTCAATCTCCTGCATTTACATAAAGCATTTTATTTGAAGTATCGTCTAACTTCTGTGTACTCTGACTGCTCTTTTCTGGCACCCATTGCACACTTTCAAGGTTGTACTGTCCTAATGAATAAAGCCAATCTCATATATAATTTCAGTGTTGTTCAGATTGTTAATCAACAGTTAGCATAATACACCACATGAAAACATAAACATATTTTGTGGCATTTTTTCTTTATAATTACCCCCCCCCAAACCAAATACTAGTCTTATTCCTTAGAAAAATGTTGCATGTAAAATTGTAAACATATTTTAAGTCATTGCTCTAATCCAGTGGTAAAGGAGGACTGAGAATACTTATTTAAAGTAATCATTTAATTGTCACATGTCAATAATGAATGTAGAGAAGGTACAAGGTTCTTATTTATTTGATTTCCATTGCTTCTTAGTTTTGCTCAGATATTCTCATGCATGTCATTTGGCTGGACTGCTACTTTGCAGTTCTCTGACTTCTGATTCATCATTGTTGTATCTTCACCTTCAGTTAGAAAATAATAGCTGATTGTTCTAATTCTCCTCAATCTTTGAAGTTTTTGTTTGTTTTCCCACCACTTTACTTTTCATCTGCTAGTTTTCTTCCTTTGTTTTGTTCATACACTTCTAATTAAAGTATTTGTTATTTTGATGTCAATCACAGCCCTTGTAAATTTTCTTTGCTATTCAGATCCATTCAGAGTTCACCCCTAAAGGATTCCTGGTCTGTCTGTTCACAATCTTATCTTTTCTCAGGAACCATTTCCAGAACCTTTTCTTCCATGACACCCCATCCCCTTCCTTTCTGGTTACAGTAGGCACAGGTTATCTCTCTTTACTTATGAGGCCTTTAGTGGCTTATGTCTACTTTAATAAAAAGTATTTTTACATCTGTGCTTAAAATCATTTTATGTTGAGAGCTCTCACTGTGTACAATTTGTTTGATACAAAGGCAAATGCTTCTTTGTATGATATATACCCGATCAAGTTGTGACAACATTCTGTAGCCAGTAGTTTTACATTTTGAAGGAGATATTTTGGGAGTTTTAGCATATTTTGCATCTGAATAAAATTCCTGTGGAAAAGTCTACAAAGCTACTCCAATGCCTTCTTTCAAATCCTTCCTTCACCTGTTTACAAAACGACCATGTTGTAGCTATTACCACAGAAATTAGAACCTGTTTTCTTACATATTCCCACATATCTGTACCTATCAGTTTTTAAATGACAATCTTTCTTTTAGGAATGGTGGAAAGGGAGCTCCATGTTCTGTGATGTTAGAGCATCTAGAACAATAGGATGCACAACTACATCATTTAAATGTTAGGCCAACAATCTATCTGTAATTTTATGCTGGCAGATGGATTTATAGCCCACTGATGATTACATTGCATGTCCCATCTGTACATGATCTGCAGAGAACATGAACCTGGCTAGATGATTTACTTATCACAGTTTTAGCTTACTGTCCTTAAACTTTTTTCATTCATTCTCTCTTCTGTTGGTCAAAACAACAACTGTGACATAAGGTGATTTCACTTCTTCCCACTGCATTCTTCCCTCTCTTAGAAGAACCTGTAAGATCTTTGTTCCACAATGGCCCTGTGGATGTGCTTCTTTAAAATCCCAAACATCCCACTGCCTGAAAAAAAAAAAAAAAAAAAGTGAGGCAGGGGTAGACACATGCACACAACCTTGGAGGTTTTTTAGAAAGATACTGAATAGATGGAGTTCACATCCTTCCTTTCTCTCCTGCATACACCAGGGAAGACGGCCTTATGAAAATTTTTAACATTTATTTGATTTGCTAGTGACATGATCCAGGATCAGAAAGAAAGATGCAGGAAGTCTTACAGTCTATATTTTGAGTTCAGTTGTCTAGTAAAATACCCTAACTGTGATGTGGACATGCAAGATTAGAGCTTGAAGGCTAAATATGACTATTTGAGGTCACAGAAGAGAGATTCCTGGCTTAAAGTGGCTCCATAGAGTGTACAGGGTGGCACAGTAGAGAGGGAATGGATCACATACTCCTCTCTTTTAATATGCTTTATTTACTTTATGTACTATCCTCCTTCTGTGCCTAGTTTGGTTTCCACTTGTCTAGTGAGAGGTTGCATTGCTAAAGTTCATTCCATAATTTTAGCGGGAGAAATTATGGGAAAAAAGAAGTGTATATATTAAAAAATGAAGAGAAGAAACAAAATGCAGATTTTGTCATAACTTCCAGTAAGCTACTTCAGTGTTGTTGCCCCCACCTGTTATTTCCCATCGGTGTTCACCAATTCAGGGATAAACCAGAGAAGGTAGGATTACCTGGAGTCAGGGGAAATTAATGTGTTATTTGCAACAGAGCTGAAGTGCGGTGCATTGTATAGAAGGTAGCTTTAATTAAAATCTCTATTTCAGAAATAAAAGAAATAGGTTGAAGTTCACACGAAAGAAAAGAGCGGGGTCAAAGTTGCATTGTTTTGCATTTTTCTGTTTTAAAGGCTGCCTACAAGCTGAAGGTACTCTCTGTGCCAGGCTGTGCCTAGTTTGTCATGGGCTCTGCAGCCAGGGGAACACTGCCTGGCTATAACCCTCCTGAACTGGCTGCTCTTATAATAGCCTGGGTTTCTGCAGCTTACTCAGTCTGCTTTATAAGGTAAACACTATCTTAAATCTACATACTACTGGTGGCCCCATCCCCCTCTCTAATATGCTCTACTGACCTGAAACCTTTAAATATAATTTAGGAAAAGAATTTAAAAGTAGTTTAAGGGTTGCTTTTGGTATTTTGTGCTTTCTCTGGCAAATGTTTTCAGTGGTTTTTGTGTCACTGTATGTAGCTGCAGTCCTTGCTCCTTTATGTTTTCTGGTACAGCTAATTATCCTAGACTATCTTACCTTCTTAACATAGGAACTAAAATGTGAGAGAACTTTCTATATGGTATTTTGTTACCATATAGTGTATGTTTTTTGGCAGCGAAATGGAATTGTTTCACTTTCAGCTCATTTGCTAAGCAGGTAGTATACACAGAGAAAGCTAAGCACTAAAAGGATTTAGTATTTTACTTCTCTCAGGATTCTCATGATATTTTTTTTTGCTTTGTTGTGTCTGATCCCTAAATTAAAGTATAGAGGAAATGTCTTTGTTGCTGTCTTATTCCACATCAATCAGCTAAATTGTTCTAGATTCTACATGAGATTAGAACCCAACATGGAAGGTTAGTTTAAGTAAGATCAGGATAAGGAATTGTTCTGAAAAGTATTTCAGACTCGATCTAGCCATCTGGATTCAGTCTACAGCCATCAGTGTGTTTTGCAGATGTAAGAAGAGAATCCAGGTTCTGCTGGCTGTACTGGCAATGGTCTTCTTACTGCTTTGAGTGGTCCTTCCTTTCTGCAGCAGAATGATTTGTCAAGTCTGGGTCCCATCCCCAAGGGAGCCTACCCGTTTTAGAAGAGATCTTTTGTTTAGTCAACCTGTCTTTAAGAGGCAAAACTTCTTCAACTCCATAGAGAATTATTTATAAGTGATGTCAGAATAGCTTCAGTAAAGTGAAATGGTGTTAAATGCATGACTTGCATTTTTTAAAATAAATAGCTAGCCCTTACAAAAACGTTTT
This sequence comes from Pitta sordida, assembly GCA_013390025.1. Lineage (NCBI taxonomy): Eukaryota > Metazoa > Chordata > Aves > Passeriformes > Pittidae > Pitta > Pitta sordida. Next base: position 40,434 of record WEKX01008362.1, on the reverse strand, counting down.
CATCTCATATGTTGGAGAAGAGAAATCGAAATGAAACTTATGGTATTAGGGTCTTTAAAATAAATTCAAGCAACGTTTTTCTTTTTTTTTTTTAAATATTTACATTAAAATTATAAAATTGATTGCCTTTTACTATAGCAAAGGACCTTTTGGGGAGATTTCTCAAATTGTTATTGATAAGTTGTTTAGCTCTTACTCGGTTTATGCTGGGTGATGCTGTGATCTCACCACTACTATGTTTGTAGTGTTTAGTTTATTTTGAAGAGGGACTTCTTAATGTACATAAGGTTAAAGCTTATTTAAGTTTTGCTTCAGGAAGGCATTCAAAAACTTGACTGAAGATTTTGAAACTTGATTTCTAGTTTTACCGAGAAGGCATTATCAAGGCAACTCTTGTCAATGAACAGGACAAAAGGCTATAATCTTCAAAACCCACAAGACAAGACGGGATTTTGTCAATTAAACACCTACTTCACCACAAGCAGCTACAACTCAGGACCTAACCTGAGATGTGTGGCTTTGCTAGTTCTTTTATTCCCTGTGAGCATTTGTTCGCTTACGGCCATGCAGATAATGCATTGCATTTCACAGCACAGCAAGTTTAATCAGGACATGTCATCATTAATTTGTACCGATATGCACTGATGGACAGGGTTTTCCAAGAGCATGACTAACTGTTTATCAAATGATCGTCAGTTCTGGAGAAGAAATGGTGCCGTCCCCCTGTTGTTTTACAGCATCTGCTTTATCATCTGCTCACAGCCGCACCTTTTTCCCCCCACTCCTTCTCTGGGTTTCCCCTTGTAGCTGTCACTTGTAGACAGCTCCATTTATTTCTACTGATTTCTAATTCCTTTAGGAGAGATGTCTAAAAGGTATGTTTGATTTATTGAAACGTTGTGCAATTGAAATGGTTAATTACGGCAAGACAAGGCTAAATACCACAATCTGCATTTGATTTCAGATGCTTTCCTGTTATTTACAAAGTATTTCTTTGAGTACCATAAATAATTTACAGATCAAAGTGAGTACTTCTAAGTGCTAAAAAGCCAAATTCACATTTATTTCATTTGCTAATGTTTTCACATTATAACACAAAGCATGAAACCCCCTTCTCACTACTCTGTAGTTAACAGAGGAGCTGTTAGATTAGCACAGAAACTCCAAAGGACTCTTATAACAGTAGGTTAAGGGAAGGTATCAGTTGTTCAGTCTTGCAGTCCCTATTATGGTAAAACCCTAACTCCAAGCACAGAGAATTTTACCTCCCAAAGGACATCAAGGTTAAGCTTTTAGCATGCAAAACTTATTATCACACAAGTATATTGTTATATTGCTTTAAGGAGTTGAACAGTAGGAATAACTCTGACAGCTAACCCTAGAGAATGATTTAATTTTAGTTGGACATACTGTGACTTGCTTATAATAGGTAAAGTAGCACACATGACTTCCAAAATGAAATCATAGTTGCAAATACTTGTAGGAAAAAAGAGCCACAGAAATCAAAATATCACTGATACACAATTATGCACAAGTTTAAAAAAATGTTTCTGTTTTTTTACTCTCATATAGTCTAAGCCAAGTTATGGAAACCTGAAGAAGCATTGACTAGTTAATCAGTTCCACTATTTTACCTAAAACATTTAAGTCTTTATTTTATAATACCTATTTCTTTTTGAAGCTAGAGGCCTCAAATGCTACGGGCAAAACAAAGGCAGAAGATAAATGCAAAAGGGCAAAGAAAAAAAGCAGCCATTTCACTTGGGGCAAAAAGCAAACACTTAAACAAAAGGCTTACTTTTTCAAAAATTGAACTCAATACCTGTATAGTAATTATCCCATCTCAAGATAACTGACCTCATTGGAAGGTTTGCTGAAGGAGATAAATTCCCCCCCCCTCATTTTCTGGTAAAAAGGTAACTATAAATACTGTCCTGTATATGCAGACCAAACAAAGCACTCTAAGCAGTATTGCAATTCAGGTGAAAGAAGAGACAAGCTATATCTGAAAATTATATCCAATATTTGAAATCTTGTATAATTTTGATATTATAGTATCAAATATTGACCAAAAAGCCCCAAATATCTGCAGAATTTTGTAAAGCAGGAAGATGGTAAGGATCTGACTGTATTCAGTTTATTTTAACAAAACAATCTTAGTATTGTTCACACTGACTTATGAAAAACTTGGTCCATCAGCTGTATTTATTATCTGTCATTATTTATACACCAGCTTTTCATTCTTAATGATCAATGTTTATTTTGCCCACCAAAGCCGATATAAAGGATTGCTACATTCACAGTTAAAATTAGTCTCCAATATTTAACATTGCCTAAAAACTTCACACAGTAGTGTAAAGAGGGAAGGGGAAAACAATCAATGCCCAGAAGGAATTTTAAGGAAATAGATACTAACTCATCAGATCGACATTTCGGCACTGGGGACAGGTTCTTATTTGAGGTAAATAGGAGTAGTTGCCTCAAAGCCAGTTGAGTTGATTTATTACCAGCTGAAAGACCAGCACTAGACCGACAATGTTCCAGCCCCTGTGAAAGGACAAGTGCTATTCTCGGTGAATACCAATGGGGTGGGCCTTTTGAATGGGCCTGAGTGGACGCTTTGTACCTCTATGTGATTTGGCAAGTTGTTAGTTTGCTGAAGCCTGAAACGATTTGCAAATTTGGAGAAAGAGTTCAATTAGAGAAAGGGAGGGGTAAAGAAAAAAAAAACAGATGCCAAGATTTTTTGGTAAATGAAACCATGAAGATAGGGTATCTATGCAATCCTTCTAACAAGTGAGATGGAGCTAAGGGCACTCCCATGGCAAGCGTCAGCCTCAAACTCTGTCTGCATGAAGGGAATTGTGCCCTTATCTTCCAGTTTCTAAGAGAGCTCTCAATCATGAGGCCCAGTATACTGAAATGGAAGGTATCCTTTCCTCTCAAAACGGCACTTTAAATGTACTTTGGAGCAAGCCTAGGGTGTGTATTTTGAGAACGAATTAGTAGTAGGTAGACTGTGTTTCATGGAGAATAAATGCTTGAGGGCAAGAACTTTGGATTTCTTTCTGAATTGATGGGTTTCACTGAAGTTGTATTTGACAACTAAAGAAATGAGGAATTTTTGTAGCAGGCTAAGAAGGTGCTTTGTACAAAGCTGCTAAGCTTTAACTCCCAGGGCACTGCATTTCTTTCAGAATGGTCAAGGAAGAGCGAACAGAAGTGCAGGAGGAGCCGTGGCACATTGGACACTTAGATTGCAAGTGCTCAGCCTTAGTTAAAGTACGCTAGTGCACAGAATGAGATTCTTAAAT
>WEKX01008362.1:0-33795 GCA_013390025.1 Pitta sordida | reverse complement strand
TCTGCCAAGGTTACCCTTGACTACTGCATTCCCAACAAGTTGTGAGTAGCAGCTATATCAAGAGAGCATATCCTCCCTGCATCTTCACTGCCTGTGCCAAAAAATTTTCCTTGATGTACTACATAAATTTAATGGATTCTTTGTTTTGAGATGTCCCCATTCCAGCAGATATTGGTATGGTTCGAGTTATCCTTGACAAACAGGGTCTGCAGTTACAAGCCTTTTTCCAGGTTTTTCAAGAAGGCTTTGTCCATTTTTATATCAANGTGCTATCTGAGTTTCCAGTCCGCAAGTTATGCTGTGCAGGTAGGGCTTTTTGTGTTACATAAGGTGTGAATATATCATGTCTTGAAAAATAATGTGTTGTCTTATGTCATGAAAACATAAGTTGTAAAGACATTATTTTGATTTACTGAAATTTGTTCTTTATCTTCATGGTGAAATAAAAAAAATACTAGAGCTTATGTTTGACAGAACAAAATAAGACAAAATGTTAGTTCTGCCTTGAAGGAATGAAATGATTTTCACATACACATGCACAGCAGAATAAATGAACTTTGAAGAAACTAAGAAATAGTGGTTTAAAAATCCTGTGTTTATATTTCTCTTACCTATTCTGTTGCTCAAAGATTTCACCAAGAAGTTGCTAAACATCTAAAAAAACTCTGAGTGAACTCTTGGTGTAGTAAAAAGTTAGTTAGTCACATTTCAAAGACCAGCAGTGGTTTACAGGCAAGAGCTGAGACTGCAAGAGTCACTTGTGACTGTAAGAGTCACTTGTGAGCCTCTAAATATACAGAACTTGTATATATGGTATGCAATATATGGTATTTCCAGTGGATCTTTGAATTCAGGAAACAGTCCTGATATTGACAGTATCCTTGTAACTTGCCTGCCCTGAGTGGAAAATCCTGGGTTTTTTAGAGCAAACTCCCTTCTGTTGAGATTCTCCATTCTCTTAAATACTTAAAATAAAATTTGAAATACTTCCTCAGCTTTCTAAAATTAGTGCAGTCGGGTTGCTTGCTATGGAGATGGTAGCTTGTTAGATGATTTAAAAAGATTTATGTATGTGAAAGATTTCCTTAAAGACAACAGATCTAGCAACATTCTTAAAGTTCAGTATTTTTTCCGGTATCTTTCTGTAATGGGGTTCTTGTTTTTGGATAAATTTCATGACCCAAATTTTTGTAAGTAATCAGAAGATACTCAGCTACCACAGATAAAAATAGCAATAATTCTTTCTTCCCCTTCTTTGGAGGAAATAGCTCAATTAGCTATTTTTATTGCTTGCTTGTATGTATGACAGAGTAGTTACCATCCATGAGGAAGTTAGATCCACTCAAAACAGCAAGTCTAGTGAATTTCATCATCATCATCAAATGATTGTCAATGTCTCAAACCAATTTTTAATGTCTAGGGCTTATGAATTTTGAATTGTTGCTCAGGTTAATTTTGGTCTCAAGTTTAACAGATTTAAAGGACTCTCTGAGGGTTCTGTGTGAAAGAAATTTTCTTGCATTTCAACCAAGACAAAATAAAAGAAACCTTTTTTTTATTCCACTCACCTTCATCTCTGTGGGGTAGGTACTCAGCATGAATAGGAACACACATTAACCAGTTGAGCAAAGGAGTTAGCTTCTGTTAAGGGAGATCAAATGGGGTTCATAGATACAGATAGGAAAGGTGGGTTCAATTCATTTAGCATCAGACAAACAAATCTGGGATTCAGGATATTTATACATTGATAAACAACTGTGTGTAAGTTAATCATTAGACAAATTTAATGTTCTTTCCTCAATGCTATGTCTTCAACATCAGTTTTCCATTTACTATGTCTTTTATGAGAGTGATGAGTTATTCCAGCCTATTTCTAACCTTGAACTGGAATGCATGTTGGTTCAGTCAGAAATCCAAGCAACAGCCAGCAAATTTTGGAGTATATCATGAAGGCTGGTTTTTTAGTTTTTTGAAATGTGAGGCAAAATTGAACAGTGAGAAAGCCAGAAGAGAAGTCCCTCAGAAGATGCACAAGAGAAACAGATTAAACTTGTTCGAAAGCTCATATCATTAAAAAAATGAAACAAGAAATCTACCAGAGCAATAACACAAAGATTGGAGAAAAAAATGAAACACAGACTTTGTAAGGATAGGAACAAACTAGCTGACTATTCTTGGTCTTGTTTCTATAGCTGCTTGTCTGGTGTACTGTCTGAAAAATACCCTTTAATTCATAAACATCTGGCAATAAAACTTAGAGATTACCTTTCGTGTTCTCATCACTTTCAGTCCCTAAGTCTTCAATCACTCTGCTTCTTTATATTTAGAAGAATAAATTTAAGGCTTTTTGAAAATTTTTGCTGAAGTTCATGGAATCGGATTTCACTTTTGTGTAACAATATAGATATTTAATCACTGCAAATGAGTTCCAGGTGTTATAATCTTCACTGCTTCAGAATATCTTTCTGAAATAAGTGCACCTCACTAGTTTTGTTCCCATGTAAAATTATTCATTTCATCTCTCACCCTCAATTGATGGGTCATAGCATTTAACTATTTTTGTTCATCAGAGATACCGCACTTTTTCATACAAAACTATATTAGTTGATTATGGAACCAGGAAAATGTGTTATGCTTTGTGTTTCTTTAGAACACTACTTAATTTTGCTGATTAATATATGAAGCTTTGCAGTTTCAAAGGAGTTGAAATTATTTGAAAATATAAATCTAGAAAAATTACAGAGAGAATAAATAACAATTTTCTAATAAGAAAAAAAATCTTACTGAAGATTTTTGGGTAGCATTTGACCCAATATATATATCTTTTAAAATGTAACAATCCTTCAAATAAAACTATCACAATTTTTCAAATGGGGGGATGCATGTTCTCTACTTATTTAATTGAGCCTTATACTACTGAATAAGAACATTCATCCTTAGAGTTATGTTATTTATTTCATCCATTTTTTTTTAGAATCAGCTGCAGATTACGCTTTCTCAAGGAAATTTTTAAGAACTGTGTTGATTAGCTTGTTTATTATATGACTCAGTATTGTTTCTGCTCTGAATTTTAGCAGTTTTCTTTGGTCACTGGATGAGAGCTAAGCCTTGTGGTGCAGTCAAGCTGCTGTCTCACCATTTTGTACACACATGCTCCATAAGCAGGACAGACATCCTTAAAGGAGCAATTCTCTCAGGGAACTGATGGATTTCTGACATAGAATAGATTGAAGATCTGTGGGATTTGATTCTCATCAGTATAAGGTTAGGTGGGGGGTTTTATGGAGTTTTTGTTTGTTTGTCTGGTTGGTTGGGGATTTAAAAAAAATATCTTTTCTAGATAAAAATTGCAATTTGGCCAGCATCTTAGTTCATAGCAAATTAGCTAAGGTGCAGCTCATCATTTTTCTTCCTGCTCTCCCAGTCAGAGAGCAAGTAAAACATTACATCACCTCTTCGTAAAAGCAGGTTTCTCTCAAATTTACTTGGCCCGCTACTCAAGGCAGTGAGAAGTGAAGCCAAAGTCATTCCTTTTTTTTTACTTCATTTGGTCCTTTCCTAGCTTTTTGTCACTGGAGTCACAAATTGAATGTTGCTGAAGGAGTAGAGCTCTATTTCCCTGGATAATGTAGCAAAAGCAGCGACAATCTCCCTACGTAAGTCAGTAGTCTTGTCCCCTACATTTATAATTACTCAATGAGAATCTGGGAAGCACAGGAAAAGCACCTGTGGAAACAAAGGACTTGGGGTTTGCCTGTGCTTCTGTCCGCTAAGAAGAATAAATAGGAGTACTTCAGAAGGAAGCACAATAAAAATAATACTCTGTTTACTATTTGTTCTTTGAAATACACATACACTCATGGTTTTTACTTTGAAGTGTGTGTGTGGCATGTGTAAGGGTTGTTTTTTTTGGAGCGAGGCAAGAATCACAAAGGCAGATTTTCTCTCAGTGAATATTTAGAGATTCGACTGGTCACATCATGGGCTTGGGGAGAGAACAGGCTCAGATGCTGTGGGAACACCAGTCACTGCCACATAGCATGGCTGTGATAACACACAGATATGCTCAGCCAGGTATTATTTACTAACCTGTTTTCTGGCATTCCAGCAGAATGGGCTTATCTGTTGGGCTTATGTTATATTAGGAGTAGCAAATAAATTTGTATTAGCTTTCTCTTGGTTGGGTGTTTAATACATTTTGATACTCAATCTAATCTAACATCTAGTATTGAATTTTCAGTTTCCTAATCTGAGTTCCACTCCCTCAGACATTTCCTTCAACACATTTAGCACGCAAGAAAAACACGTTTTCATTCATCTCTGTCTTAATTTAGAACACAGTGTACTTTTCATCTTGATTTGCTCCTTTTTGATTTAGGAAATGGGGAATGTTTAAAAAAGACAATGTTTTGTTCTTTTTTTTCTTTCTGTTTTTGTTTGTTTGTTTGAGAGTTTGGGGGGTTTGGTTGGTTTGTTTATTTGTTTGGTATTGTTACTTTGTGTTTTTTATTAATCTGTCTGTAAGTGGTATTTTTGTTTTCATTACTTCATCATATTGTAAAAGTATTTGTTTTCTATGATCTTCTTGTTATGCATTTAGGGCTTGTGAAAAGTGACAAACTAGGCTACCCCATGAAAGTGAAGGTTTCTGACAATCCATAGAGCAGATGCTCATAAGCAACAACAGAAACCCTCATTTTCCCTTGATATCTTGCTTGTGGATATCAGATAGACAAATGACGTCTGCATTTACTGAGGCAAACTAATGTATTTGACTCATACCTATAATAATGTCTTACCTGATAAAAGGAATTTGGATTTTGTTTTGGTTTGATTTTTTTTCATGCCAGCCAAGTAATAGACAGTTTCCACCTTAATATTTTTTTGGTATTCAAAAAAATATTTCTAGTTCTAGTATGAATACTGTGTTGCTGACAAACCAGGGGTTTTTTGCATTTGGGGTGTTTTTAACTTTTTTGACATTTTCTGAGTCTTTCTAGAGAAAGAGAGAGAAATGTCTATATGTGTTTATTGCACTCCAGTATAAGCACCCCGATAGATGACAGTGCAACCTACTGTGTCCGGTTGGAGGCCGGTCACTAGTGGGGTGCCTCAAGGTTCAGTGTTGGGACCTGTCCTGTTCAATATCTTTATTGATGATCTGGANTCTCTTCTCTCTGGCTACCAGTGATAGAACAAGAGGACACAGTCTTAAACTGTGTCAGGGGAGATTTAGACTGGACATTAGGCGGAACTTTTTCACAGAGAGGGTGATCTCTCACTGGAATGGGCTGCCCAAGGAGGTGGTGGAGTCACCGTCCCTAGAGGTGTTTAAGAAAAGGTTGGATGAAGTTCTTGGTGGCATGACCTAGATATTAGGGTAGTGTGTTATAGGTAGGATGGTGTGTTGGTAGTAGGATGGCAACAGGTGAGGTAACAGGTTTGGCTAGATTAGGTAATAGGTGATAGGTTGGACTTGATGATCTCTATGGTCTTTTCCAACCTTACTGATTCTGTGATTCTGTGATTCTGTATAAGACAAGGAATCAGTAAGAAATTGTAGAAGAAGGCAGCCAGCAGCTTTAACCTGGAGTTAAAGATGGATAGTAAGTTAATGACAATACTGATAAAAGGACTTAAGTCTTTTACTTTTAAATGAAATTAGAATGAAATACCAGTTAAGCTTCTATTAGAACACTTATGTTTGTTAATTTGCCTTGCAATCTTACTAAATCTCTCGCATTTCTACATTCCGCATTACATTGCAATATCCACTTGAATGACTTGTCTACAAATAGGAAATAAAATGGTGTTTACTAGCAACTGACTAGAACTATTCATAAAGATTTTTAATCTTTCAAACAGCATTATGATTACCTTTTAACTTTTAGTTTGAGACCCTATACCCTTGGTTAAAATAAGAAGTCTTATGTTTGTTTTGAATTAAGATTTTTAGTAGATTCTACTATATTAAAATCTATCCCTTTTTTTGAACATTTGTAACAGCACACTGCATATTTAAACTTCTAAAGGAGTTTTGCACAATGCATGAATGCATTTCCAATTCAACAGGTCTACCAAACATGTTTATTTAGTCAGAATGTACCTTCATTTGATTGGTAGAGACTGAAGGACTACTGTACTGTATTTATCATTTTACAGTGGCATCAACTGGCTGTCTTTTTGATTTCTATATCCGTAGAATAATGTTCTACGGATTTAGTTCAATCTACAAGTTCAATTTTTACTTCCCTTTCTTGGCGATGATGATAATCATGGAGGACTTTGGGTTCCTGTCTGACTATGGCATTTATTTTAGCTTGAGTCAAGTACATTTGATGTGCAAATAGCTACCGGGAAAAAAACCTCTTACTGAGAACTTCAGAATCCATAGGTTTCAGACTTTAAATATACATCTCTCAGTTTAGGGTGAAATTTGTCATCCTGCTGAGAACAATAACCATTCTAAGGTGATAGCTTCTACCTAGCAGATTAGAAGGAAGAAAAACGTCTCAAACTACAGCCTTTGTATTTAAGGTGGTTGAATCCTACTTATCCTGAATGCACAAAGTTAAACATCTCCTGAAATCACTGGAAAGATAAACATTATATTTATCTGGGATCAGTTGGATCTAGTGAGTTCCTTGTTTTGAAACAAGCACAAGGAAGAGCAATGCTTTCCTGAGATTTCTCTTGCAATGCATTGAACTATAGATCAACTTCAAAGAAGATCATAGGAACAAGATTTCTAAGTGAACTATGGTTTTTCCAACAAAGTTATTTATGTTACAAAACTGTGCCTATTAAAATTAGGTTGTTCTGACCAAAAAAGTAACACATTCAGGTGGCATTCCTACAACACAAGAACACAATGGATCCAGAAACTTCATCTACATAACTGTGGCTTAAAGTTTTTGATAGAATTTGGCAAACTTCATATTTCTAGAACAGGTAGAATAGGTATTAGCACTACTTTAGTTCAAATTATTGGGTTTGGGTACAAATTGATTGCTAATAGTTGAATAATAAGCATGTCAAGCCCCATGGAAATATTGCCAGAGACAAAAATGTATTAAAGTAACCAAAACCCCCCACCAAACCTATGGAGAGAAAAAAATTAAAATTATGCTATCTTATTACATGAAGAATAGAATTAAAAACTACCTTTTTTTCTACTCTTAGATATTCTTCTAACTTTTGTCCCCAGTGACTGGGAACTGTCTCAGATCTAGCTTCTCTATAATAAACTAAGAAAATCAGTTTTAAAGTAAATGAGTAAAGAACAATTGGGTACTTATTTTGTGTAATATGTACATATAACTGTTGTTACAGGCAGTTGCTGACCTAAACTAAAAACTAATAAAATATTCCAGTTTAGAATTCCATTAATTTCAAATGTCTAACAATGCATCTAAATACTTAAACAAGTTATATATGAAATTTACAACTTAAAAGAGTATACATAATGACAACTATGTGTGTCTGCCTACAATGCTTTGTTATGTTGTCAATATATTTGTGAAGCTGACCCTGTTCAGCAGTAGGATGCTTGTACAGGACTGGAGGATGTGGCCAAGAGAGCTTCTCTTGTAGCACTGAGAAAGCATGTCTTGAAAGCAAACTTTTAATTTACTTGATATTAGACTATGAAACATACTTCAATCCCATTTTTGTGAGCTCCCCAAATGTTTTGATTATTATCACTAAATGGTCAACATTTGATACCTCAAAACAACGAAGGTAGAAAATACTCAAACCCCAGAATTACACGCTAGATGAAACTTCTGTTTCAAAAGCAGATGTGATTTTTTTTCTCCTTTATATTTTAAACCTTACAACTTGTGTATGTACAGCTTATTTCACTACTTGTATCGGACTTTTTTTGTTGAGTTAGAAACTTAGCAACAAGCTAGTATGATAGCTTTCTGCTTTTATATTTACTGGGTATTTTGTTCAAAGATAAACATTTTCGACTCAAACTATTTATTTACCATGATACAGAAGAGGAATCCAGGTGCCTTTTTTGTTCATATGGGTTTTGCAAAAGCAGAAGAGTCATTGTACTGTTATTTTGTCTGTATTTCATGACCTTTGAGCTTTCAACCTTTACTCTGTTACAAATCAAGTTTCCGCTAGTACAAGCAGCTCCTGAAGCATCCACTTTGGTCTTAGTCAACTTAGACAGATTTCTTGAGGATGTTCACCCTGTGGTTTCACAGATTCTGAAACAGGAAGCAATTTAGTGAACCCTACTCACTGAAAGAGTCAAATGCCCTCTGCTTAGAACAAAATAATTGACTTAACGTGCGTTACCATCCAAGAGGAAATAACTCCTTGGATTTGCTGTTCAGTCACTTTGTCTTTCTTATAAACATGTTGTCTTGTTTTCTGCTGGTGCTTTATATTTTTCAAAACACTAAACCTTTTCAATAGGTGTATCATACAAACAATGTTGAATTTTTTATTTAACATCTATACCCAGTTTATACTTAAATATGTATAAATCTACATACTGCAGTAATTTTCTCTTTCTCTGGGCATTGGGGAAAGGAAGTAAGGTAAGCAGGTGTGCAGTTCAATTAGCAAGCTCAGGAGTTATAATCCTGAAGTTGCTATTTAAGCTATGTGAATGATGACAGTATACTCAACTTTGAAACTAAGAGCAATTGCTTCCAAAGTGATTTTTCCCCTGTTACTGATGTGCGAATGAATAAGGCTTGAGGTTCTTTCGAGAAACACATTTTCCCTCTACTAGATGCAGGAACACAACTTGTAGAGGTTCATAACTATTGCTTTCACCATACTTTTTAGTGAATAAACACTGTTCATCAATAAAACCTCAGGCAGACGGTCAATAATGGTTGAATATTAGGTAAGGCTACAATGACTGTGTACGTAAATTTATAGACTGATGGTAAAGACAACAGAAAAGTCTGAAGGCTAAAGAGGATGTTTTTAAGCATTCTGTAGAGATTAGAGCCAAGTCATTCACTGGAAAGCAGGTATCTTCTTATCCCTTTGGGAAACCTAAGAGTTATATTGGATTTTAATATTAGAAATGTTAAAAGACAGTTATGTGAGCAGTATTATCTTGTCTTAAAGATTCTTGTCTAGGTCTATATAGATTATACTTTTACTTACTCCCGTTTCAAAGCAAAAATAGGTGTGTTAGTTTGCTAGACATTTATAAGGAGTTACACTTTTGCACCAAAGTTTCTCTAAAAATTCCAAATATTAGACATGGTACTTTAGAGCTATATGTATGTGCCAAATTGTGCTTTAAATGATTGTGAAACTAGTAAATAATAAAGTAGGGTAACAACAGAATTCTCTGNCACTTTTTTTTTTGGCGGGGGGGGGGGGGGGGGGGTGGGAACACACCTAACAGGCAGACTATCCATTTCTTTGTACATCTGAGTGCAAGTTAGAAGTTAAGAAAAAAACCCTAAACTTACATTCTTGGAAATCTAGGCACAAAACAGAATTTCTAATTTTGTCTTCCTCCAGCAGAAGGTCACACTTGAGAGCTTTGTTATCACACTGGGTTTTTCTGCCCCTCCTTATGGGTTCACAGTCATTTGATCTGGCTGCCTAGAGTATTGGAGAATCCTTACTTATTCCCTATCTGCAATAAGTACCAAATGTAACATTGTCTAAGGCTGATTTATATTTTTCCTGGAAAGTTAGCAGCATAGAAAATATACTGCAGAACAGCCTTTCAGTACATCTCTGAAATCTTTTCAGAAACTTCTCGTTGTTCACCTGCTTTGACTACCTTTGCAGCAAACTCTAGACATCAGAATATAAATTAATGTTGGTTTGTACCTGAGCAGCCTTCTTGACTGTTGTCCTGTATGGTTCCATCAGGGAGTTGTGAATTACTTGTGTGACAAAGTATTTTCAAGTGTAGAATGATCCTGGATGCTGCTCATACACCAGCACCAAGATAAAACTTCAGCTCAGGTCCTGTAAAACACATAACTCAAATGCACACTGTATATGTCTTTGTAATTGCCTTGTTAATTAAAAATTATTATGATCCTACATTGATAGGGACAAGGACTCCTAAGATATAAAATATCACTCCTAGGAATGGTTAGGGAAGAAAGGACATACACTCCTTTCCTACTAAAAAAAAAGTGAGTGTTAAATCTGAACACACTCTGAACCTACGTAATCGGAATATCCAGATACCACTCAGTCATTAATTACTGATGTCTTCACAAGTAGGAAGAAATGAAGAGAGCTGCTGAGGGATTTTTTGCAGGAATACGTGGTAATAGGACAATAGGCTTTAAACTGAAAGAGGGTATGTTTACATTAGATACTTAGAAGAAATTCTTTACTATGAGATTGGTGAGAAACTGGAACAGGTTTCTCAGAAGAGTTGTGGATACCCTTTCCCTAGAAGCATCCAGGTTGCATGGAGCTTTGAGCAACCAGGTATAGTGGAAGGTGTCTCTTGGAACTAGATTATCTTTAAGTTCTCTTCCAAACCAAATTATTCTATGATTCTATTATAAAAATTATGACCTTGTTAGTGGTATCATTTTGGAGACTGTTCACAGGATGATGATGTTTGCTTGACAAGGAGAACTTTATGCTTATTTGCGTTTGTAGATGTATCCTATATGAGGTAGGCAGAATTTTTTTTACAGAAAATAGAGAACAAGAGGATTTTTATAATTTATCCCTCTCTTTTTCTCTTGCCTCCCCCACCTTTTCCTCCCCCCCCATTTTGCATTATGGAAAGGTAGCAGTATATTACAGAATTTTCTGGTATAATGGCAGTACTCTGAATCAATACCTGAAACCTCAAGTTGCAAAAGGATACTGAGCAATTTTATTTTATAATAGGTTGCAGAAAGTGACCACACTTTGCATTTCCTGCCCTTGCAGTGGTTTTTGGCTTCCCAAGTCTCCATCAATATAAAAAAAGAGTCAAGCGAGATTCAACATGTAGTGAAGAGACATGAAAACTAATGACAAGGTAGGAAGCAGACAGATCTATACCAAAGTTCAGGTTACAGTCATACCTCTGTCTCCACGTATGTTGTCACATCATCCTCAAATGCTGGAGATTGCTGCATACTGAAGAAGCTATTAGCATCTGAGAGACAGGTGCTTGTCTGAAGAAGATAGTATTTACAAAAGATCTCCACTGGGCTCTGCTTTACCACATTGCATTTAATTAACTAGCAAAGCACCCTGAAGTAAAATCAAAGTCACACTTAAGCCAAGGAAGGTGAAGAGTTTCTGAGCTAATTTGCCAAATGATATTTCATTATTTCAAAGGTAATCTGCAGCTCTTACATAAAATCTGTTATGGCCAGCTTGGTCTGATATAGCAAAAGTCTTGAATGTGTCTGTGCCATAAGCAACATTTCTTATATTTTGGACAAATTAATTTTACATTATTTGCAGAGAGTTTGCACAAAAACTCTATGTTGGCTGAGATGAATTATGCACAATATTCTGGGTGCGGCAAATAAACTCACTGCTTCTCTCTTTAATTGGATGGGTGAAATAACAGTTGTGAAGTTCTGGCTCTTCTTTACATTTGGAAAATCCTAACAAAGATATAGCTATTTTGGATGTAAAAGGAAGGTTTTATTTGCCTTCTGTCTTTTCTTCTTGTAATTTTTTTTTTTGTGTGTGTAATCCATCTCACAATATATTACTCAGAGTTTCTACTATGGAAACAGAAAAACACTCTTTCTGGAAGAAAATCAGCATCATCTGTTCATAACTGACGGAATACATTGGCAATACCAAGTGAGTTTCCAAACTGGACTTCCCTATTTCTGTTTAGATCGGATACTAAAATAGGCTATCTAAATATGCCAGATATTTACATTTTAACCATGAAAGATGTCAAAAATGTAGTCAATTTCCTTTCTTTTCAGTAGACAAGTGATGTTGTAGACTTTTTTTCATTGACATCATAATGCTTGAGGAGTCAAAGCAATGCAGGAGATAGGCATACAGTGAATCCTCTCTGTATCGCGACTTCTCCTTCACGACCTCGCCCATTTGCGAAGCAATTTTTTCGCAAATATGATTTAGCCGTCCGCGACCCCAGCTGCCTGACGCATGCGCACTTTGACTCTGCTCTGCCGAGAGGCGGTGCCACGGTGCCTGTGGGGCGGGACTCACCCCGCCCTGCGGGGAGGAGGGCTTGCAATGGCAGTGCCGTAGCCCTGGTCCGTGAACGGGAATNTGGAGGAGGTATAACTGTATTTACAATGTCAGTGGAAGTATACAAATTCTGTAGTTGGCATCTTCAGCGGAAGTTTAAAAGTCACTTTTCAAAAGTGAAATATACATTCATTGACATATATGGAAAAAATCTATAGATAGACTTGGCCCAGTGTAATTTTAAATAATTTTTGCATGCCTTTGAGAATTTGACTATATACTATAGAAAAGGTTACAAAAATATCTGCAGTGCATACACATTAACATCCTTTAAAATGCTCACTTTTTACAATATATATATTTTGTACCCATTACAGAACTTTGTCTTAATAAATTCAGTTGCATAAAGAGTGCTACTACTGCAACTAGACTACTCACATGAGAAAGGCCACTGAAAATGCAAAGATGAAATCTGGAGGACAGTAACCAGCGGTTATTCTGAATATCTAAAAAATATCAATATCAAGAAATGAAGAGGCAAAAAAGTGTGTGTATTTTATTTTATATTTTAAGACACTATCTCAGATTAAATTTAATATTGCATTTGAGAGATCTACATTTGGAAATATATCTTTAAAAATTATAATCAGAAGAAAATTCCATTTTTGGTTAACAGTTTTCATATTAAATTTTGGATTCTTGGAATTTAAATCAACTGTCACAAAAAAATCCCAAAACCTCTGTAGAAGATGAAAGTAATGCTGATAACATTTAACTTCCATTTCTGTAGTTCAGGGATGATACCTGCATAAGCATTAAGAAAAGATGGTGAAAAAGAAAACGAAAAAAGATGGTTTGCATTTCCCTTCATGGGAGAATTAATGCCTAGATAACTTATTATTCTCAATACACAACAGCAGCAGAATACTTATATTAATATTGAAATTAGTACTATTTTGTATTTCTGTCTTCAATGTCTCCACTTATGTTTTGTCTAGTTATGTTTAATCTGTGGGCCACAGGAGGAGTTTTGTGTGAAGATGAAAGAATTGAGGTCGTTTTTTACAGAAAACAGAAAATTCTAGAGAAATGTCAGGGCTTCCGTATATAAAATAGTTGTTACCAGAGAGAGAATAAGCTCTTTGTCTCTGGATAGAGCAAGAAGTGATGTGATTATTCTGACTACCAAGAACAACAATCGTGCTGCAAGGAACAGTTAAGCAGTTTGCCTAGGGACACTGGAGTCTCTTTTGCCAGAGTTTTTTAGGAACTGGATACACAAACGTGTTAGGCATGGCGTTTGTGCCACTTGTGACTTGGATCTGAGGATGGAATGCCTCCTGAAGTGCATTCCAGCCCTATTTTCCTATTTTTTTCCTATGAAGCTTCCAGACAGACTACATGAAAATCTTTACTAAAAATCTATTAAAACAATTACAATCACTTTACCCAGCAAACCATCTCTTTTAATTTTTTTCAGAGATGGCTTATGTTTATTGTGACCTGATAGGTTTTATTAAATTGATCCTTGTCATTTATCATTCACCATCTGGTTCTCTCCTAAGTGTTTACATATTGATTCCTTTGTTACTTAAATCTGGCCGGATAAGAAAAGAAAGTGGCCATCTTCTTCTGTTCACAGAGAAACAAGAAAAGGTAACCAACACCTGTAGCATGCCCCTTCCATTCTTATCCCGTTTTTATGTCAGTGAATCCATTTGTCATTTTCTGTGGTCTAGTCAGTGCTGCTTTGCTGGCCTAAGTAACCCCTCAGGTCTCACTCTATGCAGACCTCGTGGCATGCAGTTGGCACTAGATACCCTTGACAAGATTTATATAACCTCTGTCACCTCTGAGAGGAAGTGTATTCTTTTAGCTGCACTTGAGTTTTAGTCCTTCTTACAGGGACATGTCACATAGATGTTTGCTATCTCTAAAGTTAATGTCTTTAACCCATAGATGTTGTAGAGGAACACCATGAAAACTGTAAAGGGAGAAAAAGACAGGAACAATTTATCTCATCTAGCCACAAAAACTTTAAAACAGAAGAAAAATATTTTATAAATCATTGATTTGAAGAATATTTCTTAAGGATCCTTCACATCATCAATTTCTTTCCACATGGAGGCTGTGATAAGCACTTTACACTAAAAATGATGAAAGCAAATTCTGTTCTGAAAAAAGAAACATGTTTTAAAACACAATGGAATAAGAATGTATGAGAATTTTGTGACATTCTTTTATTTTGAAATAATTTGTTTTTGTCTCTTACAGTTTGAGTATCTGTTCTCTAAGACTGGCACTTTCAGTCCTGAAATGTAAAGTTATGTATTTGACCATTAGAAAAGTTATTAAAAGTGTGAAGGGTTTGCCTGAAATAAGCGCTTCTTGCATCATATGTTTACAACAGAAGTTTGTAATTAAAGTGGTAATACAGAGATCCTCTGCATAGTTGTGATCCATAATGTGCAGGATCCAAATAGTTGCTGTTGATTTTCCAGTGAGCTGTGGGACCTGGCACGTGCACAGAATGCGCAGAACCTACTGCGAACCCAGTCTGCTCATGAATATGTAAATTGGTCCCAGCCGGGAGCCACCGCGGTGCGGCTGGGATGCATTTAGTGTAAATGTGTGTTTTTGCATGGCTGGAATTGTCCTCCACTGGGCTACAAGACGGGGTGACGGGGCTGCCATTGTGTGTATCTGTACGTGACAGCGGGAGGCACCTTCCCCTGTCCCGCAGGGGCTGGCGGGATGGTGCTGAGCTGGGGTGGGGGAGGGCAGGCACCTGCGCCACGCCGAGCCAGGACGGATGGTAAAGAGCTGGAGAAGCTGCTGAGTGCATCCTATTGCACATCCTGTAAGGAATTAATGAACCTTTTGTGGATTTGTTATTTACAATTATCAAGTCCTATTACCTCAAACAGGTATTTTACAGGTGTTTGATTTTTCCTGGAAGGTTACGCTGTATTAGGACACTTGTTCTTCTAACGTTCAAATGTTAACTAATGAAGCAGATTTAGATTTTAAAATTACTACGGTACTTTTCTATACAGCCATTCATTACTGTGCAAAGCAGAAAAATGGAACATTGAGAGCAGAGTTATTGAAATTTGCAGTGTAGTATATTGACACTTGTATAATCTGTAGTGTTTATTAGTTTGAAACATCATGAGACATTCCTAGGATAAGAATATGTATGTCCACAACATCTATGCCATTTTCATGATATCACATTATTTTTCCAATAAAAGTCAGCCCTCTTGCACTTCGTGCCCCCCATATTGAGGCTTCAGATCTTAGCGGCATGATTTTTAGCGATGTAGGAGACCTGTTTTGCAACTGTGCATGCGCGACCGGTGGCCACGGCAGTGGCATGGGTGGCAGTGGTGGTGCAGGCAGCAGCGGGGGCGGCACAGGTGGCAGGGACAGTGGCGGCGGGGGTGGCACGGGCAGCAGCAGCAGTGCGGCTGCCATTCAACTCTGAAGACTGCGGGTCCGCGTTATAGGAGACCCGACTGTTATACAATTCACTTTCATCCGCATATCCTCAGCAATTTATTATGAATATGTCCAGTGAAACAGAGGGTCATAGGGCTTTGAAGCTAGTTTGAGGGAGACCATCTTGAGATGCTCAATGACTCCAGGTGCTTCAGACTAAAGATTAGCTCAAAACTTCTGAAAAGTGCCTGAAATCCCTTCATTTTAGCCCTGTTCTCCAGGGAAAGAGTAGTAAACTGGATTCTTAAAAAAGCTTCCCTGTCA
This sequence comes from Pitta sordida, assembly GCA_013390025.1. Taxonomy (NCBI): domain Eukaryota; kingdom Metazoa; phylum Chordata; class Aves; order Passeriformes; family Pittidae; genus Pitta; species Pitta sordida. The sequence goes on along the minus strand of WEKX01008362.1, from coordinate 17,892 downwards.
CAGTGTGCACGCCTGGTGAAACTGTAAGAAGTTTCTTATGGTGACTAGTTTATAGGAAGTGTTATGAATTGCTGGAAGCATGATTACATATGGAAAAAGATGAGGTAGTTGAATATTCAAAGCTAGGTCTCAGGGTTTTTTTCTTTGCCTTATGGGGTTTTTTTTTGGTTTTAGGAGTGAGGGGACAGAACACAATTAAACCCACTGTAGACTTGAAGAGAGAACCCTTTTTATGCCAAATTGCTAATCTACTGTTGATGATAAATATTGTTAGGGAATAGAGCTTCTATTCCAATTAAACAAGCAGCTCCCCACCTTCACCCACATAGTACTACAAATTCAAAATTCACTTATGGAGGCAAATTTTACTCTAATTATTTCACACCTTTTTATGTGCGACATTAGGCTAAATATTACTGAGAAAAGATGTAGTGGAAGGGTGAAAAGAAATGGAATGTCTTGTGGTCAAACTCTTCTAAAGTGAATAGAAATATTTCCACCAATTATCTGTCTGTCTGTCTGTCCATCTGTCTATCTATCTATCTATCTATGTATCTTCATACAGATCTAAGGGATAGATCAAATAAACAACTTGGTAACTTAAACTATGAGTAAGCAGATATTGTTGCCAAAGTTGAAAATTAGAAATTCCTACTTCTCTGCTCTGTTACGCTAGAGGAAGTCAATAGAATAGGCATAATCATAATAATTCTTTCTTTTTATGAAGTTACCTGGAATTCAAGTATAGGTGAATGTGTTGAAAAGACAGCAGCTGAAATGTGATGTGCAACAAAGCTTAACCAGCCTCTATCAGCTATGTTTTTCTGGCAAAGTAGCACCGTGCAACCAGTACAGTAAATCCTCTTAAGGTGAAAACAAATCACCATGACCTGTAGTGCACCATCTTCCATGTATTTGAAGACCATTGTTGACTACAGTGCACTTAAATGACACTAATTTTTGTGCACTAGAGTCTTTTATGGAACTAGTCCTGATATAGATGGGGATTATGTATATTGTTTCCAAAAGCAATACACTAATACTTCGCTATGTTGTGCTTCGATTTTCACTACCTCACTCCTTTGCAGGTTTTCCCCAGGAATACGTTCTGCCGATTCCTCACTATTGCACAGGATTTGGGCAGTATAGAGTATACATCTTTTTATATATTTCTTATTTTAAATTGAAATAAAATACGTGTCATAAAGCAAATCACCAGAACGAGTACTGTAAAGGTTTATAACATCGTGTGAAGGGTTTAATAAGCTTAAAAATACATAGAAATTCTATTTCACAGTTTTTGCATTTTGCAAGGAGTTCTGAACCCCTGCAATGTTTGAGGTATTACTGTATATAACCAAATTTCCCTATGTCTTTGTACCTGGTAGCTATAATGAAGTTTTGGTCATGCTACAATGAACATATAGATATTGGTATGCAATATCTATATGTGAAAGTAGACTATTTGCTTCATATGCCATTATTATGCAATTATTTTTAAGATGAAGTGTTTTAATGCTGAAGGTGAGAGGAGTCACACTTTCTCAAGTACTACACAATGACCTTTTTTCAAAGTCCTCTTAAGCCATCACTAGAGAGTTGATGATGCTCATGCAAAACACTCAATTATTGATTTTTAAGCACTTTTAAGATTCTCAAGATGCAGTTTATATGCTTGTATAGTTTAGAAGATGCACCACATCTCATGCTTTGAAAAAGATGCCAGATATTTATGGTTGTATGTCACACATGACCTCCCAAGGAAGTACTCTTACAGTTGAAGAGCAGTCAAATCAAAAGAATAGAAAAAAAAAGTTAAAAGCTTTAGCAATAATTAACCGTATCTAAAAACATCAGTATTTAAAACCCAATAGGCATGACAACATGAAGCAAAAATGGTACTTTTCATTTAATTTCTTTCTTAAAGTATTTCTCAAAATGCTTAGATATGTTGGCAGAAAATTCCCTTTAACTCATCTCTGTAGACAGATATCAAAACAGAAAATGGTGTTTAGCCTGTAGCATACTGTGAAGTGTTTGCATTGTTGTTATTGCTTTATTGGTATTGAGGTATTTTTAGGGAACCTAATACATTGAACTTTTTCAAGCAGGTCATAGCATTGCAGTTTAATGAGGTTTATATGTAGTCTATTGGAAATTCCACAGGAAGGTCATTTTTATATATTTGAGTAGATGCTGATTAAATTCCCCAAACAGGGAACACAATCTCATTCACATAGATTGATAATAAAGTTTTTTTCCAAATTGTTGCCATTTAGTACTAGATTTATACAGTTACTCGTGGGCTGTTGGGTCTGGTCTGCCTCACATGAGTCGTGAAATCCGCAAAGATAGCAAACCCACTACGTAGTCGAGTACGCCACGCCCGTAGCCATGCTTCCTCCCCTAATAAGGTCTGGAGAATGGTCTGGAGAGTGGGGCTTGTCTCAGTTGTGTGGCTGTGTTACGCTGATGCGGGTGGGGGCTGAGCGGCGAGTCCCCGGTCCTGCAAGCGGCGGGAGGGGACTGGGGATGGGGCCCACTGTGCTCGGCCTGCAAGTGGTGGCGGGGGGGTGGGGTGGGGCTGGTTGTGCTCGCCAGCAGGAGTGGCAGGGCCAGGAGCAGAGCCGAGTGGGGTCGAGGTATGTTATCCATACGCGCCAGGTCCCGCAACTCACTGGAAAATAAACAGCAAGTATNAAATGGTGTTTAGCCTGTAGCATACTGTGAAGTGTTTGCATTGTTGTTATTGCTTTATTGGTATTGAGGTATTTTTAGGGAACCTAATACATTGAACTTTTTCAAGCAGGTCATAGCATTGCAGTTTAATGAGGTTTATATGTAGTCTATTGGAAATTCCACAGGAAGGTCATTTTTATATATTTGAGTAGATGCTGATTAAATTCCCCAAACAGGGAACACAATCTCATTCACATAGATTGATAATAAAGTTTTTTTCCAAATTGTTGCCATTTAGTACTAGATTTATACAGTTACTCGTGGGCTGTTGGGTCTGGTCTGCCTCACATGAGTCGTGAAATCCGCAAAGATAGCAAACCCACTACGTAGTCGAGTACGCCACGCCCGTAGCCATGCTTCCTCCCCTAATAAGGTCTGGAGAATGGTCTGGAGAGTGGGGCTTGTCTCAGTTGTGTGGCTGTGTTACGCTGATGCGGGTGGGGGCTGAGCGGCGAGTCCCCGGTCCTGCAAGCGGCGGGAGGGGACTGGGGATGGGGCCCACTGTGCTCGGCCTGCAAGTGGTGGCGGGGGGGTGGGGTGGGGCTGGTTGTGCTCGCCAGCAGGAGTGGCAGGGCCAGGAGCAGAGCCGAGTGGGGTCGAGGTATGTTATCCATACGCGCCAGGTCCCGCAACTCACTGGAAAATAAACAGCAAGTATGGGATCCCGCAAATTACAGACCGTGACCAGACCTGCGAAGGATCACTGTATTTATCTTTAGACTTTTGAATACATTAGTAATGCATAGTCCCTATTGATTTCTGCATGAATTAGGAGCTACTTATCCATCTTTAGACACTTTGATATCTGTCAAAATCATATCTTAACTCTCTGATTAGAATATTTTTTTCTTTCAAAAACATATGGATTAAATCAATTTGTGAATGAATTATAAGAATGAATGCTCTAAACCAAACATTTATTTTTCATAAGTAAATACAACTCTAAATAAATTCCTGAAATAATTTAAGGCACTTCTCCACTTCATTTTCAGACTGAAATTTCGAAACTGTAGAAAGATAAACTGATATTAATTTATATTTTCTTACAAAACTTTAAAATTCAGTCATTTATATGATAATGCATGAGGTTCACAGGTTATTCCGAGTTGGAAGGGACCCACAGAATCATCTAGTCCGACTCCCAAGCGAACGTCCACCCAGGGATCGAACCCACAACCCTGGAGCCGTGGGCACCACGCTCCATCCATCCAAGCCGCCCATCATCTAGACTGTGTCACTGAGCTCCTCATCCAGTCTTTTCTTAAACACCTCCAGGGATGGCAACACCACCAGCTCCCTGGGCAGACCATTCCACTGAGAGATCACTCTCTCTGGGAAAAACCTCTTCCTAACATCCAGTCTAAACCTCCTCTGGTGTAGTTTAAGGCTATGTCCTCTTGTTCTGGTGTCGTCAGCCTGAAAGAAGAGATCCACACCCACCTGACTGCAACCTCCCTTCAGGTAGTTGTAAACAGCAATGAGGTCACCTCTGAGCCTCCTCCAGGCTGAACAACCCTAGTTCCCGTAGTCGCTCCCCATAGGGCTTGTCCTCCAGTCCTTTCACCATCCTTGTCGCCCTTCTCTGGACCCTCTCAAGCAGCTCAACACCCTTCTTGAACTGGGTGTATTTATTAATGCTATTTTCAATTTCTCTTTGTAGTATGCTTTCTGAAATATTTTTTTAAATTTCTATTTTTTTGTTAACAAGCTAGTCCCTAAAAGAATTTTAAATAGAGTTAGCTGTAATTTTTTTTAAATTTTGTCACCCAGACAGGACAGAAATAAAATTTTTTACTCACCAATTTTGCTTTTTTGATTAGTGAGAATTTTAAAATTATGCCAACAGTTCTGGAGATGACTGTAAAACAACGTTAATGAACTACCTTTAAGCAGAAAATTTTGAAGTCACAATTGTCAGTTTTAATCAATGAATTTTACTGTTGTTTTATAAAATAATTCTATTTACATTGCTTCTTTTTGGCAAAGGATGGGTTGTGCAATATATCCAGGGGAATAAAGAGAATAGCTCATGGAAAGGTAATCAGATTTTACACAGACAGAATAGTCCAGTTCAAGTTCATATACGTATGTATAAAACTGAATATCTCTTCAGAGATTTCAGGGCAAAAACCCCCAAGCATATGTGTGATTTCATGACAGAGAAATTTCCCTAGCTTGCTCTTTATCTGCCTTGTTTCTCTTGTTTATGTTGCATTTTCTTAAAAGCCAGGTACCTAGTTTTGAAAAGGAATGCTCTTGTGCTTGGCATGCCTGCTGGATACTGGGCAGGGAAACCTTCCAGAAGAAAGAAGAAATTAGTCCTTTCCCAAAATCAGGTGAACATGCATAGTTGGCAAAACCTTCTGGGGTGCAGCACCGAGTAGTTGAAGCGCTCACTTTCAATACTACTTATTAAAAAATCCCCACCTTTAAAAATCTAAAGCTTTCCATATTCATAGAGAAGAAATGAAAAGCACTTGCTTCAATGACAAGTTGCAGGAAGTTCCCCTTGAGATATTGGCTAAGTTGGGATGTCATTGTGCAGATAAATAGCAGACTATTTTGTCAGATACCATTTTACAGCTGGCTGTGCTTTAAAAAATTGTTCTACTGCTTAAGGATATTACTTCAAAAATATATATCTTACTGAAGCTTTTTCCCAGGTTTTCCTATTGATTTAAAAAAAAAAAAATTAAAAAACCAACAGTCCCTCCACACATTCAGTTGCAATACACAGACTGAATGTCTGCATGATGTTACCAGGGACTGATCTCTGTTCTTAGGGATGAATATGGCTGCAGTGTTGAAGGGCACATAGCACCCCAACAGTTGTCTTATCATGCAACAAGGAAAATGTATAATTCTGAATAGTATTGCTGGGCATGAGTGACATGCTTATCGCCCTCCTACCTCTACGTCATCTGTCCCCAGTAAATCCCTCTCTAATCTGTATTAGAGATCCATGACTTGCAGTCTCCTTGAATCTGTGTGGTGTACTGGTTTATCACCCACAGAAATGAAGTACTGGCTCAAGTGAAGATTATAACTGAATGAAGTGGATGCTTGTTAAAATTCTCTATTATGCACTATTGCTGTTTCATAGCAGAGAATGGATGGATTAAAAATGTGTGCTGATTACTATACAGCTGGGACTTTTTAACAAAACGGCTGCATACTTGTGGTACGCCCAAGAGCTAAACTCTGTTCTCAGAAGCACTTAAACTGTGAATCTATGAGGGCTCTTATATGCAGGGATGAGGTCCCAGCTTCAGTCCCTCAGCACGCTGGGCTATGTTCCTTGTGTGGGTGATGTTTCTGGGAAGTATGGAAAAGTTCTGGGAGTCTCTTTTAGTTTGATACGGTCAAGAAGAATACAAGACACCCTGCTGTTTTTCTCTCTTTGTTTCTTCACACACAGTTTGTTCTGTTCAACTACTGCAAAAGCAAAGTTCACAACATTGCATAAAACCCTCACAAATATTTGAATTGCACTCTCTTTTGTCTTTAAGGACTTAATTTACCTGAAATACTAGGTAAAGTAGGGGAATTAGAACTTACAATTAATGCAGTTTACCAAAACTGAGACCATCCTCCAAGGTCATCTTGGAAGTCACTCAGATGATGACTAGAGAGTGAATTTGTCAGCTTTTGCAGTTTTGGAGATGTCATCTTCAGGATTACTAGATGTGGCTTATTTGAAATGTAACACTTATGATAGTTTTCTCTTTTACTGTAAGGGTTACTATTCCAATGTTTTTTAAAAACCCCCACCATTAATAAACAGCATATTACACTGTCATAATCAGTCTAAATAAGCAAGCAAGCTACCTTTTTTCTTCTTGTCATTCTGATATTTACTAATTTATCTTAAAAGTGATAAATAGGATGAATGGTTTTGAATTCATGAGGAGGTGAGTTATGTTTAGTGTTTCACTCTAAAGTGATGCGTAGTATTTTTGCACAAGTTACTTCTGGAGGTATTTGTACAGATAAGGAAGGGTTTCTGAACATGTTTCTGTATACTTATATTTCACCATTAAACATTCAGAACAACAGATGATATCCATATGGAAAGCATGAAAAATATAAGAAATGCTATATTCAGACAGAAAAAATAAATTGTGTTTACTGATCTTGCAAAAGCACCACTATGGTTGGCAAGAATACTTTTCATGTTGACAGTCTTTGCTTAGAAGCCTAAATGCTCATCAACACTCAACTGTACTCTGCCATAGACATATTCTCCTTGAAAAAGCTGAGGGATATTTGTCAGACAGTATTGGCAGCACAGATTTCTTTGCTATATTAAATCTGATATAAACTGCTACTTTTTAAATACACAGTATGGATACTTGTTTGAATTGCCATTCCAGTGTTTTCTTGAAGTGCTCAGTTCCCTACAAGATTATGCGTTTTCATTCATTTAGGGGTTGTTGTTTTGGTTTGTTTTTTTTTAAGTAAATGCTAGTATTTATTATTTAGCTCTGATCAGGGAGGTACTTGTGATTTCATGAGAAAACTCTGAGTTTAGGCTCTGATAAGGACTTTCTGAGCAAGCTTGCAAAATCTGATAGACTGCACAACCCTGTAAGCTGCATTTAGCTGACTGCATCATATGCAATAAAAGACCTATTGCTAGAAAGAGCCACAGAATAAATTAGAAACCTTTAGAATTTATAATAAATTATCTCTAATAGTCTTGACTTACTATGCTGTTGCAGCAAAGTGGCATGGAAAAACTATTGAAGAGCCTAAGGCAGTTTATGCAGCCACTACTTCTGTATCAGCACGTGACTTCTAGAGAATCAAAAGCCACTAGCAAGCAACCATTCATTGGGAAATGGAGAAATCACGTCCCTTTTCTAAATCTGTTGAAGGAATTTTACAAACACTGCCTTTTTTTCTAAAATGACCTGAGCTCTAAAAAAATTAGTACAGCTCTTTTCTAGTAAGGAGGAAAGCTAAACCAATTAGAGAAGCACTAGTTCAATCATCCTTTGTTACTGTATTAGTTACTATTAGAAATTAGGTCAGCATCCCTCTTTCTTCGTACTTACTGGTTATTCCATGTTAAAACTATGTGAATAATTGACTTTCCTTGAAGCAGTTACAAAATTTTAAAATGTGATTCTGTTTCAGAACAGCTAATTTTTTTTTAAACTCAGTCGTTAAAAATATCTATAAATGGGTTTATCCTTTACAGTAATATGAAATACTTCTACCTACTATTTTTAAAAAGTGTCGAGAACATATCTAAAGAAGCCTAATATTTTTAAGTGTCAAATAATCTATTTGTTCAGACTTGGGTGGTACAGTTTTTTGTTTGTTGTTGGTTTGTTTTGGTTTGTTTTTATAAATGGAAGGAAATTGTAAATACGTAAAAAACAGAGATACATTTTGGTATACCTAAACTGGAATTCTTGGTTGAAAAATGAACAAAAGCCCAAACCAAACATCTAGTAAATTTAACTGAGAACCAATATAGCAAAATACTTCCAATGAAACTAGAGAAACCTGATGTGGCAAGCACCAGAATATCTGCTACATGGAATAGCCAATCTAACACTTTCAAAAGTGGAGCTGCAGCTGAATCATCCATTCAACAGTTTCCATTGGTTTACCTATTGTAAAATACGTGACACAGGAAATGTACAGTTTTGTGAGGGATGAGTTTAAGGTTTTAAAAGCCATGATTATAACTATGAGAATTTGACAGATTAATTACTAGTAGAGAGAAGATCATATTTAGAGCACATGGACTGAGTAGCTTTAATATCCTGCAGTTCTCCAGAGTATATAATATATAGTGATACAGGGAAAAAACGGCATAAATAAAACCTGGACTGAAGCAGTAATAGAAGAAGTCATATGTAAGGCCCAATGTCTTGCATGCAATTCCAGCTCATGCCGAAGAGTTACCCCAAACCCAACAGATAAAACAATTCAGGATTAGAGACATCAAATAGTCCTGGTTAAACTACTAAAGCAAATGAGATGCTGGGATATTTCTCAATGTTTAGCAACATCATCTCTCCAACGTTTCTCAGTAACTGGTAAAATATAGGGCCAAGTAAATAATCTGAAGGCAATTCTCAAAATCTTTTCAGATGATCTGATCATAGAGGTATCCACAATAACAAACCAAGCACTCCTCCTTCCTTGATCCATTACAAAAGCAAAGGGATAGAGATGAGAATATAACTGGAAAAACTGGCCAGTACAAAAAAATAAAGCTTTGGGAAATTTGCAAAGTTATTACAAAAATATCTTTACACACTTGAGAATTTGTCTATGTGAACTTCCAAATATTTTGGTTTTTTATTTTATGTTAAAAAAAGAATAAAATAAAAGGCAGTCACACTGATTTCTCAACTTGCCATAACTTTTTTTTCCTACATTTTTCTTATTTGATCTAGATGAGGAAATTATGTGCATCACCCTACTAAATGAATGGTGAAAGGAGAATATCTTGGCAAAGCTGTAAATATCTGGCTTCTGTGCACCGGTACAAAACAGAAGGAGGAAGGAGAGGATTTATAGTCCCCTTTTTAAACTTGGGATGACCTTCTAGCATCCTGATATAGCTCTGTTATTTGTCTTTCTGAACTTCAATTTTAAATCTCTGATTTCTTTGGAGGAGTAAATTTTCAGTTAAATCTTCAAGTTGAGTTAGAAATCATAGCTCAAAAAGCAATCCTTGGCAAAATTACCAACAAAAGGGACTATATGCATAGATTATTTCAATAGACCAACAGATATATTTATTTCATTCTTTATGGGAAACTTTCAGTTCCATTGAATAATAAATAGCTTTTAATGCATTTCTGTATGAATAAACATGGGAAGATGTCAAAGGAGGGTGGGCAGGGATCATTTTGCCCTCCTTTCATAGAAAATATTTTTCTAACATTGACTGTTTTTAAAAAGTTCCACCTTCTATTTTAGAAAAATAATGTCTACTTTCACTTTCTTTAATTTTTCAAGCCCTCAGCTTCAAGGCTTAGTTTATTCCATTTCTGCATTTGCTGGTGTGGATTGAATATTTGACTCTGGAATATAGATGTATATTTTATGGATATCCATATTTTTACTGTATGATACAGCCAAAATACTTGAATATTTTGTAATTTGTTGGTGACATTTTTAACTAACTTGGTTTTACGTATATAACCATGGCATCCTTGAGATCAAAAGTTTGAGCTGAGTTGCGTCACGCATGGCTCTAACAATTTACTTACTGCTCAAGTTTTTGAGTGTTGTCTAAGAATATCCTAACAAACTAACCAGTACATGTCAAGTACACACTTTTTTACTATCCTATCAGCTTAGAAGGCTGAAAGTCTTACTTGGAAGGTTTGATTTGACTTGTAGTCCAGTGCTAGCCCTAAAAAATTTGGTAAATGTTTTTGTCATGAAATACATTTGCAAAATTAAATTTCATAATCAGTGTTGATAAACACATCGACATTAAGAGAAGGCAAGCAAGCAAGTTCCATAACTCCATGTTTTCCTTTGTATCTTCCTTGTGTGAGAAGAAAAAAAATCACAGTGACTCAGAGGACTGTGCTTAGTAAATTTGAGCTTTCCTTTGTAAGATGTGATTAGAAAACTGCTTTCTTCCTTAGGCTATCATAAAAAAACATAGTGATGATAATAGAAGAGTCAATGGTTTGCAACAGGAATGTCTTGAATACAGTACCGGATTGCAGAGATTGTAACCTTAGATATAAGAATTCTTACATGTCTTACATGTTTTATTCTGAGGCAAATCTACAATCTGAGGTCTTTCATGTTGTTCTGAGCTTCTGTTCTTATCTCCACTGGATTCTAACTGAATGATTTTTTTTAATATAGCCTGGCCCTGTTCACAATGGGATTCCAACATTTCCTGTTAGAATGTAATTTACCAGGAATTTAATTAATCTCCAGTTCAAACTGTACTGCAGGCCTCTAAAATTAAAAAGAAAAATAAACATAGCAATCAACACTGAGAGCTAAACTTAGCACTTTAAAATAACAATAAATAAAGATGAACCCAAACCAAAATTGGAAAAATTAATGCCAGACAAGCCTGTTATATTCAAAAGCCAAATATGATTTCTGTATTTTAAATCATAGGTTAAGAATGGTATAATTTAATTAGATAATCTAAATCCTATCAAACACAAACTGTACCTTTTTTATTACTGTTTTTCTTAGAGATGTTTATTTCTTCTCCTTCCCTCTTTCTCAACAAAGATGTGATTTCAAAAATACAAGCAAATAAATATCAGATCCTTCTGCCTCTGTTCTGCCATTCCATTTCTGAAATTCTGCCAAACAGAAAATTTCCATTCAGACTGACTGGCATTTGTGGAAGAGGTTTTTTATTATTATTATTATTATTTATTTTAACACTTTTTCAAAAGTAGTGGAAACTTCTTGCTGTGCCTATGCATGACATTTTAAGAGAAACTGCTTCTGTGGATTTTTTTCACAGTTCATTTATAACCACAGGCACTCTGAAAACCCTTTACAAAACCCCCTTCAGTTACTTTTACGTCTTGGTCTATGGTATTTCTAAACTTCTATGTACAGTAGGTGCCACCTAATTTAATACTATGCCAACCTGTGAAAATCAGAGATCACATAAAAAACTACGGCAAAGAGTGAATAAAATCAATAGATGATTTGTTAAAATCTTTACTCCCTTCTCCTTTGAAACAAAATGGGAGATTGTACAGACTTCATCTTCAAAATCCCTGCTCTACTTCTCTGTTACACTTTCGTTGTGATAAAAATTACTAGATAGAATAATATACACAAGGAAATAGATGGAGAATAATGGCTTATGAGAGTTTCCTTATGTAAAAAGGTTTTTTTCACATTTACAGTAATTTCTTCAGCCTGCAATGTGGTAGAAAGAGACATGACCATGAAATGTCACTGTGCTACAAGAATCCTTCTTGCTTTTTGTGGACAGTACACACACTCTTGGCTTATTAAGGAAGCAGATAGTTCTCAGAAGATATATTATTTTAGTTACAGAACCAATTTTTTTAAATATACAATAATGGAAAGTCGAATTTCTATGCTTGTACAAACCTGACAAGAATAGAAGTCTGTGAATTCACAGCAACATATTTCAGTGCAAGAGGTGGGAAGCCTCCTTTGTCATGCAGTCATCTTGTCTTGCTTTCTTCCCTATGGTGAACCTGTAGTTGTAATAGCAGCAATTGCAGGTAAGAATAGATCTTATTTGACTCATTTGGCCCTTGTCACATACATCAGGGCTTTATTTCCACCTCCTGTTTTCATTTCCTTTTTTTTTTTTTTTTGTTTGGTTGAATGCAGGACATTTTAAACTATGTATTTCTCAAAACAGGTAAAAAATTCTTTATAACAATATAAAATCCAGGAAGAATCAGTAACTTGATGCCTTATTAAAACATAATACTTTCAAAAATGAAAATCTTAACACGAAGATTGTGTTCTTCCCTTATACTCTCTTTGTCAAATCTTGAAAACTAATGAATTGCAAAGTTGTGAATGATGGTAACCTTGTGCACTCTACATGGAAGAAGCCTCTAACATCAGAGCTGAGTTTGGTGACCCAATATAGCTAGGTCAAAGAAGCAATGAAGTCCTTGAATATTACTGAAAATCTCCCAGCATGCAACATTTGTTCCTCTTACTAATCCCTGGCATACTTGTAAGACCCTAATTTTCCTTTTTCAAAAAACCAGGTACTATAGCTATTCTTTCCTATCTTGCAAACAAATTTTGGGAAATGAAAGTGAAAGATTTTAAACACATTAAATTCACTGAATTAAAATATCACTTCCTGTTTGTAAATGTTTTAGGTTTTATAACTGAGGGTTCAAATGTTACTGTGTTGGTATATCCTTTGCAGCATTTATTATTTCTGTGAAGACTTGCACGATTTGTTTGGCGGGCCTCTGGCTTGTACTTTCTGTGCATTCTATTCCATCTGTCCACATAATTCTAGTGTCCATTATTAGTTGATTTCTTCCCACCTGAAATTTCCTCCCAATGAGGAATTTACTTACCATATGACTCAATATAGTTGTTCAGTCCTTCATTTAAGTCTCGCAAACATTAGCTTTTCCTAGTCAATACTTATAATTTTCTCGTATCTGAACTTCACTTTTTTTTGGCCTATGTGTGCCAGGACCAGCACTTTCACTCCATTGTCATCCTCTCCCGATTTCCATGCTCTCCTCAACAACCTTTCATAGACACATCCTGTCTTTACCTCTTTATAATATACTTTAACCTAGCTGTGATACTGCCTGCTCTAGGTAGCTATCTAATAGTTGTAACAGCCATAAAAGCAGTAACAAGAACCTGCAGTGCTCCACATTTTCTGCTTACTTTTTGCTTTGTATGGGAAAAATTCCCACTGAAAGCTCAGGAATCTCATACAGTGTTCTCTTTCAAATGCTGCCTTAAAACCTCTGATTTTTAATCTCCCTCTTGGCACAGATAGAAGCCATAACTAGTTACTGTCTGTTTTGTTACCTCTGCCTCTCAATGATACTGGCTTGAGGTGGAAGAGAGAAGAACACATTTTAATTTCTCTTTTGATGAACAAACACCTATGTTCTCCAGAGCAGAGATCACCAACTTCATTCACCACCTTCTCAGGCACAACGAAGGGCTGCTGCAAGGGTGGCATTCTCAGCAAATAAAAATAAAGAACATATTAAATATGGCAGAACTGAAACATAAATGCACACAATCTCATTATCCTCACAGAAATTAATATAGTTTGTTTCTCTTACATTAGCTACTCCATAACTAAATACATGCTCCCTAAATGGACACAAAAAATTGATTACTCACCTGAAATTGGCAACACATACATCTCACCCTCTTGATAGCAAACTGCTTCCTAATTAACTGGAGATTAGGGCAAGTTTTGTCTCTGAAACAGCATTTACAACAATGTACTCTTCAATTAATGTCTTAGTTTATCTAGGTATTTTTATTTGTCTTTACTAGGCCTTTACTACTTAAAGAAACCCCTAAGAAATACTATTCACATATTTTTTTCTTTCTATAAGTAATCTATATCTGCTTTTCAGTATTTTGTTATTTTATATGTGTGCAGTTGTGCTTAGATTTTGCCATCTTTCTTTGACTGTAGTGTTATTTGTCTTGGAATCCTTAGGTGTTTTATTTAAGGATGGTATGCAGGTGGATGTGAATGGCTAGGGCTTAACAGTTATATATATGATGTAATACAGCCACTGCCTGTTAATAGTAATAATTTTGATCATTGGTGTAACAGCCAAAATTTATAAATGAATAATTGTAGAGAGAGGTTGTATTTTTCACTAGCCCAGTTGATATGCTGCTAAAAAATAGATCAGATAAACTTAAGGCACTTTGACTCAAGAAGCTTGTTTGGTTTTTTGTCATTATAGCCACTCGTTTAATAAATGGCATTGCTTTTTCCTACAGACCTCTTGCTGCTATGTTAATGTTTGTGCTTAATGTCTGAACATGTCCAGTAGTGATCCTGAGTGAGAATTTGTAATTCTGAAAGGGCACGTTGTGCCATCTTTGTGTCTTCGGGGTTTCAAGAGGGCTTAAATGAAGACCAAAGCCATTTAATGTGTACTGAACAACTTCTAAATGACAGATTTTTCAGCAGACTTAGTAAACACAGTCTTTAAGCATTTCTCTTCCTTTTTGTTCCTTCATGTTTGCCTTAGACTATAACTGCATCAGGAGATTCGAGGTTTTTTATGATTTCTATGAACTGCAGTGGGGCAGAAATCTCACATAAAATATGTGAAGGATTCTAAAATGTTTGCACGACTCTCTTGGTATCCACACAGGAGAACATGCAAATTAAAACCATCTGTGAGATTAGGCGTTATTATGGCCTGATAGTCAAGTGATTTCCAGGGTACTTTATTAACACTTAATCATGGCCGGCCATTTTATGAATATAATTGCAAGGAGTGCACACTGGAAACTTCACTGACCCTATAAGAACCTATTACAATTTACATTTACATGTTTTAACTTGGTTTGTTCTTCCATTGACTCATACGTTGCAATATTAGGCCCTCAACTAGTAACGTTTTTATTTTATTTTGATTTGCTCAGTTCTCAGGAAATGAGCATTGCTGTGATGGAATAACGATGATTTATATAAGTCAATCAAACTGTCATTTCACTTGTTCTCTGGTGCTTTGTGGTAGAGCACTGCTTACTGCTTTGGTTGTGATGGTACGTAGAGGTGAGTCTTCTTCCTGATGACAGATTCACAGTTTGAGGTGATTCACTCCTGTTTCATAGCAACTGTCACTGAAGTTAATACATACGTGTAGCATGATTTTTGCCCTCCAAAGGAAATAGACTGTGATAATCCAAGGAGCTAGGGGCAGCCAGTATCTCCATAATCAATAGTAAGAACTTCCCAAGTTCAGAACTCAGTGCCAAATGTCTCACTTTATAGGCACAAACCCCCTACAGCGAGGTGACAGGGGTTGTCTGTGTAGGAAGTACCCAGAACACTACTAGCAGAGCCAGAACAACACTGAGGTTACTTTGCTCCAAAAATTGGGGAAGTTCTTCCCCTTTCTAAAGCTTTTATAGTTTGAAGACTTAGTTATAATGAAGACTGAAAATACTGTTAAAGTAAACTTACTTTTCACCTTTCATAGAATCATAGAATGGTTTCGGTTGGAATGGGCCTAAAGGTCACCTAGTTCAAACCGCACGTCATGGGGAGGGACACTTTCCACCCAGAGCTACATCCCACCTGGTCTAGAACCCTTGCAGAGACCGGGCATCCACCACTTCTCTGGTCAACCTGTTGTAGTGCCTTATCACCCTCATAGTAAGTAATTTCTTCCTAATATCCAATCTAAACCGAGTCCTTTCAGTTCAAAACTGTTCCCACCTTGTCCTATCAATACAAGCCCTTGTAAAAACTCCCTCTACATCTCCCTCAAAGGCCCTCTCTAGGTACTGGAAGGTGCAACAAAGTCTCCCTAGAGCATTCCCTTCTCTAGGCTGAACAACCCCGGCTCTCTCTGCCTGTCTTAGGAGGTTTTCCCATCCTCTGATCATATCGGGGGTCCTAGAGCTGGATGCAGTACTTCAGGTGAAGACTCTCAAGAACAAAGTAAAGAGTCAGATCTCCCTCGACCTGCTGGTTGCACTTCTTGGCTCAGTCCAGGGTTTGCACAGGTTGCAATAAAAGATTTATTTGGGCTTTTGGTTTCTTGCATTGCTTGTGAAATATCTTAACTTTAGTTTTCCTGTCTAGCATTATTTTGTAGTAGATAAATGTTTACTAAAAATTGCCCTGCATAGCCTTATCAGGAATATGGACATTTAAATGCAGTTGCTTATGGAGGCCTCTAGGTTTGTGCAATGCTGTATGCAATGTGCTATTAATTCATGCAGTCAGTCTGGGATTCTTTGTTTTCCTTCTTTCTTTCTTTGAAGATACTTGTTTACATGTATTTTTAATTCCACATCTGATAGTTTAGCATATGGATATAATCACCATGTGTTTTCTTCCTACTAGTACTTTCCTTTTTTCCTGATTTAGGTTTAATCCTCAATGCTGCATTTGAAACAAAGGCTTTACAAAAAAGCCATGCTATTGGGCAAGTATCTGCCCTATTAATTTCTCTATTTCTTTTATTTTTAATTTTGCTGTTATATACTACTTTGTTGTATGCCAGTAGCATCATGATAAAATAAGCACTGTTAACCTGCTGAAAAAGTCAGCATCAGGAGGTTAAAATGTGGTCAAGGGTTAATTTACCAGACAGAAATCTCATTAGGTTTTCATGGGTTTGCTGTAGTCAGACACATACTTAGTTGTTATTTTATTGAGTCTGCTATAGACCATGTTTTAAAAGTTGCTGCTCAAGAGTTGTTTGGATGGAGGGCATCTCTTTTGTTGGCACATAAGTAGACCAAAGTTTTCTAGGAAAATACCTGGAACAAATGGGCCTAGAATGAATTGATAAGCCAAACAATTTCAGAAAAACGGGGGCAATTTTTTTTAACTTAATGTTGTTTTGAAATTTACCTGCCTACTATAGTTCCATTGTGACTATTCTTTTTCTGAAGAATTTTATTTGGTATAAGCATAATTTAATAAAGTAATGTCGTGGTTTGACCCTGGCTGGATGCCAGAGACCCACCCCAACTTCTCCTGAAGGAGAAAACTAAAAAAAACCAACTGGAAAATAAAACTGGAAAATAAAATATTTTTGAGCGTATTTCTGCCTTATTATCAAGTCAGTTCATATTCTTTATTTTTTTAATACTGAACTTAGATTTTATCATATTAGATTATGACAGTTTATTTCCTTTATTTGAAAATGTGGTTAAATTCTTCTCACATTTTCCATGAGAAACTGGTGTTTATCAAATCTGTCCCTTGCTCTATCTGTATTTACTTTTATTTTCTATGTTACAGCAATTATTTGTAGCTCCATAGTTTGTCAAATCAAGCAAGAAATATACATTTCATTGTCCTCTTTCAGATATGTGTGTGAAGTGTGTGACTGTCATTAAGAAATGGAATATATAATTTTCAATATATAGTGAGGTCTTATAGCATAATTGAACATGTCAATTTTTAAAAGGAAATGGGTCTTGCTTCTAAAGCAGTATCAGCAGAAAAGTTGACTTTTTTAAAGAAAGTTTTTATTGTAAAATAAACTTGCCATATTTTTTCAGCATATACAGTGAACCCCTGTTACTCGCTGGCTGTTGGGTCTGGTCCGCCTCCTGTGAGTTGTGAAATCCGCAAAGATAGCGAACCCACTACATAGTCGAGTACGCCATGCCCGTGGCCATGCCCCCTCCCCATATAATGTCTGGAGGATGGTTCTGAGAGTGGGGCTTGTCTCTGTTATCTGGCTGTGTTACGCTGAGGCGGGCACGGGGCCGGCATGGCACAGCATGGCGCGGGACTGGAACGGCGGCGAGAGCCAGCCGAGTGGCAGACGCAGTCCCCTGGCACACAATGGCACACACAGTGGCAGCCCCGTCACCCCATCTTGTAGCCCGGCGGAGGACAATTCCAGCCGTGCAAAAACACACTAAACGCATCCCGGGAATACCATGCCGCCTCCCGGCTGGGAAGAATTTACATACTCGTGAGCAGAC
>WEKX01008361.1:239692-339341 GCA_013390025.1 Pitta sordida | reverse complement strand
AGGGAGGGGGGAGCTCTGGTCAGGACGCGAGTCCACCTTTCCAGTGCTTATATACCCAGCGAAGCATCCCAAACACGCACCCCCGGGCGCGCGGCCCCTGCTCCTGCTCTTCCCTCCCTGACCATATTTAGTCAACCACGGCAAAAAATAGCCCGTCAGCTGGAGCCTGCCGAGCAGGGCTTGGAGTTCAATCGCTCCTCGCAGCCCATTGACTACTGGTCCTGCAGGGTCCTGACTCTGCCTTTTTTTTCCCCTCCGCTATTTTTAGCTAGGCCAAATAAAGAGAGAGCTCATCTTACTACTCTCCACCGGCCCGAGGTTTCACGGGGCCCTGGCTATGTTTGGTAAGCGCTGGTGTTGAGACACAGAGCGGAGACCTTGTCCATGCCGGAAAACCTTTGGCTCTCTCCCGTATTTGTTCTTTTTCGCTTCTTTTCTTTCTTTCATTTGTATTTCTTTCTCCCTGTTAGAAAGGTGTCCAGGCGAGAAGGTGAGGAATAAGCTCAAGAGATCCTGATTTTCACCTTACAGAGGGAGGAACTGGGTTTCAAAGACCTCATGCTGGGGCCAAGTCCTTCAGTGAAAGGTCTTGGATGCCTTGTTGTCTGGCCACATCTATCCTCCTGTGTCTCCAAAGGTGCTGAATGTTGGGAAGGCGTTGGACTTTTTGCTCTTCGTGGAGCGCACTGAGGAGCTGCATCCCCAGCCAGGGAATGCCGCTGTCACGGTGGGTTAATGTGGGTCACCAACACAGCGGTGTCTCCTGTGTCTTGAGGTCATGGGTGCTTTCCAGCCTCCGACGTTTCGTCCAGCGGTACATCAAGGAGGGGAGATTTTGGCAGCACAGGCACTGTCCTTGGCTTGCACCCAGAGAAGCAGGTGAATGTCTCCAGAAACTTGAGTTAGACTCAGCTTCAAAATAAAGATGTGCAGAGACCTGGGGAGATCACTTGGGAAGAGTGGAAAAATGATGACAGACATGGCATTGACTGCATTCAGACAACCCATCCTGCTTGCTTGCAGCAGATCCCCATTCTGGAGCACCTCCTGAATCCAATGACCCCCCACTGTCCTGAACACCCCAGGTCTATACACCTCATCAAGGCTCACCCAGGAGGACTATGACATCTCTTCAGACCCCAAGAGCACCTCATGTTGCTGACAGACCAATCCTGTGGGCAGGCCTTGAGGGATCAGAGCTGGAGGGACAGGGATCTGCTGATGGTGGCCGCATGTGAATCCGGGGAGGGCATGAACCCCAATAGGGTGCCCAGTAGCCTCTGCTCCTTTCAATGATCCATGAACGTAGAGTGGTGTGACAGAGATGTCCACCCACAGGGTTTGTGCGCTGCTGCACAGAGACCCAGTACTGTGATCCTGACGGATACCTCCATTAGGACATCAGTGTGAGACTTTCAAGCAACGCTTGTCTGAAACTGTTGTACTTGCTGGGAGCTGATAGCACGTCATCTGAGGATGGGAAATGCCTGCAGGAACCACCCTGCAGTGCCACGAGGTGGGAAGGGCTCCCAGGAGATCCCAGCGGTGCTTCCCCATGCCCTGATGTCTGAGGTCCTCAGCTCTGAGGATGCCAGAAATAACCACTGTGGATGACATGTCTGCTCTCTGTCCTGGACTGCTTTGACTCTCTCTCAGCCAGCGGGTCTCCTGAACCTTCTCTGGGAACTTGGATTTCCCTCTGCCACCTCCTGGTTGCAAAGACAGGCTGTTCCACACTGTCACTGTTCAGATTGCCCTGATGGCCACCAGTGTCCCCTCTGCACCTTCAACTCATTTGCCTGTGGAACAGCTGGGAAATTCCCTGCAGTGACATAAACTGCTGTTGGCTTTTTCCCCTTCAGTTTTCCATCATTGCAGGGATGTCCAGGTTTTCTACTCAGACACCAGCCAGGCACATCAATGCTTTCCCAGCTCATGTCCTTTTGATAACTGAAGCCATGTAATCCCTTCTCCATGCTGACTCCCCCCAGGATCATCCCAAACTCACCCAGGAAATCTTTACCCAAAATACCATCCCAACCAGCACAGGCTAACACCGCCTGTTATCCTCCGGGGAGCACTTGGGGGTTTTGAGAACCCAAGTGCCAGAAACGACAGGTTCTCACGCTATTTTGGGGTCCATCTGAAATCACAAAGTCCCTGGGGTGCGCAGGCTCCTCGTGCCCCAGCGGGACCCTGCCCTGGCGGCAGGAGAGCTGTTAAGAACCACTCACTATCACAGGCGCAGTCGTGCCCTTGTTTGGATTGAGTGAGTTGTTATCACATCCCTGACAGGTTCCCCGGGGTTGAGAATCCATCCCAGCACCAAGATATGTTGGGAACAGGAGCAAACTATAAACGGAGATGAACCAAAAGCAAATCTCTGAGATGCGAATTAAAAGATACTTTAAAACCCAAACCTCCTTTTTGCACACAGATTTCTCCTTCTCACTAATTGCTTTTAAATCACACTCACCCTTGAGCTCTCAGGGACTAAAATATCTGTGTTCCTCTCTAAAATATGTGGTATCTTTTTATCAGGACTTGGTTTGGAGCTTGCTCCATGCGCCAATAACATTGGGAGTTTGGCATGCAGGGAGTGCCTGGAGAGATGGGGCCTGGATGTGCAGCCACCACAGCCTGACAGGCTTTATATATATATGTATCTGTATATATTTGCATACACATATACATGTATGCGTAATAAAAATATATTCATGTGTGCACATAATAATTCTGCGTTAAAGCTCCTTTAACCAAAGAAACCTGAGGAAGCTGCACGACAGACTGTAAAACTGAACCAGTTCAAAATGATATGTGAGAGATTGTAACACTCCAAACAAAATGCAAGATGTTACTTTAAAAGAACCAGGCTTAGGCTTTTGAATTTATGTAACCTAAACTGATTTTGTCTGTTTAAAATTGTTGTTGCGTGTCGGGAATCTCAAAGAGGTGAGGAGCAAAGCTGCAGACATTTCCTTTGGAGTCCAAGATTACAAGCCCCTTTGCTTCTCCCTGCAGCTCCAAAGCTGTTAATGGTTTGCTTCATTTTATTAACAGCAGACAAGTAAAAAAAATTCCTCCTTGGAGCCTGTGTGAGGTGACAAGTTGGATAATAAGAGCTCCTTTGGAAGTTTTTATAGTACATTAGGCAAACATAGTGGATGTTTATAGACTTTTAAAAATGCTGATTATATAAAAATGCATTTATAGCCTTCTAAAATACCAAGCTACTGTAATATAAATATTTCCAATCATAAAAAACTAAAAATGCAGATTATTGGCCCAATTGGAGCAATTTTTTAATTGATTTCTGGTTTTCTTTGGGACAAAATCTGATCTCAATCCAAAAGACTGGCCAATACCCTGTGATGTGAGTCTGGTCAATCAGGTTTTTGCATCCTGCAGAAGATGCTGCACTGTCCTGGGATAAAGCCAGACTGACTGAACCATGCACCCCATTCACCTTTCCAGCAACCCTAAACACTTCCAGCTCAAGGGAGCTCCTGGAAAAGCTGAGCACCTCCCAGCAACCTGCTGGCCCAGCCACTTTCCAACCTTGCTGGTGCTGGGGGAGAGTCTTGGTCACCCGGTGGTTGGTCTTCCTCTTTTCTCCACAAGAACTTGTATGAATAATTAATTTTTTATTGGCACAGAGGTTCGAATGTGGCTCTGTCCTGTTCCTAGCTGATAAGGTTGCTGGAATATGCCTTCACTCTTTTTTGTCTTTTTTTTCCCTTACTTTGACCCAAAATTCCATCAGTAGGTGGAATTAGCTTTCTCCAATGGCAGTTGTCTCAGCACAGATAAATTCTTTCAAAAAGTTAAGGTCTCGAAAAATTGGCATATCTCCATCAAAAAAAAATACTCCAAACACTTTGTGGAAAATGACTTATTCTTTATTTTATAAAAACAATATTTTTTCTGGCTTTGTTTTTTCTTAATAATTGGGAACTCTGAGCTTTGGAGCTGCATGCAAAGTCCCTCAAGTCAGCATGAGATCAAACTTTTACATTTTGCAACTTTACAGTGCTTGAAAACACGTCTCCTAAATTCTCCCAGAGGCCAACGCCAGCCTTTTCTGCTGTGCATGGGTGTAACACATCTGTGGTCATGCAGTATGATGAAAAAGGCGGGTTGGGTTTTTTCCCTATGGTTTTTCCTTTCGTTTGGTGTTTCTGGCAAGAGAAAGAAAACAAAATTGTTTTCAAAGCTAAGGCAAACAGAAAGGATGCTCATTGACAGCACGGTAGTAACGCCTTTCCTCTCAAACTCCTCATATGGGAGGCAGCGGTGTGATGCTCTCCCTTGTTTTATTGGGAAACTGAGGCAGAGAGGCAGGAGAAGGGGATACTTTTTCTGGGGAGCAAGGAAGCAGCTGGGGGGTGCTGGGGCTGCTTCCCCACATCCTCCCAGTGAGCTCAGACACCTCTGGGGCTTATCAGCATCTCACTGTTGGCGGATGAAATGGTGACATTAGAGATAACTGAGCCAATTACCCACCAGCTGACTTGAGTTCATTCACATGTTGTTGGCTATTTTTCGTTCAGCACAATGCAAGGGTCGAGTTTTTCTTCAGGTTTTCAGAAGCTGTGAAATACAGCTGTCAGACACTCTCATAATGATGAACTACAGCTGTTTCACGGGCTGGCTGGGAGGCTTTGGGTATCTCACTATGCACATATATGCAAACCCAGCACATTGTGTCTGCAGTTTGCATGAGTAATATATAATACTCTTGATTTGGAAGGTATTTCTCTGAAGACACCAACAACCTCACCTCCCAAAACAAATGTTTTTCAATTACTTGAGAGTTGTTTTTTTCCTTCATTGCTGGAGCAAAATTAACAATGGACCAAAATGCAGCAGAACAAAATATTTTCATTGTGATCTGTTTGTCTTTAAAACACCTGTCTCTCAAGTACTTGGCTCTTACTGTAGATTTAAAAGATTATGCCACTATACACTAAAAGAAAGAGCAAAGGACCCCTTATAAATTTAACCAAACCCCCTATATTTTCCAATCTGTCTGATCCCTCTGAGAACTAGGATCTTCTTTTGTGTCAGGGACATTTATGTCTTCTCCGATGTCCTTCCAACAATAAGTGTTCCAGCAACAGGGATTGCATTATATACTGTGGTTTTGTCTGTGGCAGAACAAAATTAAATGAGTACATAAATTACTCTGCTCTTAGAAT
The DNA here is from genome assembly GCA_013390025.1 of Pitta sordida. Taxonomy (NCBI): domain Eukaryota; kingdom Metazoa; phylum Chordata; class Aves; order Passeriformes; family Pittidae; genus Pitta; species Pitta sordida. The sequence continues at coordinate 334,143 of WEKX01008361.1, read as the reverse complement.
AAAGAAATAAGCAAAAGAGCGTTGTTGTTTTTTGTTTTTTTTTTAAAGTGTTTTTTTTTCAGATAGGATGAGTTGGGTTTCCTGAAACCATGCGCAAATTAGAAAGTTCACAGTTCAGGCTTATTGTGAAAGCTAAATCTCGGCCTCGTTTTGAGAGACAGTGTATTTAGGAAGACACATTTCAATTTATCTAATAACTTACAATTGGTTTCCCACATCTTCCTTGAGTGAGCTCCCTCCTGGATTAACAGTGGCTGTGCTTAACAGCAAAAAAGGACACTTGTGGCTGGTGCACCCTACAGAAATATCTCCTGATGATCATGGTTGTCTGCAGCAATCCTCTGAGAAGACCAATTACCTCAAATAACTCATTTCTGAAATGCAGCAGTGCTCTTTGGACCCCCATGTGCAGTCTGATGAAGGGCAATGTTCTCAGAGTGGTTTTAAGGACCAAGAAGAACATCCTTGGAGGGATGAGGCCTGCAGCAAGGGCACACTAGTGGAGATGGTCCAAGCCCTCTTCAGCATCTCAACACCACCCATTGAGCACAAGCCTGGCCTCAGGTCTCTCAACAGGCTCATCCATGGCAAATCTCAGTTCGGAAGTGGTTGGGGTCTCTCTACTGATGCCTGACCAGAGCTGAGGCTGTACAGAGTGGTTTAGGAGCGGAGAAACGGGGGGAGGATGGGAGAGAAACACGACTGGAAGCTGACATGAGAGAGGCACAGGCTTGTGGGAGAAACAAAATGCTGGAAGGGCTCCGCGCTTTATTGCTCAAACACATCTTTTCTGTGCGTACAGGATAAGGTAACAAGATTCATGATTTATTTAGCACAGAGAAAGCAGCTGTTCAGAGGCAGTGCAGGAGTTTTTAGGCAATCATGTTCAGTTCCTGAGGAGTCCCATTTACAAAAGCTCACTGCTGCATTTTACCCCCTCCCTACCTCTCGCTTCCCTGTGGTTATCTCGCTGTCAGGCTATGCTGCACGGATGCCTCAGGCTCTCACTCAGCCTTTGCTTCTGCCTTCACTTCAATTCCCTGAAGTTCTTGGGGCTGCCTGGCTCTGAGGGTCACCTTTATCTAATCTAGGAGACTGTTTCTGAGTTTCTCACAATGTGTGAGCCAAGGAACTCCTACAGCACTGTGTGGAGTGCATTAAAAACAAGCCACTCACAACCAGGGTCATCAGTGAGGGTCTTTGTGGGACCTGTGCCAGCAGCTTTGTGCCTGGTGCTCTGCTAAGCCAAGCTCTTGCTCAGATCGACCCCTCTGCAAGTTCTCCTTTTCTGCAGGGTCTGTGTTCCCACCCAAAATGCGTTGTATACAGGACTTGGATGCATGGCTATGGATGGGATCAATCTCACCCTTACAAGTAATCGCTTCTCCTCTTTTGTCCAGGGCTGGGAAAGAAAGCACTTAATTTCTGGGCAAGTGTCAGTGGTACAGAGCTCACTGGTTTGGGGTCAAGGTTTGGGGTCACCTGGAAAGCATGGCACGTACCCTCAGCCCTTCTGCGGAATTTCTAAGTGATCTGGTATTAACTGTTCTCCTGCAAATAACTCACTAATAGATGTGATTAGCAATTAAGAAAAACATTATTATCTGTCACATGGATATGAGGAAATATTCATTGCAAACCTGTGCACAACAGCAGTAAGAAAAGGGCCCAGGAAGGCTAAGAAAATATCAGTTAGGCAATGTCAAGGAGGTTATCATGGGCAAAGACATAATGATGAGAGAGAAAGCCAACAAGATGATCCATGAAAGATGGTCATGAACTGCAGTGCTAGACAGCAGAGTGTGCACCATGTTGCATTTACAGGAGAAGGTAATTTATCATCAGATATGAGGAAAGGTTCTGAAAGATCCAAGAATCCTTTAATAAGCCAGGAAAAATCACATACAAAAAAAAAAAAAGTAGGTGAAGTAATTAGCAAAAATAATTTAGCAGAACAAGATGCTCTGTACTGATCATGATAGAGTTCAAAAAATTTACTATTCTTTATCTCTGCCTTTTTCAAAGCCTTCCACACTCGTCTGAAAGGTCTGAGGAGCTTTTCATGCACTCCCTTCCCTTGCCAGACCTTCAACGGTGATTAAGCAGCAACCCATGCAGACAGGTAGGTGCTTGGTAAGGTTTCCAAAAGCACGAGCAGTGAATCAGATGCTCAGTTACAGCAATGAGCTTCTAAAATTCAACTGAACTTCTTCACATGTTACAAGAGACCCAAGTACCTTTGAAAATCTGCTCCTTCCAGGCACACTGATGTGCCTCCAGCTAAGTGTGATGGACCTGGACTAGTTGTCACCAAATCAGTTCCAGAAGACCCACGTCAGAGATACTAGGTTGGACACAAGTAACCCTTAGACATGTTCGGATTGAAAAAGATCATCTAATCTAAAATTCTGAAGAAATTCCCTTCTGAAACACATCTGAAAATGAAGGCTCTAATGCAAATCTTGCTAAACCAAATGGCACTGGAGGCAAACCTAAGTAAACCATGTTTTTTTAGGACATATCCCTCATGAGTCATGAGCTTATAGTTGCACCAACAGCCTTCTGCCCGTTCCTTTCGGTCATGCTTCTCTATTTATTTAACATTAGCCAATTTATTCAAGTGTAAGTTAAGAACCAGTGGATTGTAATAAATATTTATTGAATTTTAACAAATCTGTAGGACCTGTATGTGTATTAATCCTCATTATAAGTGCTGCCACTTGCCACTTAACCTACAGTAGCTGTCTTCCAAATTTATTATATTAAATACATATTTGAGATGACTAATTTACAGCATTAGCAGAATACATTCATGTCATACCCCATATTCCCTGCTTTTGCAGGCTCCTTATGGAGAATCTCTCACAAACCAGCCAATACATCCCAAAACTGGAAGTGAAATGAATATTGTGAAAAATTCCCTTACCACCTTCCAAACCAGGAGTCCTGAGATAAACAAAACCAAAACCTGAGAACGCTGCTAAAGACAAAGTTCTCCTTGGATGTTGAAATGGGGAGCAGATGCTACAACCTTCACCTTCCTGGGGCCACCAGGAGTCTGCACCCTTTGCCTCAGTGTTTTCCTGGATAAACAGAAGTAAAAGACCTTCTGTCTGATATTTCTCCCATGAATGTGGTTGAATTTGGCTTTCAAATTCAAAACTTAGTGAAATGTCCAGAGATAGCGAATGCTTAATCCACCTTTGTTTGGGAACCCATGTTAAGAAGCCTGAGTCTCCTGATCCTAAACCCACTGCTGTCAATAAAAGGCTCATTTTGATGCCAGTGACACAGGCTCTGATTTTCTAAGTCCAGCCTCTAACAGCACCTGTGGCTTTTGCACACATCTGACTTGGGGCTGCAAATTTCCAAGCAAGCCCTGGATCTCCTCTTCATTTTTGTACTTGAATCAAGTGTGCACCACAGTGCATGTGCAATGAGGTGTGTGCCCATTCCAAGGTAGGGGTGAGGTGTGTTGTTCTGCTGTAATGGCATGGTAACTCCATTAGAAATAATGGTAATTATATTGTGACTCACCTTAACGCTACCACATTATATCCTAATGACTGTTCAGTTAATTCATTTTTATTGTCTGTGTCTTGGAATGGAGTTTTGGAGTGTGCTGTTAATGCATTAGAAATTAAGAGCGTACATGGGCCCATGGGGTGATCTATACCTAGCACCGTATTAGTGTTCCTGCCTATAACAAAGAGATTGTGAAATCAGAACGGATTTAGACAAGGAATAAGAAGTTCAGCCCTGCCTTGGGTCCATCAGGAATGTCACCCTTGTTGGGAGGCAGTGGGAAATGAAAACAAGTTCTTGCTGCACAGAGCTCCCCGGGAAACTGAAGTAGGTGTCATTGGATGCAGGAAAAGTAGAGCAGCAATTGAATCATTGCCTGTTTTGTAGGGGAAGGTGACTGTGGGAGACACACTGGCAGTGTGCACAAAGACAAACTGCCTGGGTCTGCACAAACTGCAGCCCTTGTCGAGGATCTTCTTTGTGCTGAGAGATAACGGCCAGGCTCTTGGCTGGAGTTGGAGTTGGAGCTTTCCCTCCTGCTTCTTTGTTTACAAGGAAAGGGCTCCTTTTGTCTGTTGTATTTGTGGTTCATCATGGCCATAATTTATCTGGGGACAGTGTTTTTGCAAGGTGCAAATTACATTCCTCCAGGGAGGACCTGGCTTCAGAGTGGAGTCACAACCTCTCCGGTTCGTAGCTCTCCATCCACCCAGACTGATCACCGCAGGTATTTTTAGAAGGTCATTCTGAAGCAGTAATTTCATCTAGTGATTTTATCTTCTGCCTTTTAGCAAATATTGTTATTTTTTTTCCTCCCTGCTGTTTTAGATGGTGACAGGTTTTAATGTCAACTTCAAATTACCCCGTATTTCTCAGCCCAGTTCCTGCACCAGGACCTCTGCTGACACATGGAGTCACGCTGGTTGTCATTCTCAGCAGAGGGACCAAGACTGTGTGAGCCTGGATGAATAAATTTCTTCCTTCCTTTTTAGAGGTGGTCCCTCGAGACCATTTTTTCAAGCAGAGGGATTTTCCACTCTGCAGGACAAACAGTGCCATTCATAGAAAAAATATGTTAATGGAAGCAAGCTTCATGCCAGAATCTCTCTGCGTGTGTGTCAGCCTCAGCAGCGATGACAGTGCAGCTCCAGCAACAGGCTTCTTCAGCTAGCCGGGCTTGGGAGCTGCTAAATAAAAAATGACTGTATTTTTGGGTGCCCTAACAAAGTAATAAGCACTTTTCTTTCTCTTCTAATCAAGATTTATGTTTTCATTTTTCTTTAATTTCAGGCATGAAATTCACAAGGGCAAAATTTATTCTTAATAAAAAAAAAACCCATCCAGATTTTCAATAACTACCCCAATAACAGCTATTTTAAGGTAAGTCAAAACCTGTAGCTTGAAAACGCTTGACACTGTCCTTTCGATATATTCCATTAGCCAACGAAAGATTTGATGTAAACTGACATCTTTTGAAAGAGCAAACTGGATTGCAGCAGTTGACAATCTCATTTTGTGGAAGGTATTCTCTCATGTTACCTTTAGCTGGGGGCTGAGGTGTCCAGCAGCAGCTGGAGACAGCTGCAGGTTGCCAAGCCCAGCAGCCACATCTTGTGGGGCAGCAGAGCAGAGCAGACTGATGCTTTTGAAATCCCTGCAGAGAGAGTCAACCAGTCACCCACTTCAGAACTCATTTAACCCAACTTTGCTTAAATCTCCTCTTATTGGTGAGAACAGCACCTGGAGCCAGTCACAGGCAACTCAGGGAAGACTGGGTTAGCTTTTTCTGCAAGGTCGAAGAGACCCAGGCAGGTGAAACACCACTCCCCTGCACCACAGCTCCATCCAGGCTGGTGCTGTTGGTGGCCAAGTGGGAATGAGCTCCTGATGGCAAACCCAGCCCCGCTCCTGCCTGATCGTCCAACCCATCTTTCTTCCTGATGCCACTATAAACAATGTGTCTTGGTGTTTGCTGTTTTTCCCCATACAGGAAGATACCCAGATGGAGGCGAGGAAGACTGGAGGACATTGTTGGTTCTCCCAGAAGACTTGAAGTCAACACATAACCTCTGTTAGCAGTGACAGCACTTTACTTAGAGCAGGGTCTTGCACCACCATGAAGTGATTTTCATGTCAGCAATGGGACATGTACTTCGGTCCTGGAGCCTTTTCCAGTCCTTGGAGCACTATTAACACAGAATTTTGTCCAACATGTCCTAAAGGTATTAGTTACATGTACTGCTCTGCCAAATATCTGTTTCTTTCTGGTTTGGCAGGGAGCTTTCATTCAAGAGAGAGATAATTTTCTGGCTCAATAGCTGATCTGTTTTCTACCCAGTGATGGTTTCCCTTTTTGAAAATTGATGATCGATCAGTTATGTTAAGGATCACCAGGTGTAATGTTTACCACATATTATGCTTATTCCAGCGTAGGAGGAATGCATTAAGCTCCCTATCATTCAAAGGGGATATCTCTGATGTAAAACTGTGCTGCATTAATGAGACTACCCATCAAGATGGATGGGTCAAATTAAAGTAGAACAAATTGCAGACTCCTACTTAAAAGTCACACTGGAACCTCCAGCCTACACTATTTGTAAAATTCAATTTGAGCCATTTTTGGCTCAGACATGTTTACATTCTTACTGGAAAATATATTAAACCGTACTTAATTATATCCATGTGATAGGTTGTTTCTCTTTTTTTGCTTGTTTGATGCCACCCAAGACAATTGAACCTCGAGTTCAGGGCTCCAAGATACCATTGTATTTCAAAAACTGGTATCTCTGCAAGATAGCTCTGGGCATGGAAGTAAAACCTTTCCTCTTTTCCGAAAGCATCACATTGATTTAGGAATCATTTCACCCCCTTTTGTTACATTTCAAGTTTTACATTATATTTTAATAAGTCTGTCATACTGTACAGACAAAAGGGTGTTCAGCTTCTCCTGTAATTAAAGAAAATCACTGCAATGGAGAACATCAACTCAGCAGATTTCAATGATCTTGCTTTCAGCACTCCAAACTCCACTGCTTCTTGCATACTGAACTAAAACAACACCAATCCTCAGGCTGCTGCTCTCAGGGTTCATCTCCTCTAAATTCAGCATTTAAAGATGGGCACTAAATCAGTCAGAACCTCACTGCAGGATAATTTGTCCCATGCCAGATTAACCACCTGTGTTCAGCCTGTTAATGATTTCTGCACCAGCCCTGTGAGAAAACTGGGCAGGAGGCTGGCAATGTTTCTCCAGCAACAGAAGAACTATTACTTCAATGTATCCCAAGGAAACCCCACAGGAGAAAAATGCTTTTGGTGCTCCTATTAGCATCTCTGGCTGGTATCCAGAATTTCTCCTGGAATTTCAAACCAAAATCAGCTTGTTAGACCAGAGCCAGGGTCTGGTTCTGCCTACAATGACCATCACCTGGTCAGAGCATCCCCCTGCAGATGTGGAGGAAATCTTTGCGGTACCACATTTCATAGATTGAAAGAGGCAATGGAGCCCCCCTTTAAGATTTTTTCTTCCTCTCCCTTAGATGAGTTAGCTGTGGAAAAAAATCGCCTATAGTTAAAGTTAATCCATTGGAAACCGTGAATATTTTATTGTGCTTTGTGCAAGAAAGGAATTAAAGAAATGGATTTGGCCTTGATTTTTTCATTTGAACTTCTCTGCTTGAGCTGCACTTTTCTATTACCACTGCAACTCTGCCTTCGTTATGTTATTAAAAGAAAAGTAATTTATGATTGCCAGTCTTGCAGTCTCTAATTATTTCTGGCTGTGCATCACAATTATTAACTTGAGTATCCACCCTTTTCCTAACAGGATAAAAGACATTCAATCTCTTTTGGGTGAAACACTTGTAGGTAGCCATGCATCCATTCTTGCAAGCCACTGTCTCCAGCCAATAGTGACACTTTCACATTTTGATATGTTGTTTAAACTTTGGTGCAAGCCAAACATTGGATTTACAGTGAAGATGAAACACAATCACAGGTTACTTGAGGTTTGGGTCTAGTACTTGGGTATCCTAAAGCATCTTGCACTGTTGGTAGTCTCACTCAGGACTTGGCAATAAAGTACCACCCAGCAACAACTACACTATCAACACATCACTTCTGTTCTCCTTTTTTCCCCTCACTTGCACTGGTTTTCCATTTACTTCTGGTGGGTAATGAAGACATCTGTTCTCATCCCAACAACTCTCTGCAACTTGCTTTCTGGGAAAAGGAACAGCAGTATTTCAGCAATTTTGATCAACGGGGAAAATACTGCCCTGTATTTATGGAGGTCAGGACAGTCATTATGTTCAGGACATTTCTATGAGCACGCTCAAGGAATGGACCATGAACGGGAAAATGAGATTTCTGAAACAAGTTCAGATACCCTAGAGATGTTTTACAGGTGGATCTCAAAGAGAAATGCCCTGGCCAGATTTAGTGCTCATGAAAAGCAGAAAAATTAAAAAAAGGCTGGGGAATCCCCACATTTCACAGCAGAGACCCCAGAGCCACTGGGGAAACTCACTTTATGTCGATGAGTGTGCATTTCCCAGCCCCCTTGGCCCCCAGCCCCTCCACTGACTTGTGCTGGAGCAAAAGCCTGGGAAGTGCTCTGCTGAATTCCAGGTCTCATCTGTATCAATCATTTTCTCATGTACCAACATAAAAAATATGCTACCTGGCCCAAATACAGCCAGTATAAGTGCTGCATGCCAAACCACACATCTTCATGAGTGAAGCCAGGCTGGACTGCTTTTTGGGTCCAATCCCTCACTTTTCTGTAAAAAGACCATGTGTCTATAAAGCACCTCATTTTTATCATCTTTAAGATAACCTTTATGGTGGGTGTAACCACATGCAAAGGAAGGAGGGGGGGAACCCTTTAAGCATTTTGCATTTATAGTTATATGCATCTTTATTGCACAGTCAGTAAAAATCCCTGCTGATTATGTCATTGCTGAGGCAATCAGGTGCCAAAAATATTTTTTTTTTTATTTCATCCAAGCAATAATCATTTTCTGCCTGAACAGTAGACCCAGTTATTGTTTCTTCCCTTATGTTTTCATTAATTAGAAGGAAGTGGAGAGGTAACAAACGACTCCCTGGATGCTGAAGTGTACATTTTTCACTGTCAGGTTATAAGAGGCAATGGGCAAAGACAATATATCCTGTCAGATGTGAGAGTACTTATTGTCAGCATGGCTTGTAAAAATAGAAAGTGAGGTAGCTTTTCTGGATGGAGTTGAAGCTATCTATGGATGGTGTTTAATCTAACTAATTATAACTAAAGACTTTGGCAAACAGCATCATGTCGCTGCAAGAATACTGGACAGTGCTTTTTTTCTTATCAAGTCCGTGTGAATGTTAATGTGTGTAAGTGTAAAATCGACTTCTATTAAATCTTCTAAATTGCCATGCACTTCTTCACCCGCAGTGCCTCACTTCTTCACAGCAGCACCGCGGAGTTACTGGTAAAAGTATTAAAACTCTTTGAAACAGTCATATATCTTCTGGTTTACAGGAAGTGCTTCAAGTGAAGGAAAAAAAAATCTGAGGAGCAGAGAGGAGAAGAGAGTTTCATCTACTGCTAAATGCTGGTCAGGCTTTATTTTATTGACCAGCTCTCTAAATCTCACCACAGTCAGGGCAGCCTTGCTGGTGGAGTTGATATTCCCTACTGGAGAGGCACTAGGGAGCAAACACTGGGGCCCATACCTTGCCATGGGCATTTCAGGGAACTCAAGGAGCTTCTTCTGACCCTCTCTTGACAAGATGCAGCCCCTCATACCAGTGCTGGGGGTGCAGGAGCCCAAGACAGCCTGACTCCCAGTTAACTGGGGATCCATGGAGAGACTTTACCCCTGGAACAAGGAGTCAGGTGTCACATGGAGATGACTGCTGCATGGAGAGAGACTACACTGCTTGTAGGTCAATATTGTCCTGTACACCCTGAGGCATTGTCCCAGCCTCTGTGCCAGTTGCATTTGCCTGCGCTGGGGTCACCCCACCACTTCCCCAAGGTCCCTTCCAAAAGCTACTGCAGAATATGAAAACCAGCAAGAAAAATCAAGCTGAAGCTTTCCTGGCATGCAAACCATAAGCTGAGCTCTGGGGGGTTTTTTTCTGCACCATGAATCTTATCTTAATTGCACCAGGCTCTTTGAGATTCCCAGATGCAGAGCATCTGTAACCATAACCATTCCCACCTTTCTCAGCCCAAATGCTTGTTAAAACCACCAGTCACCCTTTGCTTTAGCAAGGTCTGAACAACCTGTAAGATCCAGAAATAGGCTCTTCAACTTGGTGTGAGCCATTTCATGCACTTCTCAGAGCACTGTGAGAGGGATCCTGTCCAAGACCACCCCATTGTTCAAAACCCCACAGCCCACAGACACAGAGGACATTCCTGTACAGGCAGAGCAGTGTAGGCATCTAGAAATCTAACATGCTGATCATTAGCAATGCAAAGCACTGAGCTGCACACCCAGCTCCAGGCCTGGGGAGAGGAGGCAGGAGAGGAAAGCTGCCATGCATGACAGATGTGAGCTGCACCACTTAGTGCACACACAGTAAAGAGCACTGCCAAGGTGAATGGAATGGAATAGAATAGAATAGAATAGAATAGAATAGAATAGAATAGAATAGAATAGAATAGAAATAATTATATTTTGTTACATTATATTAATCTGTGCTTTTCGGTTAAACAGGTTTACAGATATGTCTCCATTTTTAAGACATCCTATTTTCTGTTCTAGGAACAGCAGCCATGAAATCCATTCTGTATGTGTCAGGAACAGGAAGATGTTTAGACAACAGAAAAAACCTCATTTTGCTTTATTGTGATGATTCACTTTGCCTGTCTGAGATGGATCTGAAACTTATTCTTAGTTTCTAATTAATAGATAGTTACTGACTTAGTAGCAATGTCAATATGCAGGAAACAGCAGCTGAGTTACAGCTCAGGGCCTCTCTGGTTTAATTTGACTCTTCCTCACTGGCTTTAGACTTACCCAGCCAAAATCTGGCCCAGCTCTCTTGGCAGTGTCTGTCCATAAATGCTATGGTAATATTTCCAGTGTAAAGCTGTGGGTATTTCACAATTTCACATTCCAGAACAACTATGATGACTGCTGAGAGCATTTTCGTGATGGCATTGCTGCTGCTTGGATGGCTCTTGGGGATATGTGTATTTCAAGAAAAAAAAAAAAGGAAAGAAAGAGAGAAGAGAGAGCGTGTAGTAAAAAGAAAATTAAAATTCTCTGGGTTGAATGAAGATTTTATCTTTCATTCTGCCTAATCCCTAATGTAAAAGGTCAACAATGACAGTGCTATGGAAAGGGAAAGGCTGTGGGGTCAATATAAAGACTGCCAGCAAATTTCAGCACTTTCACATAAGACTGCAGCTTTAGCATGAGAGGCAGTCATCACCCACGGTGCCCAGGGGTACCTGAGCTCTGTCCCAATGCAGCCTGTTCCTGGGGATGGAGGCTGTGCCTTGGTCCTCCAGCACAGGGTTCTACTTCCCCCTTAGGGCATCTCTCTGCCACCATTGGGGAAGCCTGGCAAGATTGGAAATACCTCCGCATTCCCAACACTGTGCTAAAATCAGTGAGGGGGAGTCTGTCCTTGCTGCTATGTCGTAAAACACATCTATAAAATGAAGAAGGAAGAGAAAGAATGAAACGAGGAAAGTGGCATTGTGTGCAATCAAGCCTTTTGCCTGTCTGAGAAATAGTCTTGGAGTTGCCTTTGCACCATGTGTGATGGGTTTTGAAATGAAAGATGAGGACCGAGCAAACTGTGTGTCCATCAGAGTCCTCTTCGCCCAAGGACATCCCTCCTCAAACCCACGCGTGGTGCTGGCAGCTGCCAGTCACTGTGAAGAAGATATTTTATAGCCTCAAAAATATGAAGTCTCTTGCGACACTCTGCAGTTTTTATTCCCCCTGCCTGATTCTCAGTGCCTGTTAAACACGGTGGACATTGAGGGCCTTTTCCAGCACATAATCAGCATTGCAGCTCCCAGAGCCAGCAGTGCCTGCAGTAATAAAAGGTGATTGCTTCCAAAACTGAATACCCCCTTCATTTGGATCATTCTTTTAATTGACTTCATTAATAAAGGAAAGGCCCTATTTAAACATAACCTCATCTTCCTGGCAGAATATAAGCAGATGTCATAAAGAAAACAACACATACTGTTTTTAACTCAAAACTTTAATACTAAATTGCATTAACTAATAACATAAAAACACCAACCATCTGGCTTTTTGGTGGGAGGACTCTAATTCCATTAGGACTTTAATAAATGTACTGCACTGTAGAGACATTTTACTCTGATAGCCTGGGCAAAAATGTGGAGCGTTTACAAGATTAGTTTACGCAGCAGCCCTGGGATCTCTCTCTTGGAACGGTTTTAGATGGAGCCAAGGGGACATCACTGAAGGACAGAGATGATGTAACAAGTACCAGCACCGGGGGACATATCTGGGGCTTTCAGGTGCCCTTGGGTGTGACTCCCTGGCATGTGGATGTGTTGGCTCTGGCACTCGTGTGTAGTCCAGGCTTTCTGTGGTGTCAGCAGAAAAGATGTGGGAAAGGAGTGGATTGCTCCAAATCCTGAGATTTTTGTCTCTCTGGAGTGACCGCTGTCCTACCCAGCACAAAGCCTTGGCCATGCCACAGTGGCTTTCTTGTGCCTCACTGTGCCTCCTGCCAGCTCTGTGTGTCTGCCCTCCTGATACACACCCCAAACCCTCCTGTCCTGAGCAGATCAGACCATTGCAGAACAGTTTTTGTCACAAGGAACCATAAAGATCATCTTGTTCCAGCACTCCTGCCATGGGCAGGGACACCTTCCGTTATCCCAGGTTGCTCCAAATCCCATCCAACTTGACCTTAAACACTTTCAGGGATGGGGCATCCACAGCTTCTCTGAGCAGCCTGTGCCAGTGCCTCACAGGGAAGAATTCTTTCCTAACACCTAACCTAAAGCTGCCCTCTGTCAGTTTGATGCCATTTCCCCTTGTCCTACCACTCCATGCCCTTGTAAAAATCTCCAGCTCTCTTGCAGCCTCTTTAGGTACTGGAAGGTACTATCCTACCTTCTCATTTGAGGAAGCCCATGCCATCCTTTGTGCCGACATTAGTCACTTTGCTTCCCTTTAGGAAAAGGAAGCACATCATAAGCATTGTGTTGCTGACTGCCACATTCATGCAAACATCACATTGACTACAGGAAAGGTGGACCCTGAAATACACCCAGTCACCAGTAAACTGAGTTTTCGAGCTGGTTAATCACTAGTAGCATGAATGTCCCTGGTGCATTGGCAGGACGAAGGATGCAGAGTCCCATTTTGTTCTTAGGGTGTTATTAAGGTGAATTACTCTGCACATGCTGTGAGGTGTAAGGGCAATTCCGTGTCCTTCAGTAGGGTTGATCAGCAAGCCCTGACTAATGCAACGTGCTGGTTCTTGGCATGCTGAGCTTCCCTGGATGAGTATCAAATGGAAATCAGTGAGGGTAAAACCTCACAGCGTTATTTTTCACTGAGCATTAACACGTGACACACAATTGTAGGTCTTCCTTCACGCCAGTTTTGTTTTCCCTGTCTCTGTTTTCTTGCAACACATTCAGAGCAGATCCTCACCTTTCCATACACCTCAGCTCATCCTATAGCAAGAAAGAATAAGCAAACAAGGCAAAGAACACCCATGCATGTCGTTATTAATATTTTTAACACAATTCATTAATGCTGGGTATGTTTGGGTTATTTTGAGTAAAATTAATTCGAAATTGATCTTAATGCCAGAAGACCCTCGTGATCACCTCATCACAGTAATTACTGGAACTTCTTTAAAAGGTATCCTGTGCCCAGAAATATTTGTGAGTTAAAGGGCATTTCCACATTGGTATCTTTGGAACACAAAGTCGATTAGCAAGGAACTGCAGTGTCAGATGAAGCTTTTAAAAAGCTGGATGTCTTCCAGATTTTAATTTACACCATCATTAATACTGACTTATTCCAAATATATCAATCAGTTTAAAAAACACTATGTCTCATTCCTGGTTCAGGAAAGAATCCTTAACCAGGTGAATACTTAATCATTTTCCTAGGTTTAAGCAAGTGCTTAAGTCTTATTGAATGCCTCAGTGTTAAGCACATTTTCCACTGAGAGAAGGTTGGAATTAAGTCTTCAAAATGCAACATCCAGATACGGTTTGACAATAGATTGCCTGGGAAACCCCTGCATGGGGCACGGTGATGCTCTACACCCCACAGCCCATGAAATCTGAGCCTCAGCCATCCTGGGGAAAATGTGAAGCTTTCCAAAAGCCTGTTTGCATTTGGACAACCAGGTAGACGTAACTCCTTTCATTAATGCTCCTTATTATCAGCTGAAATAATATTTCCCTCAGCTGCCAGTGCTTGCACAGCACGGTGTTACCATCAGCCAGGAAACCCCGCAATCCCTTTAACCCAGCGAAGGATGAACCTGGAGTTTTCTCAGATATGGAAAGCTATAATAAAGCCATCCAGAAAATGACAGGTTACAGGGCTCTGTGATTTGGAAACTGTTTCTATTAAGTTGCCTTCTTGTCTAGTGGCGGCGGGAGGGATGCTGATATTGGGCCCCAGCCGAGGCCTCGAGTGCGATGCTGCGACAGCAGCTAAAGCCCTGGCTCTTGTCATCCTTGTACTCCTGGCTGTTAGTGTCATTTCTCTGTAATACATGGCAAAATAAACACCCTTTGGGTTTTCTACCTAAATCCACAATACAAAAGGGGAGTTGACTTGAATTGCCTGGCTGAATCATTAGAAAATGAATGCTTTGGCGAGAGGGGGAAAAAAGAAAAGAATTACATTAGCAATCCCCCAGCTTCCCTTTGTGCCTTTTCTCTTTCAGAAATCTCTCATGTTGCTGCTCTCTGCATTTTTGTCACAGTATTGATACATGAAATAACGCATAAATAACCTCCCTTTCTATTCTTAAGCCTTCGATCCCAGATCACTCTGAGCCTTTTGCCGATAAGACCATTTTCGGCATCCGCTGGCCTGGAAGTAGCCAGAGACGGTCAATGAACTTAGGAAGTTTGTCCTGTCACCATTTTGGATGTTCTGTAATCCCATCAGGCAATTGTTTGGTCTTCTTCCAGGTGTACTGTGGGAATTTTTTTATGCAGAGATGAGCAGTCACAGGATGTGCTCAACACTTTGGGGTGTTTCAAGGGTATGGGCCATGCTGACACGCTGCCAGTGGGTTTCAACACAGAGGGTGCCTTGCTAATGCTGCTTGTGCTCAAATGATGAGATGATGGGCACATTTTGGTGAACAGACATAAATTAACCCACAAGTGCCCACGTAAATAGCTAGTTTTACATTAATTGCACTTTATTCTGCTCTTGCACACAAAATTTTCCATTTGCAGCAAGGTCGCTGGTAAGGGTGTAAAATTCATGATATATAGAAAAGGAAAAGGGGATTACTTGGTCCAAACTCATCCTGATTTTACTGCTGTCCACCCTCTTGGTGTTTATGTGGAGCTCCAAGAGATGCTGTTAGCTCTTCCAATGAGGTGATTGCAGAATGATTGCTTTTCAAGGTCAACAATTTAAGTTTTACCACCCTTTCTCCAAAAGGACAAAAGAACAGCAGCAGGTAGGCAGAGATGCATAGATTAAGCAACATGATCAGTTGTTAATTAAAGTCTTTTAGGAGGAGAAAGAAATTACTTAACCCTTCCCATTACTATGTGAATCCTCTTAGTAGGGACAGTGAAATTTTCCTTTCCTGTGTGTCAAAGCCTCTTATTCCAGTGCAGTCCTTGATGAAGTGTCTTGTGTGCTCTGCTTCTCAGTTTTCATTAGAAGTTATCAGACAGAAACTTCATTTTTAGTCAATATTTCCTGGCCAGTTCAGTGTGTAATTGGTTCAGCTCTTCCCTCTTGGTGATTGAACCACAAACATTGCATATTATGTGTATATTTTTATATATATATATATATACATATATATATATAGGGATAGGGTGAGATGTATATATTTCCTATATATATTATATAAAAAATATTTTTATATCTTTTCCATTTTCTATAAAAATGTATGCATTTATTAAAATACTAAATACAACTGGAGGAGCAAAAAGACGGGTCCACTCAGAGTTCCTTCCAGAAACTCCCTCAATGAGACACAAATAACATCCCTGTCCTACTTTTTGTCTCCCCACTTCTCGCTTCTCGAAACTGGGGGCTGCTTCTCAGTCGCACAAAAACCTGGACCTTCACCCCAGGAGGGAGAAATCCAGAGGCCTGTACATGGCAGAAAACATTTCAGCTTGCTTGGATGAAGTGTTGTAGACCCACAGCAGCTGCCCACTTGCCCTGACTTTCTTACAGACTGAATTCCCTCCCTTCTCTCTGGATGGACCAGTCATAGCTTCATTTTCACGTGGCTCTTGGAGCTTTTCCCTCTGTTTTCCTTGCGGCTTTATTTGTTTTGTTTTTTGATTGATGATACAAGCCAGATCTCTTGTATGGGTGTTGGTGATGGCCTGGAAATCAGCCAAGAGGGAAGAGTCCTGGATCCAATGAAGAGGAGAAGCTGAGGGAATTGTTGGAAAGAAAGCAGGTGAGTACCCCTCACCCAGGGTCCTGCCATGTTCCTGTGCACCAGGGCGTCTTTCACATCGTGAACCTGTGGGATCGAGCAGCAGAGCAGGATGCATTTTATCCTCCCTTTAAAGCCCAGAGGAAGCTCACGGCATGGGCTGTGTTCAATGGCACTGACAAACCAGTTCAAACCACTGTGATTTATATGCTTGAGAAGACCACTGTGTTCTGGTTCAACTAACATTGGGGCAGTAAATTAATTCTGCAAGGGTCCTGTCCAAACTTACATTGATTCTGATTTTGTTGAAAACCATCCATTAGCCAAGAATTACTACCAGTGTTAGTGGAAATGCTGTAGTGTCATTAATTGGAATTAATGGATGGGTAGTTTTTATAGGAGATTTGAATGAAGGCAATATTCCTTTCAAAAACCATTTTATTAGAAATTTGCTTTCCAGCTGTAAAAGGCAATGCCACAACAAGCCATTCCACGACGCTTTATCCATGGCTTGATGTGTTTTTAATTAAGGGAAAGCAAAGCAGTTTGAAGTGTTTTTATTTTAAAAAATAGCCATATAACAGATAGTTATTTATTTACTGCATAAAGGGGAACTCAGACCAAGCGAGGCTGGGAAGGGTCACAGAGACACTGTCCCTGTTTATTTGCTGGACCCTGAATATTCTCTCCTGAGTATCTGAAGAGACCACAGGTAATTTTTTGTGCCTTATAAATTGTTCCATTCACACACTTTTTAGGAGTAAAAAAGAAGAGGACGATCTGCTCTAGCTGTGTTCTCAAAAGAGTTTGTAACTCTGGAGGGTTAATGCTGGAACTGCTGGAATAGCCCCAGTCCTCACTGAACTGGGTCAAGCCCAGCTGAGAATGACCCATTTTCTGCCCTTTCCAAGGTGGGCATAAAAAGAAGAGACAAACTAGTGATGCTCCACTGAAGTCGGAGGAGCTCTCCTGATCCATGATGTGTGAAGATCTTTTGCTCTGCCCTTCTCATCTCTTGGGGATACAAGAAGCTCTTTTATATGCCTCTTCCATGGCATTTAAAGCATTTCACCAAGGTAGGATGAGTTGGTGTTCTCCTTTTATGCTGAGAAGGCAGAGGTAGAGGAGGTTAAAGGTTTTGCTTTAGACCACAAAGCAGAAGCTCACCAAGCTTATTACAAAATATCACCCTCCCACCAAGAGACTATGTGAGAGTTCTGTATAGCATTTACTTTACCTTTTAAACAAAAACAGATTTTTTTAAAGTGTTTCAGTGCTACCACAGCTATTTGCTGTCTTCCCTTGCCTCTCCTTTTATCTGGTTCTATTGATCTGCTTGCATTTCCCATGGAAAAACCTCCAGTGGCACAGCATCAGCAGCCCATGCCTGATGCGGGCAGGAGGAAGGCACATGTGCTTTGTATGACCAGTGTGCAAGGATGCTTCTTCTTTTAAATGTGTGTGTGTGTGTGTGTGTGTTTGTGTTTGAAAGAACAAAGCCCGGAGTGAGTGTGTCAGGGTCTCACAGAACCACAGTAGCAGAATTTAGGCAGAGGTGAGGACAGCCTGGATTAAGCCATGCATATATAAACAGGGAAGTTGCGCTTTAAAGCTGTTAAAGATAGTAGTTTGTTCATCATTCAGGTGGGTGGCTCATGCAAACACAGTGCTCACAAAGTCCCTGACCTGACCTGGCCCGTGGAGCTCACCTGGAGCAGCAATCCCCAGGCTCCTGCCCGCGGGAACGGCTGCGGTACATCAGCGCTGTCAGAAACCCTTCACAGTCACAGTCAAGGACACTCCGCACAGCCCAGCCTGCCTGGAAATGATCTTATTCCCTTTCTCTTCCTACAGCACTCCACTGTAGCTCTCCAAACAATCTCATTTCCCCCTAAACCTGTACACAACTGTGCATTTTAGTCAACAGCAAGGCGCACATGACAGCACGTCCCTTTAGCTCCCAGAGACATCCTCCTCCGTTGTTTGATGTTAGAAACAGGGGATGGGTCCCCTTTCTGCAAACACAGAGACGCCTGTGGGCTCCACACACACAGAAGGGATGCAAAAGACACCTTGACTGTCCTTGGATGGTGTGATGGGCACAGGGTGCTCAGGGGCTCGGGCAGGCACAGTGGGCTGGGGAGCCCCTGCCTGCTCCTCCCTTGTGCCACCAACTGTGGCCCTTCACACAAGAGCTGGGCAGGTTTCAGAAAGCCAAGGGGAAGCACAACAGGAATGAAATGGGGTTGTATGATCAGAATCCTAATTAAGGGGAAAATATTGGAAATATGCCATATTAGAAACGCTATTACGATTAATAGTGACAATACAACTCTTGGGAAATAGGCAAATTTACACAGTAGCTATACATAAAATTTACTTTAGCATATTCCCCTCTCTACCTTGTTTGCACACTGTGATAACAAATTGCTTGTATACTGTATGGTGATATTCTTTTTATATTTAAATATTCCAGCCAGCAATTCATTCAGTGAGGAGAGAAAGGCATGCAGAGGTCTTGGAGCCGCAGAGCAAAGTAAGTGATGGGCTGTGGTATATTTAGCAAGTGGTAATTTGAAAAATAAAAAAAAATATCCCAAAATACATGTGGACAAGAAGGTAAATACAATAAGGAAGAGCTTAGTTTGGGATTTCCCTAGCAAGAAAGAAGAGTGATTCTGCATATAAGATGTGAATCTGGCAGCAATGGTACAATGTTTGAAAAGTTATTCTTTCAATTCTTCAGTTCTTTTATTTAAAAAAAAAAAAGGTGAGGAAGCAGTCAATGAAGTATTTCAATGGTATTTCCATATTTAGCAATGAAAAGGGGTTTTTTTGGTGATAAACATGACAAAATTATTTATTCTTGCTAGTTCTTGTTGCCATTTGACGACATCATTGCCCTGTCAGGCAAAACAGCCAACAGATATTTTATGTATATCTGGATGGTACAATTATACACAGACATATATGTTTATACATCTATGCAATATATGCCAGGTATATATTACTCTCTCCCATGTTCTCCATATATGCCAATAGGTTCAAACAGAGAGGAAGGTGGTGTGGAGAATGACACTCGGTCATCATTAGTATGGGATAGATGTGGAGCTCTCTCCTTCTGTGGGTAATTAAAAGCTGCTCTGTGCTCTGAGCTGCAGGAGCCAGGAGACACTCTCATTGGCATGCAGTCCTGCAGCACCTGGCAAGCTGGAGGGCAGTGGGGAGCCCTGCTGCATCCCATTCCATCCCATCCCATCCCATGTGGGGCTCCCAGGGTGCACCAGAGTGCCACTTTGCACTGGGCTGGATTTGGCACTGTCCTGAATTGTCATGTGGGATGTGGTGACCCTCAGATCCAGACTGGTGCAAGCAACTTTCTTCCAACTAGTGATACTGGTTAAGAAAAGGAATATAAGGGTTTATCCTTGCACATAAAAAGGAGAAAGGAGAAAAGACCACACTGAGAGCTGTGCTATGGTGCAGGCAACAAGCAAACGGCTGCCAGGGCTTACCCTCAAGAGTAGTCACAAGATGAGGCTTTGTCCCACAGAAACCAACTTCATTGGTGAAGTTGCTCTCACTTGGGAATGAGACAAAATGAGCTCTATACTCTTGGAAAGGATAAAAACCTTCTCTATTCCATCCCATGATCCTGGGGAGGCAGCATTCCAGGGCTATTGCACACAAAGCAGCAGGGTCATGATGCTGCATTCACACACCGAGCAATTAGTCATGCAAAAATTGATTTTCCCACTCAGGTTGGTAGGGGATATCCCCTTATCGAAACACAGCCAAAAATACAGCACCATATTAATCCTCATTGGAAATGCAGGATAGATCCCCAGCTGATGCGAGCTGTCAGAGCTCCCTGAAGCCTGCAAAGGTTTTATCATTTGGATCAACTCTAGATTGCCCCAAAGGCTTTAAAACCAACAATTTGCAACACCGGCACAATGCCTATAACCGATCATTCTCAAGACACCCACCTTCTTATTTAATAAAGCCTTTCAAGTCTCTTTGTATTTTATTCATAGGAGCTGTAAAAAATCCAAGGACCCACAATAAAGACTCATTTATTCTCTTCTGCATAGCACTATAAATTTACTCTGCATTTGCAAACTAAGAGCCCATATCTTAGGGCAAACCAAAGCTCCAAACTGAGAGCAAGAATGGCTTTCAAAAGGCCAATCTGTCCCAACTAGAGATTGTGTCAAGAGCTAAAATTTACAGCCACAAACCCTGAAAATGAGAAATTAGAGTTTAGTTTCTTTGTTCGAGATGGCTTGGTTATTTTTATAAAATAAACAAAAGTCCACCTTTTACTAGTTTACAGCAAACAGTTTCTCTTTCTGCATTCATCCCTCATGTGTAGATGTGGGGAAATGGGGCCGGAAATGTATTATATAGGGCAAAGACCAGTGCTATCGGGATAAATCCCAATGCATGTTGCCTTGCATCCCTTGCAAAATGGTAACACGTAGGTGTATCTGGAGAAGTGATGCTCTTCATGTTGTAAATATGCTGGGGTGGATTAAAGCACTATTGACCCCTGTTACATTTCTCCTGGTTTCCCTTTACTTAAAGTCACCAGATACACCAAGTGTAACTGAGGAGCCACCTGCACCGGCACTGGGATCTCTCAGACACCTTCCGCACCCAACCATGCTTTTCTCCCTTCTGTCGTCAGGGTCTGGACAGGCACTGGGGCTGTTTCCAGCTGGCCTGACCAATGGAGCCACTGATACTTCACACAGGTCCTGGCTGCCCTTTCTCTCCATCAACAACCCCATTGCACCCATGAAATTCCCCAGCCTCTGCTGCTCCCAGATCTCACCCTCAGCTCATTCAAGTAAGCCGCAAAATGGCACAAATCCAATGTGATCAAATGCTTCCTTAGTGTCAGTCTTTTCTTTCAAAGGACAGAAAGGAAAGGGTACGCGGTGTGATATTTATGAGCCTGTCAAGCTCGCTGCTCTCTCCAGAAAGTGCTCTCAGGTTTCCTTCCTCGCTGGGGAAGGGACAGAGCAAGCGCTGGGGAAGGACAGCTGCGTTCATGGGGGCTGAGTTATCATCTGTGAGGCATCTTCCGAGTGTGACTGGCACACAGAGTCACCCCTGCTGCCAGTCGAGCTCCGGCACTGACAAGTTGCAAATCAAGGAGTTTTTTGAGCAGAAAGGTTTTGGGTATGCAGCAAGTACTGCTTCTACCCAGCATTCAACCATGGCATCCAAGCAGGACACAAGGAGATGGGACTAAATTTTGTCCTAGCAGCTTCTTTTTCTCACTTCCTTAGAGGACAAGTGTATAATGAAATGTTTCCTCTTTGCTTTCTTTTTGAATATAACATGCCACATATGGTTGAGGAAAATGAGAAGGGATTACACTTCGTGCTCTGTTTGGAAGGTGGCGCAGTGTGTGTTGGCCTGTACCTCCTATACTTTAAATCGACATGCTTAAATCTGTTCAGAATTGGGAAAACACTGTTGGCTTCTCATCTGTGTGCTCCCCTGCAGGAAAATGATTGAAGCGAATTATAAGTGGTGCTTCTAAAAACGAAGGGCAGATCCTCATCGGCTGCATATCAGCGCAATTCCTTTGATTTAAACACACGTTTATAACTGCTGAGGAGCCTCCAAAATGAGAGGCCTGTAATTACAGCTGTATTATTATGCCTTCTGCCACATCAAGTGGAGGACTATTGACAGCAAGCAAAGACCTGAGAAACACTGATAAGGATGAACTGTAAGTCCGGTCCTCGAATGTGATTGCCCACAATCCATGATTTATGAGCCCAAATTAGCTGCCTTGTCTTCAGGAGGAATTGGCCAAGGGTGGTTTTTCTTGGAGCACTGTGCTAGGGAGGTGCCAATACCATATGTGTTTCTGAGTGGTGTCTGATCCGACATTGATCTTTTGGGGTCACAGATGTCCTCCGAAAGATTTCCTTTAGGCTCAAGGAGAGCAGCATAATTTGCTGTAGTGATGGTTGTCCCGCTTGCTCTTCATCCAGGAAAAAACAGCCACTCCTTTAGAGCCATTGCTAGGAGACGTCTGAGCCTCTTCCTGACCCTTTTGACACGTCAGTTACTTTCCATCACGTCAGGGAAGGTGGTAGGAGGTTTTTGAGCAGTTATGTTGGGGGGGAGTTGACTAAGGGCCTGTAAGTGTGACGATTCTCTTGGGCAGCTATGGGCTAGGGCATGTTGATCTGACATTTCATGGAGAGGAGATCAGATCACTTCTCTGGTCCTTGGTGGGAGCTCACAGTTCCCCCTCTTCGGTTGCCAGCAATGTTGGATCTCCTCAGGGCAGATGAGATCTTCTGAGACAATCGAATTAACAGTTCTTTAGTTTGTTTGAAGAGGATGATGACAAAAAACTTTTTATGAGCGGTGGCCTTGGACATCAAGATTCTCCTCTCTTTTCATCCAAAACCATCTGAAATGCTTGGCCTTGGTTTACGCCTCAAGGTTTTTCTTTTTCCCTCCCTTTTTAAGAAAAAGGGCAGCCAAGTCTTACTTCTTACAGGCCAGGGAAGTAATAGCTTGTCATTTGAAAAAGGTTTATGAGCCAAGATTAGTGACCCTTTCTCTTTTGTACATGTGCTTAGGGGGAAAGGCAGGACTTTACGCAATGGCAGTGACAAGGCTCACATTCATTTTAAGTGAGCTAGCACTGTACTGTTGAAGGGAAACCCCCAAAACAGATAAGAGAGACCCTAATCAGTTGCTTATGTGATCATGCTGAGAATACAGTGTCTCAGAAACACAAAAGCAAAATTCCAAGATTTATTAATGCTGTCATGGTTTTCCTAAAAGGATAATCAATGTACCCAAAGTCTCTGAATCCATATTTGTCCTTCTCAGGCAGGGTATGGTAAAGAAATATTCCCAAAAGCTCTCACTTCTGAGATTTTGTTCTGTTGCACAACATTTCAGTCAACTGCACAATGTCTCCAATAATGATGATAAATAAGTATAAAGTCTACAGTGGTCTATCATATAAAGCAAGTAAAATAGATACTTATGTGCTTGGTTAGAAAAGTTCAGCCCCAGGTAGACCTGACCTGGTGATCTTTTAAATGTATGGCAAAGATTTTATCCAGTAGATTTAGGTTAACAGCTTTGGGAATTTGCAGGTGTTAAATTAACCACAAGAGACAGTTTCCTAAGTGCAGCAGAAACACACTGAGCATGATAAGGAATAATAATTAAAAATTGAATTAAAGGGCTGTAGAGTTTAAGGAAAAGTATGTGTCTTTGCTCGTGCAAAAGGGTCCCATACTCAGGAAATAGATCTGATGTTGTGTGATACCCCAGGGCAGTAGTTCAGGTACAGCTCATTCAGCTTCAGCAGAGTCCTGGTCATGGCCCATCTGCCAAGGCAGAGACCTGCTTCACCTAATAGCAGTGAAATCTGGACACCCCACAAACCTCAGGGCCCCCCAGCTGCTGCACTGGTGGTGGGCAGCTCCCTTGGGAAGGGGACTGCTCCAAGCAGTATGGACTCCATCCCACAGTACAATTTTGCTGCAGTTCTGGTGGATCCAAAGCTTTAACTCCTACCTCCTTCCTCTGAGTCCTCATGCAGAGCAGGGCACACTCCCAAATCCCTCTTAGCTATTTACTTGCTGACCCATTGACCTGGTTTCTAAACATAAGAGTAATCAAATGCTCTTCCAGTTCAAGCACAAAACCTAAAGTATAAGAAATCCCTCAAATTATTATACATTTCTTTTTCTCACTGAGACAGCCTTTTTATTTTCCAGGTGTGCCACTTCTTGCAGGAATGCTCAGCATGAGAAATGACACATTTATGCAAGCTTGGCCAAGATTTAGGCTTACAGATAGTGCCCAGTGCTATCAGCTGGGCTGGAGCTCTGCATAGGTAATTACTGCTTTAGAAGGGTGCTGAGTAAGGCTCCACAGAGATTTTTTCACTCTTGGCTCCTTGCTTGGCTCCTCTAAAGCCGCAAGACTAAGGCACTCTCTGGAGGCTGATCCAGGGGCCAGGGTGGTTGTTAGCAGTGAGGAGTGTGGAGCATAAATACAAAAAACTACAGGGATTAAAGTCAGCATTTCTCCTCCTGATGGGCAGCAGCATATCCCATGGCTGCTCGTAGAAACCATCCTTTGAGATGCTTAAAAATACACTGGGCAACAGTGGAAAATGGATGGGTGGGATTGGCGCTTGGAGCTGCCAGGTCATTCTCCAGTGTCCGTGATTCATGTATCCTTAGTATGTAAGTCTCCCTGGCAATCACTTGGTAAAGATATTGGAAGTTGCCTGGTTATTGAAACCATAATTACTACATAATTTGCAGCTGTAAGATCTCATGATAACCCTCTCCTGTGCAGACAGGAAAAAATAACCTGGTATTTTATTTACCCTGTCAACATGTGGAACTTGCCTTACAGTGTAATTACATGGTCAGTAGTTACATGGCTCTCTGGTTGATGGTGTCCTGTAAACAAATAAAGAACCACAAATTCCACCTGTGGGGATTCAGGCACTGCATAAAACTGACAAGATTTTTAAAGCCTCCTCAGTGTGTGCAATACTGCACCAAGGAAACTACGTGCCCAGTTCTTGCCCTTTGCTCCTAGATGTTAACAAAACATTGGGGCCATGCAAAGAGCTTCCTCTTGCAACACAACCTGATCTACATAGTCTGTACCTTAGGTATTCATTTAGTGTTACAGCATCACCTTCAAGGCCCAAATTTAGCTCAGCATCCCTCTGTCTTACCCATCTTTACTACGTAATTTAATCACAGAATCATTTAGGTTGGAAAAGACCCTTAAAATCACCAAATCTAGAATTTTGTATTTGTGTTTGCAGCCTCTGCCCCAGCAAGCCAGCATCCTACTAGCTTATGCAATTTACTGATGGAGAACTTATAGATCCTGGGGAACTTGTAGTAAGCAGACCTGGTATGACAACCTGGGTTTCTAGAAGCCCAGTCTAACATCTTGACCTCCGCAAATCCAATCTTTTTCTCTGCTGGGGTGCTGCTTTTCGTGACTCTGCTCCCTGCTTTTGAAATCTGCTTCATTGCACACCCTAGGAACGTGAAGCGGGTGGCAGGGGGAGGGCTGAGATAAATCTGAAGAGCTTTCTTGCTTTGTTTGTTTATGTGACCTTAAAGATGATGTCCGTGCATAATGTTGAACAGGACGGAGAGAAGCTGACAGGGCAGTTAGTCCTGGCTACCGCAGAGCAAAAACAAAATTACATAAAAATATCAATTGTAAAATTACTCAAATCCATTAGCTTAATTAGCATCATTAATCAGGGCAAAACATTTGATACGTCATGTACTTTCACAAGAGATAAATGAGTCTTTGATGAAAACCCAGCAGGTTGCCCTGCTCTTGGATGTGCTGGTGGCTGCCTGGACATGGAGGTGAGGCTCAGCAGGCACAGGGCACGCTGGCAGCTTGGAGTGAACACCGTCCTCTGAGCAGGTTTCCAGCTCAGCGAGGGACTGGCAGCATATTGAGCCAAATCTGGCCAGGGTTTAATATAGTCAAGCCCATCTGCAAAAGTGTAAAATTGCTTAGTGGGCTGCCCTCATGAAGTATCATCCTCTGGTCTTGACTGGGTTTGAGATAAGGTTAGTAGGGATGTAGCAAAGATATCAATAATTCCTGTAACAGTAACAATAAAAAATCCAAAGCCTGTGCTGCGCTCCCTTACTTGAGGAAGGGAGGCTGACTGAGCTCTTGCCTTTGTTTTCTAAGGGGATCTCTGGGGAGAGCAGTATTTCTCTATCTGTAAACCCTTCCAAGGAGAAACACTAGAGAGATCTTGATAACACGCAGCAGCACATCTGCAGGCAACCCATTCCCAGGATCACGTCTGTCTTAGAGGGCACTCTAGACTCTCATCTTTCTTTTCCTCTCTGGAATGGTGATGTTGCGGTCAGTCAGGTCTCCTGTGTGCAGTTCAGGGCACTGGTGATTGCTGCATGACTTTCTTCCCTTTGCATCACCGCTCAGTTGTTGCTCATTCCCTTTCCCGCGCAGGGGCACATAATTGAATCTTCTCTTCTGCTCCTTGTAACAAGACCCAGCTACAAAGGCTAAATGCTTTATTCCCAAGAAAAGCCTTAGAGATAAGATTCACCAGCTGTGGCAGCACAGTGCTGGTCTCAGTGAGAGAAATAAATGTCCCTTCACTCCACAACTATCTTTCCAGCACTTTATCTGCAATGAGCCCAAACACAGTCCTCAGCTATTTGTATTGCTAAATATAATAAAGGAGAAGTCAGCAGTTTCTGAGGGATACACGTCCATAAAAAACAGTTAGATGGCATTTTCTGCATTAAACACATTATTCAAGAGCTTCTCTCCTTTCTAATATCCAGTTTCTGCTGGGTGTACATGTGGTTGAAGCTTCTTCAGCATACCAGACACTCAGACTGTCATTGAACTGCAAAAAACTTACTCCAGTTCCTCAACTAGAGATGGATTTATAAATCGAATTTGAGGATACCTAGATAGTAATTGCCTGAATAGTGATGGGGAAAGAATTAAATGATTGAGAGCATTTCTAGCTCTTTGCTGTTTGGCTTTTTGTTTTCCTAAGCAGTATCTAGTGAAGATGGGCCTGGCTGAAATCAGGAAGGAAAGTTAGACTGGAGAAATACAGGGCGTTTAAAGACATCTACTTCAGACTTACAAGCCAAAGATATGGATGCAGCCTGTCCTCCAAAGAAGAGCTCTCCTGACCACCCCTTTCTCCTTCCAGAGGCTCCAAGGCAATGCAGCTTTTCTCCCTTGCTGGCCCGTTTTTCTTTTGAGGTGGAAAAGACACGGCTTTGGAAACAGCAAGGCTCAGTTCCGGTTTAGATGCAGAGGCAGAGTCTGCACCGTGGAGATCCAGGAGTCCTCTGAGAGCTGGTGGCTGTGGGTACATGCACCTCTGCAAAAAGTAGGGAGTGCATCACTGGCAGGTTTGAACTTGGACCTGCAAACCAGTTCTGGCTTGCAGAGAGCAGCATTGATGAGTTTTGGGCTATGGTTTGCACCCTGATGTAAACACTGTGATGATAAAGTAATCAAAAATGGGTATAGTTGATTGTGAGCCTTAATTAACAATTAAATTTTATTAACCCACTAGTAAAAGTGATTGTAGCAAGCAATGATTAAACGGCTGCAGTCAAAGCAGTTAATGTATCACTCATTTTTATGTGGAAAGAGGGCTCATCGTTTTCCTGAGATGGCCAATATGTAAGGATCACTCCTTGCTAAATCAGTCTGGTCGTTTTCCTACATGCCACAGATAAGGAAGTATTTACGAATTTATTCTTAAATTCAAAGTATACTTCAGGCCTTAATTTACTGTGGTAATTATATCACTGGCTCAATTAGTCCCCAATAAAAATGTTATGCTATTGTATCAAAGAAATGTAGTACCTTTGAAGTAAATGGATTCACTTGCAGAGTAAGAAATCTTCCATTTATTGTGTTTTCTCATCTGCTACTTACAGCCACTCTTGTCTTAAATTGCCCTTTTTATTCTGTTCCTTGGAAGCACAGTTTGTGTCTGAGCTCTGGATCCTTGTGTGAAGTGAAATACTCCTCTTAGCCTTGGGGCTGCATCGGGAAGCTTGGTGGTAACTTCTTCTCGTTAGAGCTTTGCCAACCTCATTTGCATGCTGATTTACATGCACTGTCTCCGATGTTTGCTCTGCCACACAAAGGCTAGTGGGTCTGTAGGTTTTATTCTTGACTTCCCTGCTTTGTTTCCTTCTTGTCCGTGATTGGGATGTGCTAAGCCTTAAGGAAATGTGACTATACCTTTTGTACTATAGATTTTCACCTACTGCATTTGACAAGAAGTGGCAGTGCCTCCCACTTCACTCTACCTAACCCAAACCAGCTAAGTCTGCTGGAAAAAAATAGTCCCTGGAATCTCTGCAGAGAAATCACTGCAGAACCTCTGACTGACCCATCCACACAGTGTTTGGGTCAGGCAAAGGGACAGTGCGGAGCTGCAATGGATGCAAAGTCCTTGTCTCAGAGACAGGGCAGAAAAAATGGTGAAATTGGATGAGCAGTGTGTCAGAGCGATGAGGTAATAGCACAGCAAGGAGAATTTGGCAGGAAATCTATGTGCTGGCTAGACAGCACAGGACAGAGATCCGTCTAAGAAATGGGAACGCGTTGCCGTGAGCAGGGTTCTTGTGGACATGGAGCTCTTTCAGACAGCATTTGGCATCACTGCCTGTCCTCGCTTCAGCAATCCTCTGGAGGCCTCTGGATTTGATTTTCAGACTCAGAAACTAAAGAACCATCCAACTACTCATCCAAAAAGTTGTTCAATGTATCTTTGATTGACTTCTGAATGCACAATAACAAGATCACCTCCAGAACAGATCTGGGCTCATAAAACTTCCTCCAAATCCAGAGCTCTGAGCTGGGAGACCCTGAAGGGACATGATCCTCGGCAGTCACTAGTCTGCAGTTTGCTACTTTCCACTTCTAGCACAAAGAAAGGGTTTGTAATGAGCCCATTAAAAGATAATTCTCCCCCACAGAATCTGCCTTAATTCTGGTCAGCGCTGGCTGCAGAGCTGGCTGATTGCAGAAACCCAAAATGTGACAAGGGTCAAACTGGGTCTTATCTGCATCTTCCGTCTAGCAAACACCTCTGCCTGTTTCAGCTGCCAGTGTTGGTATCACCAGTTTCCCCCAGCTCTCAGCAGGGAATGTCACACACCAAACACAAATTCCCTATGCTCCCTCCATGGCCAACCCAGTCATATTCTGAAGCTTGGCCGGGTGTCTGTTAGTTACCTGTCTCTGAGCTGACATGCCAATGGGTATCATAGGCCTGTCCGCCCAGTTGTGACCTCCAGCTGTTCAACAGACTGTCACCTCTGGATTCCTGCAAAAAGCAGGGCTCAAGTCCCAAGTATCCCTGCTTATTCCTAAGAAGGTCCATTAAAAATGTTCTGCGGGTTTGTCCACCGGCAGTGTAGCTGCCATAATGAGGGAATAGCCCTGTATCCAAGTGCATGATATGTGAGATTAATGCTTCCTTTATTCTATTTATCAAAACCAACATATTTGACATTAAACATTAAAAACTCTAAATATTTTAAACCCAGAGGACGTTCTTCATCTCCTTTCCATGTCTTTATGGTAGATGAGATTATTGGAGTCTACCATTTTCCCTCACCTCACAAAAAAAAAAACCCAAAAACCCAAGGAAAAAGAAAGTTAAATTTTGCTGCATATACTGTTTTCTTAATGTCTGACTTATTTATTTTAGCTGACAGTCTCTGTGCCCAGGTCCATGGCTGTTCTCTCTGTGCAACCTGTATTTATCCAGGTGGCTTTGTGCCTATTAAAAAAAAAGGGAATGTAGCAAAATTAATGTATCTTTTACAGCAGGAAAGCTGAATTTATTGGTCTCACCACGGAAATTAATTTAGCACTCCCAGCTCTCCCTCACTGGACAATAAAGACACAAAATGAAACTGCCACACAAAGTTTTGACAAAATTCACAGTCATATGGAAGGGGAAAAAAAAAAGGGCTATGGGTAATTTACCACCAAACCTGAATCAGCCTTTTATGCCAGTGATGCATCAATGATACCATGAAGGGAATTTCTACCCAGCCACCAAGAAACCTATCTAGGAGCTAAATAGAAACTCAGCGTGGTAAACAAACAGATTTGTCTTAATTTTCTTCGATTTGAAAAATAATTCTGGATAATAAAGCAGACAATGGGTCTTTGGAAGGCAGCCCATGCACCCACTGGTGTGCGACCAGGGTGACAGTGGATGTGTGGAGTCAAAGGATGTTGCACATAGAGGTCCAGCAGTGATGGAAACCACATCAGGGAAGCAGAGGTTGTTCTGCCTCTCATTTGGTCCCACACAAGGAAGAATTAAGCCAGCACATCCTCTGAATCAATATGTAATTTACATGTCAGTCTGCACCTATCTGTCTGCCACCCTTGTTTTAATGTTTCCTAAATATAAATATCAAATATCTAGCGTAAAAAAAAAAAACCCAAAAAAACAAAGCAACCAACTTTTTTGTGTTAAGGTTGGTTGGGCAGTGAGTGGTGAAAGATTTATCTCGGTCATAAAGCTGGAAAATGGCTATAAACCTTAGCGGAGTGTCTGTGTGCTGGGTCCAGGGGAGGCTAATTGTTTGTTTGTTCTTCGTGTTTATGGTTTATCTGTGGCTCAGCTGACAGGAAACCTAAACCTGAAGGAAACAGCACATCAATCGCCATTATCTGCCTTCTGTGCACACACTAAAAATAAAGGCAGGCAGAGGGGCAGCTCACAGCCCCAACCCACTGCAATGCCAGCCAGAGTGTGCCTTGTTCTGTGATGTATCAGGGATGCAGGGGAAGGAGGGACAGAAGAGTATGGACTCACCACCATGAGGTTCACCCCCCTTCTGAGCCCACTGCTGCAGTGAGGACATCGGCACTGCCTGGAGGAAAAAAATAAAAGGCAATGGAATTTTTCCTGCAGTACTGCCCCCAAGATAGATAAGATTGTTCTAAAAGCAATGTGTGAGTGCCAGAAGCTTTGATATTCCCTTGGGGTTTCACTCCAGTGGTTTCTTTTATCCAAAAGGTGCATGCGTGGTGGAGTGAGTTCCATGGTTTGGTGTTTTTAGAACACGATAAGCACTAATGCAGCCAGAGCAGCGCCAATTGCTGTCCCAGTCACCTCCCAGCCCATGTATCTTTTCCTCCCTCTCTGGGATCTGTGGTCATCTGTCTGGATGTTTTGTACTGCTGTAGCACAACAAACCCACCTTGATGAAACCAGCCCAAGCTACCAAGCTTCAGCCCCTCCAAGGGACGAGCATCCTGACAGAAGGAGCGCAAAGTCTCCCCTTGCCCTTCTGGGAAGGGGAACATCCTGGCAGCAGAACTAACCCTGGGAGATCATGGCACAAAAGCCTGCCCTAAAATGGTCTGGGGCACAGTTGCATCATCTGAGTAGGTTTATATCACTGCCAGAAACACTCATCACCCAAAACATCAGGGCCTCACAGCTCTTTACACTTACCCTGTGCCTCTTGCACTGCTGCTGAGATGCTTCTGTCAGTCTGGGACAGCTTCATTCCCTGCCAGGGCCCTTGGCCAGTGAGGATTGAGACATTTTGCTATGAAATATAGCATATTTCATATTTTATGCCATAAACGTCTCTTTAGGAATAGCTGTCTGCCTCAGTTTCCCTATTTCTTCCTTTCTTTCACACACTGTCACTGCCAGCATAGCTCTAAGTGCTCTGTGTGGGGACCAGGGGTGAGCACTGTCCCCCACACCAGAGACACTGTAATGATAATTATTGATTTTCCAGTTTACTTCATGTTTCAGAGGGTGTTCTGCTGGAAATGATATAAATAGCTGTCTCTGTCCCTAACCCAGTGCATGATACAGCAATGTATTTCTTCACAGTCCAAGGAAATAAAATGCAAAGTTCATTTCTCAACAATTTAAAAGTTATATTAAGGCCCAGGGTTGGACGAAGCAGGAGCAACGTGCTTGTAACCAGATAACTTCAGAGCTGGAGTGACCGCTGGGCTAAGTCACAGCTGTTACATTTGATTTATCCCATGGGCTCCAACACTGTGCCCCAGGTTTCGGTTTACAGTAACTCTGTGCTCACCACCAGCATCCTGCAGCAGAGCCAACCCGAGTAACACACCCAGGGAGATCCAACTGCTCTGCAGTCAGTCCTGGCTTAACAAGTGATCTCTGGGGAGAGCAGTTCCGTATAGGAATGCATTTGCTGTATCTGTGCTAAATATAGTAACAGAGCATGCAGGGAGTGTAGTCCCTCGCCCCTGTGAATTGCAGGAGAGATTATTCATTTTCAGGTTGCTGTACCTTCACACTGGCAGGAATTACTTTAGCCAACAGGATTTAATAAATGATCTGTTCATAAACAACTGATCATTTTTCTACCTCCAGTGCTGCTCGCATCCCGAATTTCTAGAGGAGAAAGGGATGAGAGCCCACACGCAAAAGCAGTGCCTACGAGCCTGGAGAGTGAGGCATTGGCACAACCTTGCTCATTATACTTCCAAGGTATTAAAAAGTCTGTGTGTGATAAGGAAAAAGGAGGCTGTAAAACTTCATCCTTACCTTTCCAGATAGTGGAACTGATCTTGCTTTTATTTGTGCTGGTGTAAAGCAAAAGTAATTCCATCGGTGCTGCTGGTGCAGAACCTGAGTGGGTGATCTCAAAAGCGTGCCCGGACTCTCGGCTGGGGTTTTCTACTTCTAAATCTATTAATTTGACAAAGATTTTCTTGAGCTGCTGGAACTGCAGATCCAGCCTGCAGGGCTCAGATTGAAGGGGGGTGAAAATGAAGCCACGTGTGCATCTTTTCTGCATCTTTTATCATCTCCACTTGCATTGTTCTGCTTGGTATGATTTTAAAGACAGTTGACCAGGTTTTCCAGAGGGGAAATACAGACGGAGTGGACAGGTACAGTCCCAGCATGGGAAGCCAGGGTGTTTGATGGGGGGTACCCTGTCAGCAGCAGGCAAAGGTCTGGGGGTAACCAGAGCCTCTGCATATGCCCAGCTAAATGCATTTTCCCTGCTTGTGGACTTATTCTCCTCTTACACTTTTTTTCCCTGGTGACAAGAGGAAAATGAGCCCAGATTTGCATCTGCACAAAGGAAAACAAAATCATGTCCTTAACTTAATGCAGGCAATTCTAATTATTAGCCATTGTTGCTGTGTTAATTATTATTACCACTGCACAAAAGGATTGTAAATAGATAACATCACTTTCTCTTTTGCACCATGTAGTGGGATTTTTTTTTCCCTCCAGCATTTCCTTGATAGTATCAATTAAGAAACCACAAGACAAATGTTGGGGAATCAGATTGTGGGTGGTAATTTTCTTGCCAGTGAGGACGCAGCGCAGAGCCCGCAGCCTGCTGCTCTGCAGGTACCGCACGCTGCAGTGCTGACAGCAGTAAAAACTTGTCTCTGACAGTAAACTAAGCATGTATGACCCGGAAGACATAGAGAGCAGATAAGGGCAGTAACACAGACTCCATTTAGTGCTATTAAAATGGTTAAGTAGACTTACGATCAGAGATGCCAGGCTGAAATTCGAGGAGCTTGGAAAGTGAGGAGTGGCAGATGCATGGCCAGCGAGTCAGGCTGGGACTTGGGTTCTTGCAGCACAGACAACTACTCCTGTGTGTCCAGGGTAGGAAATCTTAAAAAAAGAGAATTCCTTTATGAGAAACAGTGGTTTTAGCAAAGCAGCATTTCTGAGAATTTTACACAGAAGGGAGAAGCCTCTTCAGCGTCACTTCATGGGACTCTGACAGTCATTGCAGTCAGAGAAAAGGTTTATTCCTATTAAAATAGACAGAGACACTCACAGGTACAGCGAGTGCAGCACCACTGCCCAGGACAGGACACTCAGTATTTTAAACAATTCAGTTTGGATCTGGATTGTTAGGGGAGGTCTGCAGTGACCACTGGCACAGGGCTCAGTCCTCATCTCTGGTGCCAGGACATGGCTATGGCCCTTGTGGCACCAGTGATGCTTAGGAAAGACTCTTCCCCTCACTCTCTCCAGTGCCATGGAGCTGTGCTGTCCTCCCAGGACCATCAGGACAAGGACCACCAAGTCTGACATCCAAGCATGTCTATTACTATGCTGCAAAACCCACTTGTGTGGTGTTTAAGAGAACAAACACCTCTTGTTTTATTACCATTGATGTGACAAATTGATTTATGGTTGACAGTGACAGAAACAGCCTGACACAGAAAAAATATTTTTTTTAATCAAGGAATGATCGCCATAAAGAATGTGCTATATCAGTCAAATCTATGCAGCTGCAAATACCCTATATGGTAGCATTAAGAAGATGTATCTATTATAAACAACTTTTTAAGGTAGCTGAGGTTTGGAGGATTTTGACACAGGAAAGGATGAGGAGTATCATAATTCCATATATGTCCAGGCATTGTGGGCTTCTTAATGAAATTTCCAGGGTTTGTGGGAGCTTTTGATATACGCCTGTTACAGCTGTCACAAGTAGTGCGGGTCCTGAAAAATTTATTGTTGCTTATTTTTTGCCCATCTCTCTGCTGCTTCGCTTGTGCTCCATAACTCTGAGGTTCGCTGAACCACATCATCCATGCACCAGCTGCTGTGTCCCCATCTGATGTCTCCTGTCCCTTCTGTTCTCAAGCCTTCCTTCTTTCCAGGAAACTTCAAGGTATTTTCAGATGGGTCCCACACCTCATCAGCCTCCTCTCCTTGTTCCTTGAGTGTTCAGTTCCATTTTCCCATCCCTTTCCCCCATTACTTTCCATCCCATTCTGTGGATGCCCAGAACCTCAGCTACTCCATCAGGACAGCAAACAAGACAGGAAAAAATGAAGGAATGACGTTCTCCAAAGGGCACCCCAGTGGGTGGATTTTCACATCTCCACCGGCATTTCCCTCCTATTCTTCCCAGACGTGGGAGCGTGTCTCCCTGCCCTCCATCCCTTACCCTCCATCCTATAACAAACACAGCAGTTGATCATTTGTTTCCTGTCCTTGAGGCATTGCCAGCGTGCGACCTGCCGAGCTGGCTCCAATTTTTCACACTATTCCTCGTGGTCGGTTGTTTCCCCGTCTCTCTGTGCAACAGCAAACATACATCGTCCACGACTTCACTCCCTGTCTTTTATCTTCCGCTCCATCTTCTGAAGGTGTGTTCGTCTTTTAAATTCACATTTGTGCTGGTTTAGAGATGGTCTGTAGAAAAAAAAAGCTGGGGCTGGTTTATATCAGAGACGTTTCCTCAATAAAAGTACGTAAGTAAATGAATCCACCAGATAGCAGCAAGAATCAGGACTAAGGTAAAGAGGAGCAGGAAAACAGCATCTTGCTAGGAAAATTTGATCCAAGAACTTCTTTTTGACCTTTCACCCCTTCTACTTTTGAGGAATTTGTGGAAAACAAAAATACCTTAATTCATAAGGACAATTCACGTGCATAAAAGAAATTGAAAGGCTTCTGTCTCCTCTCTTACGTTGTTCCTTTTTTTCTTTGTCCTCTCCATGTTTTATATTGAAAACAGTAGGAGTAATAAATAAGACAAAAGAGAAAGAAAACTGCTTTTCTTTTTTTTTTCTCNCTTTGTCCTCTCCACGTTTTATATTGAAAACAGTAGGAGTAATAAATAAGTAAGACAAAAGAGAAAGAAAACTGCTTTTCTTTTTTTTTTTTTCTCTCTTTTTTGAAGTTTTTTTTAAGAGTTTTGGCTCAATGAGTGTGTTCCTGTCAGTCCATTTTCCCTGTGCCCAGCAGAATTAGTGCTTCATCCCTGAAAAGCAAAGCAGGAATGGCCCGAGGAGGGAGGAGAGGTGACTCCCCCCAGGTATTATCTGGCAAAAGCAATAGCTCTTTTGGGGATAAACAATGATGAATTGGCTCCAACTTCTTGCCAAAGTATTAGGTAAGCAATGTGGGACAGCGCAAATCAGCCCTGCCTATTCCTGGTTGCATCTGTGCCCCTTCACCTCCTAAATGTGCCAGTGCCCGAGGTGCCCTTTGCTGGCTGCCTGGGCATGGGTGGCGTTGGCTTAAAATGGATGTAGCCAAAGGCAGACAGATGGGTAGGCGAATGCAGCACCAGGCTGGGCTCTGATCCTCCCCTCCAGCCTCCGGACCTGGTTCTGCAGTGTCTGTATGTCCTTCGTTTTCTGCAACCTGCACTCAACCCTGCATTGCAGCAGCAGAGGAGTCCCCTCACTGCACGGCTCCTGGAGCTCAGTGGGGGCTGCACCAACCTGCAGCTCACTCAGAGGTGGAGGGGAAAGGCAGGGAAAGGTCCTGGGAACTCCAGAGCCTCATCTCTCCGCCAGTGGTTTCCCCAGCCCAGCTCTGAAGGCTGTGCAAGGGTGTTGGGAAACCCCTCTGTGCTGGAGCGAACTCCTCAAGCAAAGAAACTCACATTTTCTACTAGTCCTAGAGTGACACAGTGTCTGTCAATGCTTTAGTATATGTATATATATATATATATTTGGAGTCATCTATATTCTATTGTGCAGCAAAGCTCCTCTGGACAGACAGACACTCATTTGACAGACATGCTAGAAATGCGATCCAATGCGATGGGATTAAAAACTGTCATCCCAGATTTTGGGGGGGGGGTTCTCTCTGTTATCCTTCATCCACACAGGCACCTCACAAATGCAAGAGGGAAGCAAGCAGAGTCAAACCTTTGGAGCAGCCTCTTCATTGTGGCTCGAAGCAGAAAATGTTGGGTGCCAAATTTTTTACTGCAGTGTAAATTAAAATGCCTGGACTAAGATGATAGACACATTTCATGGAAATCGGTGCAGCCTCCTGCCTGTTAAGAGACATATTAGAGTAAAGAGCAAATGATTCCTGAGAGCAAGGTGTCATTGAGAGAAAAAAAAGTAAAATAAACCTGGACCACAGGGGAATCAGGAGACTGGTGCAAAGGTCTCTCAAAACCTTTGGGTGGTTTGAAGGGACTAAAGGAGGCTTCTGATTTTCAAGCATGAATCCTGCCCGTGCAGACATGCTGCAGATATTTGTCTCTCCAAGTGTGATTACACTCTGGAAAGTGACTTGCCATTACTACCCTTGTGGGATTCTGGGCTTACAGACTCTAGTCCATTTCCAGGTTAAAAAAAACCTACATGAAAAACATGAAGGAGTTTTGTTTCTTTCTTTTTGTTTGTTTGGGATATTTTTTTTCCTTTACTTGCTTGTTTTCTGGCTCTCAGCTCAGCAAGATCACCCTGGGCTCTGGGGGTGAAGAGAAGTCATAATTCTTCCCATCAGTGGGACACAGTAATAGGAAGGGAGGCAACTCTTGCCCTGAAATCACTGCTGGTTGGCTATGCCATGCTGACGTGGGCAAAATGTAGTAAGACATGTATTTTATCCCTAAAGTCAGCATTTGTAAGGGCGAACATGCAGATTTGTAGGAAGCTGTTGGTTTTGTAGGCATGTCTGGCCTGTGTCCACACTTTAACCTCATTGGGTTCAAGAGCAAGACTTGGCAGGGACCAGCTCACTTGTGGTCCAGTGAACGGTGATGGCATAAACCTACATTAACACTTAACCAGAGCAACTAGAGCTTTTCCTCCAGACAGAAGAGGAATTAACAAGAGTCTCCAGGGTCTGTGCATAAGTGTATCACAGACCTTGCAATGTTTGGATCCTCTGTTCAATTTGACAATTTCAGGGATGATGCTCAACTCCTCTTTGTATACCTTTGGTTCAGGTCCTCAAGCTCTTTATGATCCCTACAGCTCCCACCATCCCACGGAATCCCCAGGATGATCTGAGAGCAGGAGCTGCCCCCACACAACTGGGAACCAGCCTCCTTGCCCTGCTCTGGACAGCAGCTCAGCATCCCTTAGTTGTCATTTCTCCCTTGGACATGGTTTCTGCCTGACACTTTTGGGAACAAAGTCCCATCTTGTGGCATTGCGCACATGTGAAATTCAGGTAACTGGAGTAAACCATGCACTTGTGTACTTTTTCATGTTTGCATACAGTGTCTCTGCTGACATATGTATATATTTATTAATTCACACCTGACCTGGTCCCTGCTCCATGCTGCCAGGCCCAGCTATGTGGGTCAGCAACAGGGACCAGTTTTCAGTAATTTTTCCCCCAGTCCTGTGTGAGCGGCACTTGCTAGAGATGCTGCAGCTTCACACTCCCAGTGAACTGTAAAACCAATTTAAAAACGACATTTCACGAATTAATGCAATGCCCACTGCAATCACACATTGGGCTGCTGAGGAGGCATATTCCAGCCTGGAATTTGTTACCTGGCCAGGCCATTTGTCACTGCACAAGAAGTAAAAACTTCCCCACCTTGTAGCTCCTCGGTGCAAGGACAAGGTAGGAATATGGACAGGCAAAGGGCAGCTCCTGCCATCCCCTGCTGGGATGTTGTTTTAATCCCGCTCCCAGTTCTCTGGAGTCAGTACCATGTGCTTTAAGTTTGCAAATAAAGGGGTATGTTGGCAATAACTGCAAGAATCAGCCCTTTCGTGCCACCTCACTCTGAGCAGGAGATCTCAAAGGGTTTCACAAAGACGTGTGAATAATTTAGCTGTTTGCATGAGGAAACTGAGGCAGGGAGAAGCTTGCCAGGCCCCAGGGTGCCAGGATAGGGCCAAGGGATGTGTCTCCCATGGGAGCTGTGCTGTGGAGCAGCCGGCTCGGCACCGCTCGGCGCCGGGGTGCCACTGGCAGCAGCCACCCCACTCCCAGGGGCCAGATTTCAGAGGCTATTAGGTGCCTAATGGTGCAGGCAGACACCTGGTGGCATTTGCACTGGGAATGAGGTGCTTTACATGCCTGGGCACCTCTGGAAATCCCACTAGGCACTTACCTGCTGCTGTAAGCGTCTGCAAAAGCCAGAGCATTTTCAAACTGCTGCCTGGCAGGCTGCTCTGGGCTGTACAAAAGGTTGTTTTGGCTGCAGACATGGGACTTCAGCGTGGGGAAGAAGGGCTGGAGGGCATCACGTATCAACCAGTGCCTTGCAAGGAACACCCGTGACTCTGGGTGTCACCCTGGCCACCATCCACGGGGTCTCAAACCTCAGCTGCTACCCACAGACATGTTACCACGTCTAACCCACTCTTCCAACATTGCTTTTGGGTGAGCTTAACAGTTTTTGAAGAAGAGTCTAACAGTATCTCTATCCTCTTTGCACAACCACTCCAACCTGTGCCAACGTCTGTTTATACCCCCAGCTGCAAGGTCCACTTCACTTTGCAGGGCACAGGCAGATAATAATCCCTGTGGATGGAAGGGTGCAGGGGTGAGCTGGCTGGATGCCATGCCTGGACATCCTTCACATGCTCATAAATATCTTGTTGGGTTTACAAACACTGCGGACAGCAATTTTGCCAGAAGCTCTCAGGAGACCTCAGCTGGAGTTTGGTCTGGATAACAAATGCTGGGAGCTTGGGGAATCAGATGGCTCAGGGAGAGGATTCATGGGGGAGTTTCATAAATGCTCTAGGCCTACTTCACTTCCCATCTGCTCCCATATTCCAGCAACAAGTAAAAGCAGGATCCTCTGCCCCAGCTTTGCATGGGTTCTCACAAATTTGTACCTGCACCCTGTCCCTGCACTGATGCCCCTGTCAGATCTCAGCCCAAACCTGCATTGCTAGAGCTCCCCCAGCCTCATCAAGCTGGAAAGCCATTAATCCAGTAATTTATATTTAAAACCAATATTTCTGGGCAGCTCCCTTAATAAGGAATTTGTTTCAATACTATTTTGTCAAAAAGTGTAAGTCTTGCCTCCTGGTATATGGTATATTTTCCATGTTTGTAGAAAGTAGGAAGAGAAAATGAATGGCTCCAGTATCTGTAAAATAATCTATAGGGCAGAGTGTGTCTCCTCATCTTCTTTCAGAAGGTTTTATTCAGCTCAGGCTTTCTATATGATACAGTGATGAATGAAATACCGGGGAACAGTACAAAGTAACATTATTTATGGAGAATAGTAAAAGAGCATCCTGTTTCTTTGCATACAATTTTGGTAACAGCAGAATTTCAAGATTAAAATGAGATTTCCCTCACATAATTTCAATTCATCCCCAAACTTAAAGTCAGCTCTTGTGCAGAAGTGGTGTTAGCTTGGTCTTCCCAATGTTCCTGGTGTCTTTCAAACATCCATTCCTTGGAAAAAGCAAGGACTAGAAGACCATGATCGTGGACTGAACACCCCAGTCTCCTCTGCACTACATAAATTGTCTCATCAATAAGCCCTAATCATCCATAAATTCATACCTCACATCACCTGGGACATTTAAAACTAAACTGCACAAAGAACTGGCCTTTATCACAGCTCATTAATTTGGTAAGCCCAAATCTTGATCTCTGCAAATGACTGCCACAGCTTCAAAGATAATTTGTCCCATCAGTGCAAGGATACTGTCCTCTGGTTGGGTACCTGGCTTCCAAAACTGCTCCTCCTGGCTCCAAATGCAATAAGCCCTTGGTAAACATGTGGAAAGTTTGAGCTGGGTGGTGCCAGCTGACTTTGGTGGCACGTGCCTTGGTACCTCACTGAATCAGGGCCCCCAATTGGCAGGGCTTTATTCAGAAAATCATAGGCTCATAGAAAATTGGGGTTGGGAAGGACCTTTAAAGGTCACCTAGTTCCCTGGAACAAGCAGGGAGATCCACATGCCTCATGCTTGCAAAGCTTGGGATGAAAACTCTTTTTTTTTTTTTTTGTTTGAAATGGTTTGTTTGCTAGTAAATTCACAGTACGGCTGAGGTAGCACATTTGTGTTGTTAGGTACAAAGATAATGGTGGATTAAAATGCTGACAAGTGTGTAGAGAGGGAAATGATTTGGTTACCTCTTAGCGATGCAGCAGCAGCTGGAGTGAGCCCTGCATCTGCGGCTGCTTCCAGGCAATTACTGCTTCCCTCCCAGCGCTCCTGACAAATGCTGCTGCTCCCCTGCTTTGAACTGTCAAATGCAAAAGTTGCCATGAGAAGTGGTTTCGCTCCTTTGGCCTCTCTTTTAACTTTGCTGTGATCAGTTTGGAGTATTTCCACAGGGGAAAATCCAAGTATTTCTGTGGCAGAAATTCCCCAGGGCAGGAAGGTGAGTAGAGCCTCGTCACTCAGTGCCTTCCTGCACTTCACAAATTTTCTCAGGAAATACACCGATTTTCTTTAATACTATCTTCATTTCAACTCTAATAATATCTCCAAGAGTTTCACACACACGAGGTCAGGTCGGGTTTAGTGTGATTTTCCTGGTATTCCCTCCCTGGCTGTGCCAAGAGCCCATTACTCGGGTGAATGAACCCCCCTTTGGGCCAACCATTGCCTTCCTTCTGCCACCTCCAACTCTTGTAAAAACAAACAAGGGCTCCCTAAGTGCAATTAGCATCTGAGGAATGCTGAGAGAGAGAGATTAATCATTCATAAACTAAACAAATACTGTTCTGATCCCATTAGCCAAGAGACAGCGTCTCTCGTTAATTTACTTCTGTTTGAGGTGTATCTATTAACCCCTTTTAATCAGCTATTATTCTAGTTAAACTCTTAGCTGGGCTTGGTTATCAGAGGATGGTACCCTTCTGACATGAGATCAAATTAAGATTATGGAAAACTTGTCAGGAATGAAGAGCCTTGCATCCGTAATTAAGATATAACCTAATTAAAAAAAATGAGGTATGCTTCAGAGTGGGGCCTCACAGCAATACTTCTACCGAACATCCTCTTCTCTTTACTGAGCTCTCTCTGCCGAATTTTGTCAGCCTAAACTGAACCAGACAGGTGTCATCATCCTCTCCCTTAATGTGCTCACCCCCTGACATGAGCTGCTTTCCTTTATGGCTTCCTTTTTACCTACGACAGAGCCAAAAAATCTAATTTTTAAAAAAATGTCAGAGACGCCCATGAAGTTAATACGCTTAACAGTTTGCAGGCCTCCACTTAAGGTCAATTACTGGCTGTGGAGCTGTATGTCCCAGCAGTGGGGCTGCCTGCCACGGGATGGCTCTCCAGGCCTCCCCATTCAGGGAGCACGCTGTCCCGGGAAAATTTAATATTTTAGCCTACTGGTAGCAGTGTATTAGGTCTCCATGTTTCTGAGGTCATCTGCAGTGAGTAGCTTCTTTCTGCCCTCGTCCATGAGCAGGAGCACCCAGGGAGCTGGGAGAAGTGTGTGCCCTGGAGATGCTGAGGCTACCTGGCACTCGTGCTGGGTCAGATGGAGCAGCCAGGCTGAGCAGGGCAGCCCAAGATGTTTTCCTGCTTTGGGGTCACTGCACAGTGTTTAAGAAAATGCCAACAGAGCAAGGGTCCCTGCCTGGGAGTGGACAACAGTTGTGTGCTGGCTTTGCTCCGACATACGCATGGGTTACTCAGCCTGGAAGTGATTGGTGAGAGGAAAAGGCTGTGTCCTCTGTCACAAAAGGCATTGCTCACCACAGGTCCCAAATTTTCTCCTTTTCTGTCCATGGTACTACCAGAGCAGACCTGGCTTTGTGCAGTGGGCAGCCCCAAAGGGGCTGGGGCTCAGCCCTGGGAGAAGATAGCCTTGCTCCCACAGAAGCAGAGGAGGTGCTCTGAAAATAAGCATTTCTACTAAATTGCTCAGTTTCTATTTTAAAAACCAGATCAGCTGAAATGGATTTCATTTTCATCCATTTGAGACCAGAATTTTAAGAAAAATTTGCAATTTAAGCCTGAAAATCTTAGTGCCAATTACATCCATTTCCACACTGGGGATCACTTCCATGACGACTCCACGCAATAAACCGAAAAAAGGAAAAGGAGGAAAGTCTCACCTGAGCTGCCCAGTTCCCAATTAGAAAAAGGTAAATAACTCTTGTTTTCTCTCTCTTGCTTCCTGTACTGTGATGGCTGATGAGACTGGTGAGATGAGAGCCCTCCCTTCCTGCTTCAGTGCATAAATACTGCATCTTCAGGGATTCGCTTTGGTTAATTTAGGAGCTGCTTGAACTTTGCTTAAAGGCGCCTGCGTGTTACTATCCCTTGGAGTCACCCAATGTGTTTGTCATAGCTGAACCTGCAGTTCATTAGAGGTACAGAGTCAGCTAATTACTCCCAGAAAATGTAGTATAATTTTATGAATTATGCATAAAATATTAACTACTTGTGAAGTTCACAGATATACATATATGTAGAGACTGCAGGGCAAATGCTTCCCCACTCAAGGGCTATATACAAACTGGAAACAAATAATACATATATTTAATCTAGACTTGCAGTCAGGGTGGCTGCACACCACAGACAAGAGTATCTGGGGGAAAGTGTTATGGAGATGTGGGATCCCCTGCAGTGCTCAGCCCACGGAAAAAGCCAGGCTCTGCTCTTCCCCAGGCTGGAGCTTACAGTGAAGTCCCCATCAATTGAGCCTCAGACTCTAAGCCAAGCTGAGCTGAGAAGGTCTGTACTGAATTGCATGGATATTGGCCAAAGCACTGCCTTTTTCAGCAGAGAGGGTCTGCTGCACTGGATCTGGAGGTAGGTACATCCTTCTCTCGGGTTGGGTGCACTGGAAGGACAAACGCTCACCACCCTCAGCCCAGGGGAATCCCTCCCCTCCCAGAGACACAGCAGCAGGATGTGATCCAGGATTTGATCCGTAGACGTTCACTCCAAAGATGCAGATCAGCAGGAGCGATCCTCCTCTGACAGATACTCATTTCAGAGTTCACCAGCTTGCACTGGAGATATAAAAATCAATAGAAGAGAAGGAACAATAAAGTTTCATTGTTCAGTAATGAGGTAGATGGCATCTATCACAAACTTCCAAAGTGCTGCTCACTGCAGGATTCCCCTCCACTGTCTCCTCCTGGCTGGAAGTAAAGAGCTTCTGGTGCTGGAGCTGGACTTCAGCTAAACGGAGATAGGCTTAACTGGGAGAAACATGAAGCCTGGAAGCTGAGCATCCCTCCATGGCCAGACTTCTTTGCTTTTTCCTATTGCATGCAATACCATAGCAGCATCCCAATACTTTCAAGATCTGGCAATGGTTGCCGAGTCCTAAATCTTGACCTCCAAAGCCTCCAGGGTTTGTGCAACCATTTAATCTCTTCCCACCGTGGGGATGTCCCCATTGTCATTGCAGCAGGTGGTACAGCAGTTTAGCAGACAGCTCTGTGCACACCTTGTGCCGAGGGACAGGGAGCAGTAGGAAGCTGTGGCTCTCTGGAGAGATGGGAGGGAACCAGAGGAGCCACCTCTCACCCTTCAGCTCCAAGGATGCTGATGCAAGTTTTAAATTTTTTTTAAAATAGGGGACTCCACAACATAGTATTTGGAGACCCATGAGATGCCAGGCTGACATTTCGAGTTTGGTGCAGGGGCTGGGGACTGGCAATGCAGGTTCAGGTTCTCACCTCCGTCCCTGTGGTTCCCCAGATGCCCTCCCATCTTCACCAAAAGCATCAGTCAGAAAAACACTTCTCCCCTACACCCAGAGCAGCTTTTATAAAACAAGTTGTGCTTCGTCTGTTATTATTTTTACTTAACTTTAAATCACCTGCTTCTTTTCCTCTCTTTTTTTTTTCCCTTTGCTTTTTTTCTGCTGAAGAAAGGAAATGAGCTGCTGGTTGCATGGAATGCTTTAGTCTTTGCCCAGAAAAACCTTTAAAACCTGAGAAAAGGCACATGCTGCAGCATCCAGGGGAACACAGGCTTGTCTCTCTCTTCCTGGTGACCAGCTCCCTCGTACTGTCACGCTAACAGGAAGAAATATGCAGTCACCCTTGCTGCATATTCTGGCAGGGTTATTGTCAACTTATTATTTTTTGACTCGAAGCCAAAAACGAAGGGCATTTGCATCTTGCAATTTTGCTGTTTGCTTGTCTTGCTTATGTTGCTGGAAATGACCTACAAGGAGTCAACAGCAGGCAGCTAGGACAATACGGGAGTGGAAAAGAGATGAAGCCGGGAAGTTCATATCTCACCCTGAAACATTCCACAACATTTAGTTAGTGGGAAAGCAGCAATTAAAAAGCACATAGATGTGTCGTCTATAGATTTATTCTGAATTTTCAGGGGGTTGTGTCGTAAGAGAATACAAATGGGATTTGGATTTCTCCCTGAAAAAAAAACAACAACCACAATTAAAATAAATATAGCAACCAGATGCTAAACCTGTACATGGAGATGACTCTCATTAACATCCATGCAGTCAATGCAGAGAAAGGAACCACCTTGCTTCCTTTCCTTTGTTTTATCTTATATCCTATCTTCACAACAT
Source organism: Pitta sordida (assembly GCA_013390025.1). Classification (NCBI taxonomy): domain Eukaryota; kingdom Metazoa; phylum Chordata; class Aves; order Passeriformes; family Pittidae; genus Pitta; species Pitta sordida. The sequence continues at coordinate 289,220 of WEKX01008361.1, read as the reverse complement.
CATTTGGCATCTCAAAGTCTGAGGATGCTTTATTGGAGGGCAGTAGAATTTACACAGATGTGATAATGAAACCGCACAAATATAATTTACTGTAAGTGACACTGAATTATATAACAAAGAAAAGGTGAGGATCTTTGTGAAATACTGCCTCTCACAAGAAAGAAAGAATGTCCTGAGAATAATATCTTCTTAAAGACAGTTTTGCATAATTGCTCTGTACATCTGACAGGGCTGGAATATACTTTTTCTTTTAGGTGTCAAAGCCTCAGCATTGACTGAAAGAGTGGTGCACTCTGCAGTCTTTGGTGCAATGCCTGGTGCATTACGCTCACACTGTGAGACACCTCCTCTCTGCTTATGAAATGGTTAATTTTCAAAGATAAGAAGAGTTGCTGTACAGCAATCAAATGGAAGCTAATGCACACCTAAGGCTGCAGGCAGCAGCTCTCGAGCTGCTGGTATCGCATGAAGAGTGAAAAAAATGAAATAAAAGAAACCTGAATGTTAGCTGTACGAAGAAAATATTCTCCATTCACACACCTCTCTGCTCTGATGACAATAAAACTTTACACTCATGTGGGTGTTGGCCCATACTCTTCCAGCCTGACTGTAGGCACCGGAGCACCTACAAAAGGCAGAGAAAAAAAAATTACTAGCTTTGCAAAATGAGGGGGTTCCTTCTCACCTGTCTCCTTCACAGGAACAATCTTATCAAAGTCCCTGGAGTTATTTTCCTGCAGGCAGCAGAACTTGATGGAGGAGGAGAGCAATAGGGACAGGCAGTCTGCAAATTATGTGGGTGCAGGACGTATCGAGACTCAGCCCTGACTCACTGCACAATTCAGATGCACTGAGCCACTGACACAGATGCAGAACACCTATAACTTCGTTTATCTCACTGGCTTTAGATGCTCTGATGAAAGCAAAAGTAAAATGCAAGTGTTGCAAACACTCAAACCCCCTGTTAGCAGTAAATCTCTCCTTGAAATATCTGCTCTCATCAAGAGTCCATTTCCAGGTCACTGTGGTTGTCCCCTTGTGCCACGACCCATCCCCAAAGCCAGTGGTGTCTTGGTGACCTATGTCTCAAGGTCGTAGTTTTATGAACTTGGCAAATGTGTTTCTTATTCCTCTTCTTTTGAACAATTTTCTAGTGACACCCTTGGAAGGCAGCCTTACACTGCAGCTGTCTTGTGGGCTTAACCTGGAGGATTTTTCAGATTAGTTTGCTTTTCTCAGGGCATAGTGTTCTTGCTGGGTGGCATCTTGCTGGGTAACATCATTTAAGGCAGGTCCCGTCCTCCATTTCAAGTTTGAAAATCACTGAGAGCCGGATGGAGTGAGAGGCTGCTAAACAAGACTCTCACACTTAATTATCATCAGGCAAAATTAAATAAAAGAGAAATGTTTATGTAGTTAGTAATTACTGAGCTGAACATTCGAAGAGCAGCTTGGGCAGATCCCTCTGGCCAATGCAGAGGCTCCGCAGGAGTCACAAAGTGTTTTTATTTCTCTTCTTCTATGAACAGCTCTCTGTATCCTCCACTTCATGATAATTTATTTCTGAGATGAGTAATTATCAGCTGTAGAGAGGAAGCTGCTGCAGTGTGAAGCACAGTGAAGCTCCGAGGGGTGGGAGGGATGCATGCACGGACGTGCCCTGCCAATGTCAACGAAGGCCACCTGCAGCTAAAATGGATCTTCTAAAGACAGGTGAGCCCCAAAAGGGGGCAAATTGAGGGAGCACAGTGTGCTTCTCTCTTTTAGAGCCAATGGGAGGCTAAGAGGGCTGTTCCACTCAAGGGGCAAGGACGCTGAAGCATCCCACAGGACTTGCCCTGCTCCTTGCGTGGAGCAGGAAGGGTGAAGCTGGTTTCCATTCAGTGCACACAGCCACAGCTCCCCTCAAAGGGTGTCCCACTCCCAGCTGATGAGCGCCTGGTCACACACACGTCATTTTAAAACACGGCATCTGCAAGTGTCCCTTCCAAAAATAGCAAGTCGGAGGAATAGCATGAGGTGCCTTATCCACCAGCAGTTTTGCAGGGAAGACAAGCCCCTGGGTGGCTCCCTGGGAAAGAGGGACCAGAACCAGCTTTGCAGACAGCCCCTGGACACCCATCACTGACTCAGCAACTTCAGGCGGCAGAAAAAAATTATTCCAGGAGGTTAAATTGATTTCCAAGGAGGTCCAGCAAACCTGACAGGCTCCGAGTGGCTCAACTTCATTTAAGTTATTTCAAGGCAATTCCAGGAGGGCAAAGAGGAGAGCGGCATGGGGAGCCACCGACCGCCAGGCTGCTCTTAAAGAGCACAGTTGCATTTTCTACTTCTTCTCCAAGGAATAAAATTTCTTGCAGAATGAAGTGGTTTTCTTTTCTTTCTTTCTTTTCTTTTTTTCCCTCTCGCTTTTTACTCCCTGGGTGGGTGCCAAGGAGGACAGGAGCTGGTCCACAGTTTGAGCGCTGCATTGGCAAAGCAGGAGCATCTCTGGGTGACTGTAATTCAGGAGGTTACAGCAGAGCCCGCACAAGATACCACGAGCACTACAATTAACTATTGCACTGTTGGATATCAAACAAATTACCTGAGTGCCTGCTCTGAGGCACTTAGGCTATGGAGCAAGCAGATGATGTACTATTTGCCAGACATTTTCATAAGTAGGAGATAAGAGAGGCTGGAGGAGAACAAATCAATGTCTTTTTTAGATCTATGGTGCTTGAAGCATCTGTCAATGCTGGAGAGTAAATATTTACTTTTCAACATAAAGTCCATATAATCACTTTTCTATCAGTCACTTACAGCTTCTGAGTGTCTCTTACTACGATGTTGATATTTGCATTAGCTACTTACCCTGGCTCTAAGATTCATACAGTTGTCAACTGCATTTAGACTTCAGCTGAAAATCCCTGGCTCCTGTACGACAACTGCTGCAATTGCTAATGGCAATTGAAAAGAGAAAGCTGCGATATTTCCCACAGCAAATAGCAGGCAGAGATAAAGACAGAGCTGTGGCATGAAGGTTATAATAATAGGCTCCCTTGTGCTCATTAAATTAGGAGTCCCGTTGGATTCACAGTGTGCAGCTGTGGGCAATACATAGCGAGGAAAACTTAAATTTGGAGAAAGGAAATGTTGCTGAGCTCATTTTATTGCCGGAGGAACTGAGGCACACAAGTTGAAAGTGACCTTGCTCAAGGTCAGACACAGAATTTTCTCAGAGATTGAAGAGCTGAACCCAAATCTAGAAACTGAGGAATCAGCAAATAGCCACAGGACCATTTCTGCTCCTTGTACACTCAAAACTCGCAGGAAACCACTCACGCAAATGCATTCAGGTACAGAGAGGGAAGAAGCAACATTGTTTGCCATGAGCAATAACCAGGGCTCAAGGCAGCTCTAGTATGGATGGGGAGGACGGAGCCACAGCCAGCACCAGGCGTGGCCAGTGGCCAGGAGTGGACACTGCTTCAGCCATGTGTCCCTACTGAAAAATACCAAAGGAATCAATCAAGAGCTTCAGAAACAACCCCAAATATCCTGCAAAAACTCTTGAACAGCAACTACCATCTCAACCATTGGACATTTCTCTTAAGACTTTGCAAGAAAAGGGAGAACCAAGAACTAAAGGGGCAATTGCAAGCAGCTGGAGAGGTGCAGAAGCACAGGTGCCTAGCTACACACCCTGTCTGTGTGACACCAGCTTTGAACTCCTGTGGGGTTTATTCCCAGTGTTTTGGAACAGATTGAGTGAACTGGTGCCCATGGTGCCCATGGTTCCACCATTGTGGATTCAATCCCTGGGTGGGTGTTCGCTTGGGAGTTGGACTAGTTGATCCTTGGGGTCGGTTCCAACTTGGAATAACCTGTGAACCTGTGAACTATGTGGTCTGGTGCTTTTTGAGGACATAATGTTGCTCCAGCAGAGTGATTTTGCTTCTGTGTAAGGCTGTGGTGCAAGACCTATTACACCCCTGAGCCTCAAGGCTTTTTTCCTCATTTTTTACAGCACAGAGAGGAGGTGAAGGTTTGCCTGAAGGGTGGGTGCTTGTGGGGAAGCCTCAACACATTTCTACCTTGCCCAATGCTGCCTTGCAAGTCTCAGAACCCAGGGAGTTCCCCCAGCATCACCCAAACAGTAGGGCTGAGGATTCAGGAGAAATAAATCTTGCCCATGGCTAATGGGCAGGGTTAATTTTCAGGCTTGTGAAAAAAATCCTCTAAATGCCAGCCAAAGAAATAAACTTTTTTTATTGTTTAAACAGGCCCAAACAATAAGTTTTGCTGGGACATTAATCTCAGATTACATCTCTCCTGGCCGTGCTCCTGTGTACAGAATGCTGTGGGCCAGATTCTGGCTGAGTTGCTCCTGTTTGCTCCCACCTTGCTTTACAAGCACTAATTCAAGGTGACGGAGCTCTTCATGCAAAAAGCTGCTTCTCAGTGTGCGGGTGGCAGGACGTGGCCAGCGGATCAGCATTTTGTGCCTGCCCGCTGCTTTCCCCCTGCTCTTCCTTCTCTCCCCCCCATCCTTCCCGCAGCGAGTGGTCAGCGTTCTCACCGCCCCGGCGTGTTGACATGCCAGAAATATCTCTGCTTCACTGCCTGTGCTCTTGGAAGTATTTTGCTCCTCTCTCACCTCTCCATGAGAGAGACACATTCATCTGTCAGCTTATCGAAGGAATTTCCAACAATCTGTGGCAATGCTACAAGTCTCAATCTTGCTGTAAGTACCTAAAGCCAATTAGCATACAAGATGTTTCCCTCTCACGTAGTGCACTACTGGCCTAAGGGCTTCTAAGGGCTTTTTTTTTTTTTTTAGGCTGTACATCGTGGGTTTTTCCTTTTTTTTTTTTCTTTTTTTTTTTTCTTTTCAGACCTGGTAGCTGTTGAAGTACACAGCGGAGTCTGTTCGGTACAGACAGGGAAGGGGAGAGGATTCATCTCCTAATGAATTCCTCAGTCTCTGGGTGTCAGAGGGATGCGGGGCACCGAGGGAGATCCCGCTGCCCGGAGGGATCCCCGGGGGGGACGGGAGATTCCTCTGCCCGGTGTCAGAGGGATGCGGGGGCCCTGCGGGGGTTTCCCGCTGCCCGATACAAAGGTATGCAGAGGATCGGGAGTGTCCCATTGCCCGGAGGGATGCGGCGGTCCCGGGAAGGGGCACCATGATGCCCGGGGTCGGAGGGATGCGGGGAGCGGAGGGGTTCCGCGGCCGGAGGGATGCGGTGCGCCCGGGAGCGGGCGGAGCGGTGGCGCTGCCCGGGGCCGGAGCGGCTGGAGCTGCTGTTTCCCACGAGTGCCCTCTCCTGGAAAAGGCTCCTCTCCACCCGTGCCCGCCCCGCGCCGCTCCCGGACGCACGGACGGAGGATGTTGGACACGGGAACGGAGGCTGTCGGACACGGGAACGGAGGATGTCGGACACGGGAACGGAGGATGTCGGACACGGGAACGGAGGATGTCGGACACGGGGTTTAGCCGCGGTGAAGTTTCGCGGCTCATCCCCCTCCCCGTTCCCTCCGGCCCGTGAGTGCACAGCTCGGTGCCAGAAATCCTCCTGGTTGTACCTCTCCCCAGCCGTCCCCTTACATTTATTTTGGGGCATAATTAATCCATTTGGCATGCCAGCTTTCCTCCTGCCAACGGAGCCCAAAACGCTGTTTTGGCAGAGTTGTCCTTGCCCACGTGCTGGGTGAAGGCCAGCAAACTTCCACCTTGCTATCGCACATCCAACGTGTCCTGTGTATGCTAAAGGATATGGAACACTTACCTTTCACATCCCTGCATATTTTATTGGAATAGATTCATGCATTTTCCCATAGATTGGATTTGAGGACTCAAAGCTGCTGCAGCACAGCTGGCCTGCAACCCTGCAGGGTTTTTCTCATCCCCCCGAGGATGTTTCTCATCCTCATCTGAAAACGAAGCTCTGACATTGAGCACTGCTCATGGAGCTGTTTTCATATGGATGGGGATTGGGGCACCCTCTGCACCTCTTCCCTGTGGGAACCTCTTCCTCCCCACCTGTGCCACTGGTCAGAGCACTCCAGACCAATGAATCCTTTAAAAAACCCTTTTATTTGAAACTGGGGCATAAGCAGCTTAACCATCATTCTATCAATAGTTATTCTTACAAGCAATTAAAACACCCAGCCAACCGATGTCTGCCTGGGAGGCAAAGGTCCTTCCCACCATGACAACCCGGCAGATGAACCAGTTAAGAGGAACTCAGGCCAATTTATTTCTTGATAGATAATGATGGGAGTTCTCACCAGGGATCTGTAATTTTCTATTGATGAAAACCTGCCTTTTCTGATTTGCAGGGTTATCTGTCTTTCTCAACTTCAGGCTCTTGCCAAACTCACAGGCAGCCCTGTGAAAGTGCTGTGTCCCACAAGAGTCATGTATTTTAATATGATGTAGTTTTCTTTGCCCTGGAACCAGGAGCGGTTCTCCATGCTGACAATCCATAAAAGACCTAATGACCCATCTGAGGAACATTAACCATCACCGTGGCCATTCCAGGCAGAGTGTTTGTTTGTTTTTTGCCCCCCTGCCTGGGAGTCTAATTTCTGGAGGGATCTTTGGGGGCGAGTTGGATCTTCAGAGATCTTTTAGTGTTGAATAATTAAAAATCAGGCTGAAGGGTGGCTTGGGTTTTAAATCTAAAAGGCTTATTTGTCAAGCCAAGCTTTGTTAAAGAGCTGCAATGCGTTCCAGCAGGGTCAGTAGTCTGCAACCGCCTCCACATACCCTGAAAAGTGTATTTCCCAGGCAAAAACACATTATTGCTTCCACCAAGAGCTTGCGAAAGTGGCTGCTAATTTAAAGGAATTTTTGTCTTCTAATGTAATTGGCTTTGCTTATAATTTAGTGCCATATAAAAAAAATCTGTTTACACCCTGCTCTATTTTCATGATCTATAGTTAACATTTGTGTTTAGCTGTAAATTACAGTCATTCAGTGTCTCAGAAATACTTAAATGCAAAAGGAATCTTTTGAGGACAGAGCCTTTCTGCAGTGCTGGGTATGGAGATGGGGCAGAGAGCACCACCACCATCACCACCACCAGAGCAAAAGGAGGGCTGAATTTGCAGGTGAATGTCTGATCCTGCACCCCTGCCCACAGCTAAGGTGGTTTCTGGACAGTTACATATTTCCTCCCACTGCTGCCAAAGAGGTTTGGCATCAAAATGATTTCCCACTGGCAGCGAAATCAAACAAGTCAGTGGTGGTCAGGGTGCTGAAGCACTGGGTGTCCCAGCTGAGAAACCAGGAGTTCATCTCATCTGTCACCAGCATCCCTGAGCTCTTGGCATTTTGCAACTAGCACCAAGATGAAAGGTTTTTGCATCAATCCCCCAAGATCTTCCCTCACTGCCTCTGAAACAGACTTAAAATCTGTTTGTTCAGGTGCTTGTGACTCCTCCAGCCTTCAAGAGTCCTGGTAGACACTGAAGATCTTCCCTTTTTATTTTTTCCCTTTTATTCCCCTTCTTCTATTTTTTTTTTTTTTTTACCCTTGGAGTGCCCTAATTATACAGAGCATTGATTTTACAATGCATTCGTGGATTGATTGTACTGCCATGCTCCTCCCACAGGAAACAGCTTGCACACGAGCACTTTTTGATCTCTCCAAAGTATTCCCTAAGGTGAATCAATGGCTCTTGCATCTTGTCTCTTGCTTTAGTCTAGGGGAAGCTGGAGATGTCTTGCTACTGAAATAAGCTTTAAGAAAAATATCGGAAGGGAGAAAAAGAGAAGGAAAATGATTCACTTCTTCCTGCCCAAAAAAGATTGTCTCATGTACAGCAAAATATGTTCTTGTTAACATAATGTTCTCATCTAGCTCAGCCAATTGCAATCTTGGAGAAAGCACGGGAACGTCCATATAATTATCTTTAATAAACTGGCCAAGATAAAAGTAATGATATCTTAAGAAACAGAGTGCATAATAAAATATATATCTATATAAAAGCATGAAATGACATGCTAAAATGAGGAGAAAGAGGCAATTTATGTGTTTTATGGCTTTGGCACCTCTGTAACAGAAATCTTGGATACAGTGCTGTTAACCAGACCAAAGTTTTTAAAAGAGACCATCTCTTTTAGCCTAAATGGAGGGTATTAACTCCCGTTCCTAGTGATTCCCAGTGAAGAGGGTAATGGATTAAACTCAGATTCAGGCTGAAGGCTCTAATCCCTGTGTTTTAATGACTGTACCTGCCACCAGTCCCAGCTGCAGCCTTGCTTCAAATCCCCTGATGCCACAGAGACCCTCAGGAATGTCCAACCCTTTTTGCATCCAATGGAACCAAATTTAGCAAAAAAAACCCTTGACCTTGAGGAAATCTTCCCAAATTAAGGATTAATTCAGAGTTAGTGATGAGTCTTTCCCTGGATATTAAAGGGGTGATTCCTGCTGCCAAAAGCTCCCTATAGAGGGTTTGATTTTTCTCTTAGGTTAATACTGGTGAGTGCACTCCTGCCCATTAGGTGGCTCGGTATTAATTTCGATCTGCACAGGGTTCATTTCAGAGGGCTCTGCCGAGAGCTCTGCTGATTACAGTGCTTAATTACCAGCCAAGTATCATCTCTTTAGCATGTGGTAGCATCATGCCAGTCTCTGAGGGGTCCTGAGCCCTGAACAGGACCCAAAATCCCTCAGGGATCCACGTTCTGCCTGCTGGCTCTTGTACCATGGCCCCTGCCAAAACTGTCCATAAGTTTTGTGCTTCCCTTTACTCAGCAGTTTCCTGAGAAAAAGCTGGTAGGACAGAGTGGAAAAGGCAGATCCCTGTTGTCCAGCAGCTCACCAGGGTCCAGCCTGGAGCTGGAGGATGCCAAACAGCAATTTTTAATCTGGGTCTTCCCAAGGTTATGGTGCTCTGCCTTCCCCTCCCTGCCATGCTGCCTCTAAAGTCTGCATTGCAGCACAGCGTTGGTTTTCTCCTTCAGTTTTCAGGAACACGAACACCCACCCTTGGAGCACTGCTGTGCAGGTGTGTAGGTGCATGCAGAACGTGCTGTTACTTGTAATATATATATGTATGTATATGCATATAAAATATAAAAGCACCTTATTTCTCACTTGATGTGCTGAAGGCTCTGATTGCTGGCTTATATGGAACATTTAGATCATGCACAAGAGATAATTCACAAGATATAATGTCGATGTACGATGGGAAGCTAGTCTTTATTATCACAGGTGTAAATTTTCACACCTCTGTTATCAATTTTGCAATTATAACTGGGTTTCCTGGTAAAGTAATTTACTACTCACTACCATATAGGATGAAGAAAATTATCATTTATCCACCTTCAACTCAATTAAATATTCATTGTTCCCAAAAAAACGGGGGAGAGGATTTAAATCACGTCCAAACTGTTCTCCAGCGGGTTTTTTTGCCTTTTTTTTTTTTTTAAGAGGAAGAAGTTTGCCTTATAAAAAGCATAGATTTGATGCAAAAAAGACAATAGGAGCATAATACATTCAGGGATGCGGCACAGATTTGGCTCATCAGTCATTTGTGTTATAGAAGTCCAAAACAGTAATAAAATCAACACAAATCCAGCTTCTGCATGAGAAGAGAAGCTGATTCTCAAGTCAAATGAAAGCAACATCATTCCAGTTCTGATTAAAGCAAATAGGTTGTGCTTGTGGAAAGGGAACCATAACAAAGTTTGTTCTTGCTTGTGTTTTTCAGCACTGAGCAAGCATTGACCTTTCCTCATTTTTGTCTCCTTTGGTAAGTTAAGATTCTGTACAAGAAATTTGGGATTGTTTGGTTTGCAAGCAGGGAATTTTATTGTTTGAGGTTGGGGATGTTTCACTTACTTTTCTTAATATGAGCCTGTGCTGGACTCGGGGACAGCTGTCTCCTCGTTCTGACAGTAGTTGGGTCTTTCCATGGATCTTGAAGCTGAACCATGAGTGTGGTGACCTCCCATCACCATTCCAGCACTGTCAGACAACTAATCTTTAAAGCTAAAGATAAATACCAGGTACTTTCCCAGCACTGCTCACAGGTCTGAAGCTGGATGCTATGGAAGAAGTAAATTTCACAAGTGCAAAAATATGCTTGTCTCAATCAGCATTAATTTCTCATGAGCTTGAGTCCCAGCACCTTTCTCCTTTTGTCCTGTTTTCCTCCTGTCCTGTCAAACCTTCCATCATTAAATCTGTGATGTCTCGTGGCTCCAAACATGCTCCAGTTGTTGGCTAATTCTCAGTGAGACTTTTATTCCAAAGGCTTCTCCAACAGCCTGATTATATAATAACAGCTTGCTCATTACCCCGAATATAAATAGTTGAAGTATCCCCCGAGAATGGACACAGCTGGTGGAACTTCCCATATTAGCACCGCATTAATATTTATGGCAGCACTGTGTAAGTATGCAAAATATTGGCATCCCTCCATACAAAAGTTTACACATCTGTCATTAATGACTCTGCCCCAACATCACAGGCAGGTCAGGGAGCGGGAGAAGGGAGCTTGAATCCCAGCTGAAATTCCAATGAGACAGCTCCAGCTCTCATCCAGCGTCGTTTTCTCTGTAGCTGAGTCACCCATTAATATCCGGGAGGGATGACAGTCCCCTGGCCCCACCGGTGCCCCCGCGCTCCGTATGGCCACCGGCATCCGGCTGATTTCCCTGCGTTTGTTTTGGCTTATGAAGTGAAATATTAAAGGACGTGATGAGAACCAGCTAATTGCACATATAACCTTTAAGATGTCTCGGACAGGATTCCAGCCTTCACCTAAGGTTATAAAGAGAAAGTAATGGGGCCATAAACACACATTTAAGTATGCCTTTAAAGTTTAAGGAGAGTTTAATTGCAGGCGCTGGGGTGCCTGGGAGCAGAGCCTTGCACAGGTAGAGTTTCCCTGAGAGAGACTCAGCAAGGGTCAGGCTCAGCATCGAGCTCCCGGGCTTTGCCTGCCCTGAGGGGAATTGGTTTGTGCTAATAAATGTCCCAGCTGTAGGTCAGATTGTAAATGAAAGTGATATTTAATGGCCCAGATCCTCTGCTGGTGTAAACCAGCCCTCTCTGCTGCTCACACTGGGTTCTGGCTTGATTTAAATCCAAGTGTTACTGACCTGTGGGCATGACTTTGGGAAGGTCTCTAAAGCTTGATGCTGGTTTATAACACTTCCAAGGATGGAGCAGTTATAAGGAGACAGTTCCTGCCATGTTCGCAGCAGCCTGAGCAGATATATGAGAGAGCCCCAAGGCAGGACCCAGCACACCACACTGAGGGATAAGGAAAATGGAAGAGGGGAAAGGGGAGGGTTTTTTTACTCACAGTATGACTTTCAGTCCTGTGGGTCAAAACAGACTAATCTGTGGCTGGCTCTCGAGCTGGTACAGTGCCCTGGGAGGGTTGTACTGGGCAGCAGTGGGTTCCTATGGGAATGTCACAGGAAGCAGCTGCTCAGAGCAAGCAGGAGAATCAGCCCCAGCCCCTTAAAGGCAATGAGGTTCAGCAAAGCATCAAGAAGCAGGAACTGAGCAGGTTCAGTGACAGCTGCACACGTGTGATGGTGCAGAGCAGGGATCAGGCAAGCTGGTGGTTTTTTGTGATTTTTTTTACTCTAGAAAAAGCTGTCACTGTGAAGCAGAGGAAGAGAAAGTAGAACTATGTCTGGAACATGTCTAATGACTCATACATCTGTGTTTTCAGGCTTGGGTGCAACAGCTTGGTTGACAACCTTCTGATGGACCTTGAGGCACTGATAACTCTGAATGACCCCTCAAGGTGGACAAGCAGGCATTAATGGCATGCCTAATGGGGAGGCAGGAGGAGCACCACCAGCTGAATTACCCTCTCAGATGTCATAGCGTGGTTGGAGAAGGAAAGCATTCCAATTGTGTTCCCAATCTGATGTCCCACCAAGGTGCTGCTGCACCAGAGATGCAGCTTTGATCTCAATATTGCTGTCCTCCTGAGAAACAGGAGGACAGCAATATTGTACAGCAATAACAGTACGTTAGGAGTTTGCTCTGCACGAGAATCTTCAATATTCATACTTCCCAGAAGAATGGATTTCAACTGTGGAGCAAACGGAGGCAGCTGACGATCAGCTTGACTCAGGTCTGTGAAGTCTGTCTGCCAGCTTGTCTGTCTGTCAGCTTGGGTCTATGAAGTGTCAAGGGAAGAGACGTCATCAATCAGCCAATTACACATTCCCCTGGGACCCAGCATTGATGTAGCAATATACAGTCTGCTGGCAATGTTACAGATAGCATGGGTGTTCTCCATCTCAGGAACATGGCAGGTGAGACATAACAGCAAATATTGGGGTGGGAGAATTGCTCACAGGTAGGTGGAGGTTCAGCCTGTGCAGGCACAGACTGTCCCGAGGTCACTCAAAGTGGAGGGCAATGCAGGAGTGCAGGTGATGTGACCTGCATCCCACTCCAGGCCAAACCCTGCCTGCACTGGGATGGGAAGGTGACAGGTACCCCAGCCCAATGAACCCCTCTCCTCACCCAGGGCTCTGGGTAAAATTAATTGATAAAGCATAATCGCTGTATCAACACCTTTTTTAGAAAAGATAAAGTACATTTCAAAGCTAATTTAGGCCTGCAGACAAATGACTTAAAGAAGAGCTACTGTACTGAAAAATGTCCATGTCATTTTTTCCCCAAATCATAGTTTCAATGCACACAGCCTCAGCCTGACATTCTGAATTATGGCTTTTATTAAACATTAGTAATAGAGTGCACTTAAATCATGGTTTCCCTGTAAAAGAGAGATGTGTTCAACTCAGATCTGCACATTTTAATGCCATATTTCTTCCTTTTACTCTCCCCGCAAGATAAATTTACTTACTCCACAAAAATGTTTTGCTGAAAAGAATAATTCATCCTTCAGTGTCCATCTAATGTACCTTGTGAGTAATGTGAAACGATGCAAAAATTACAATGCACCGGCCATGTCTGGAATGCTTAGATGCCTCCGAGTTAGAGGTTATGCACACAGAGTATTGAAATTAGATTTAACAACTATCATCTTTTACAATGTTGCCTTGATGATTTTTTTTCCTCTTTTTATAGCTTTGATCAGATGCCTCCTGAATACATTGCCGGTAACAAACCTTGGAGTCTGCTGCTCTGCAAGCCCTGCTCAGCTCTGAGCCAGGTTGTCAATAGCTGTATATTTTTAAAGTGAGAATATTTGTAGCCACAATTTGCTCTAGCAGGCAAAATTCAGATTATATATTTTCTCTGTGAGTAGATCAAAAATAGGTTGTGGGGTAACCCAACAGCTATGGAAATAGCATCCTCTAGGTACTGGTTTTAGCTCTGCTGAACCTCCAGGTTCTTGCAGAGTGAGGCCATAACTATGGCTTGTTACCCCGGGAGAGCTCTGCATCCTCAGCCCGGGGGGAATGGACCATAGGTTCCATCCCAGCGCATGTCCTTACCCTGGCACAGTATCTCAGTCTAACTCAAATTCCCAGTCCAGCCTTCCTCTCCAGGTACACACACACACACACAGAGCCAGCCCCTGCAATGTGACCTTTATTTAAAGGACAGCAACTGTACCATTGAATCAATGTCCCTCTTCCAGGAGCTCTGCATCGGAGCTGCATTGCAGTGTCAGCACCGGGGCTGATCCAGCTACAGCTTTCACCTGAATCCACCACGACCTCCTGACATGCCGGAGAGCGGGATGCCAGCAGACCTGCACTGGTTCTTGAGGGAGATGATGGGTTTGGGGGTTACGAAGTATCTGTAGATATTGGAGTGGGGGGGTGGATTTGCTGAAAATATGATGCTGTTAACTCAGTGTGGAGTTTGACAAACAGGGAAAACACCAGTATTTAGTAAGCACTGCAAATCTTTGGCGTTATGTATTGGTAATGTGGTATGGATGTTAACTGATTGCTCCCCCAAGATTCCTCCAATGTTGACAGAAGAAGCATCATCTCTTTCTTTCTCCAGGTCGGAGTCGGAGCAAGAACCATCCCCAGCAGCCCTCCCTTGGGAGTCCTCAGTCCTGGAACTAAGACACAAAAGGAATATTTGTGATTTATAAGGTTTTTTTGAATTGGTACCTGGGACTCCCAGCAGGGTTATGATCCCATTATACACAGCCAATGGGAAAACCAGTCTTGCAGATTGTTTGCAAGAGAGCTATAAAAATGTGACTAAGAGAAGCAACTTCACCTATACCACACAGCAGTTTAGCAAAAAGAAATTTCCAATGCATCTCTATCCGCTCAGGTAACAATTCAGAGTCTCCGAGAAAAGGGTTATCTGAGTTAGCTGCTGTAGAAGGAGTCCCCAAAGAGCATGAAAAGGCTCCTCAATTTGACCTGCTGAACTAAAGTTGTTATTAAGACCTAAAATTATTGCTCTGCTATTGCTGTTTGGTGGATGAGAACAGGAAAAATCACTGGGCAATGGACATTGGCAGTGACTTTATCGATAGCTTGGTGGCTTTGGCTGTCTTCACTATAATCCCTTCCAGTGAACTTTAGTTCCATTCAAATTTCCTCTCAAAGAGCATAAATGTTTCCAAAATGAGGTAGAAAAACCTTCAGCACATTAGCTAATAGCACACTGGAGGAAGTGCCTGGCTGCAACTGTAACCTCAGTAGGCAACTTTACATGGGAGGACGTAAACTGTCTCTGAATTATTTATGGAACCAAAGACATCAAGTTGGACAATTAACCTTGAAAACTTAATTTAAGCACCGTAAAAGAAACATCTCCTGAAAAACGTGTCCTTAATAAAAGCCTGAAGCACAAAGTGTAGCAGGTTCTGCCATGGTCCATTGCAGCAACTGGGAGCTTCAGCAGGTTTGTCCCTGTGGAGAGATTAGTGCCGGAGGTGACTTGGCGGAAATGCAGGAATTTGGAGAGTAGGGCAGAGCAGCCCCAGAGCCCTCTGTGTGGTGCTCCAAAGGATACTCCTCAATCTCCCTGGCTGCAGAGGGAGCCAGGGCAGCTGCAGGCTCTGCCTGCCCTGCACAGCCCCAAACCCCACAGCAGTTCCAGAGTCCCCCCAGTTTCCCCACAGGGATGGAGCAACCTAACACAGGCACACAGCAAAGGCGTGACAGAGCTGGAGGTTCTCTATTGTCCAGTAGCAGTGGATGAGTGGAGTTGTCCTGTACCAGACAAGAGATTTTAACCAGCCTGGGAACTCCTTGGGAGCAAAAGGCAGTTTCTCTCCTTGCTCCCCTCTGCTGTGGATGAGCTCCTGCTCTGGCTTGGTGTTTGCTGTGCTCTTCTGACACCACTAAATGGTGGAAGCTGAAGAAATCTTCAGCAATTTATTCTATTTAATTTCTTCCACAAAGGTGTTTTATCCTCACTAATAAAAAGAGTGGAACTTGATCATTTCTAAAATATTGTCCCTTCTAAATCTTTATTGCTCAAAGTGGACTGAGATCATTAGAAGTTACTTTATGTGCAGCTCAATCAGCTCCAGAGGGCTATCTCAGTCACTCTGTGCTTGCTGAGAGCAGATCCCATTTCCCAGAGGCAAAAGGACAATACTTAATCACTTCCTCACTTGTTAGGTGTTTTAACAAGTTGTATTAAGCTTCATCAGTTGGAGCTTTCATGCCAGATTAAAAATGATAGTTCACTTCTCCGTTATTACAGGGCATCATTTGTTTTCTTTTATTTTGCTGGGCACTTGCATGCCACCGTAATTTCACAGGAAAATATATGACTGATGTCACCCAGAAGTAATTAGGTTTTAAAAGCCTTGATTGCAGTAGACACGGACGTTACAGCTTTATGGTGCCAGTGCTTTGCCATCCTCTTTATGGCTGTTGATTCTGCAAGTATTTCATAGATCTGTCAATAGGAATAAGTTAGCTGATGTTGACTGGAACTATTAATCAGAAGGAGGGAAAATATACATTTTTATTTCTGTACTCAGACTTGATAGCTCAGTAAAAGCCTTCCTACCCGGCTTTGCAACACTCCAGAGTTGCCTTTACCACTGACACCAGAGGGACACAGGGAAATCCTGGGCTCCTTCAGGGTTATAAACAAATTGCTTTAACACACCATGTTAGAGAGACCTGTTCTTTGTCCCTGTGTATGGATATTGCATTTTAATTATATTTTTATAGGGATACATCAGATTCTAGTAAGGGAGAGGTGTAGCTGTTGCCTTCCTCGTGCATTCCAGGCAGAAAGTGGACCAGAGTCAAGAGCTCAGGAGGTTGCTGCTTGTTTCACCTGTGACCTCAAGTTCTTCATTTTAAGAAAAGTTAGTCCCACTCCACAAAAATAGAAATTACAGATTTTAACGGGCATTTTTTCTGATGTCACCTCACTATTAAGGTGCTCCCATAACCACAGTGAAGGTGCCCTTTGTAAGGCAGATCAAGACCACTCCCATTGCTTGTTCTGCAAGCCATCCCCATGAAATGGATGTCCTGGGACCTATCCCAGCACATAACAACTTCATTTCTCCCTGGTTAAAACAACCTTTTAATCAAATCTTGGCCGAACGTCCCAAGTGGCAAGAATGGACTTTGCTGTGCCAAGAACAGAGAGTCCGTTCCAGAGCCAGGGACCTTCTTCCACCCAGTTCACTCCAAAACACATTTGCTACAGCTACAAAAACTTTAGAGTCCAGAAAAGTGTGGAAAAGTGGAGCTCTCCTCTGGATTGCTGTGCTGTCCTTGTTTTCCCAGTGCAGAAGCTGTACCCAGAGCCTCGCCGTGTCACCTTCAGTAGGTTCAGCCATCCAGGGGGCACCTGGAAAGTTTGCATGTTCAGGTGCCAGTGCCTGTCGATTAAAGAAAGTAGTGAGGAGGCTTCTGTCAGACAGTGTTTAATGGAAAAAGGACTTTTCCTGCTCTGTTGTTGTCGTGAAGGGAGCTCTGACTTGCCTGTGATACTCATGGTCCCAGGGATTTCATCATGCAGTGAAAGCATCCCCCGGCTTTTCCACGCAAAATCCTGTGCCTGCCTTTCATCTGCCCTGAAGAATCTTTGCTTGACTCCTGATTAAAATATGGGCTGCTTTACACTTTCCTTTCTCTTTTTTTTTTTTTTTTCTCTCCCAGAAGAAAATTCTAGACAGCAAACACAGGAAGAAAAAAAGCTGAATTGCCAGCAGATAAGCCCAATTTCACTTGACCCCTGAGCTCTATCGGTCACTCCTAACAATGGGATGTACTCTTATCTCTGCACACCACTTAACACCCATTAATGCTTTGGGGAGTTAGTCCAGCTCTTTAAGATCCCCATGTAAGGATTTATTTCAAACACTGAGATGAGGGGGATGACTGGCTTTAGCAGCTGCAATCTGAAGTGCTGGTCTGTCCTGCTCTGTACTCTGTTCACTGTAAAGCTTTAACTCAGTGGATTAAGGACCTGGGGGGGAAAAATCACTTAGAGCAGATTTGCAGCTGGTTTGACTTGGTAAAGCTCCTGCAGTACACACTGGTACCAGTTGCCTTACTGGGGGGCATCAACATTGCTCCACAAATTAATTCATCCAGGTTCATTGTCTGATGGTTGACTTGCATGAGAGGAGAGTGGTTCCTCTTTGAGTCTGGAAACAGATCCCGACTTTGAATGCAAATTCTGGAAGTTTGCATCGGGAGTATAGAGTTTCTCTGAATTGTCTGCATTTTTTTCATGCTGCTAGCATGACATCAAAATTCAGGCCGTACTAAAAATAAAAACTTCTAAAATTATCTAATCATCTCATTATCCTGAAATATTTTGAAATTGGATTAAATTAAATGTTGCTTCAAACTTTACTCTGTTCAGGAAGCTCCAGGGAAAGCTGAGACAGATGCACAGGTTTTTCAGCCCCTTATAAGTTTGTCACTATTGGGCAGAATTAAGAACTTCAGTGCAAGTTTCAAATGTTGACTTTATAACAGAAACAAAACTTAAACAGAGATAGAAAGTGGAGCAACCTTCCCATATCCCTTATTGCAGTGATTCTCACCACCATTTGGGTTAAGTCAAGTACCTTCAACAGATCATTCTAGGCCTGGCATTAGCTGAGAGCTCCGGTGCTGTTGGAGAAGTCTTCCCAGACTGACAGCAAAATTTACTATATCCTTGCGGAGGAATGGCAGAAAGGTTGGCTTAGACCACTGAAAAGGAAAAATTAAACACTTTAAAAAATAATAATTAAATTTTTTTTTACTGATTTGATTAGAGTAGAAGAGACTGAAAATTGCAGAAATGAGCTCATCTCTGTTCTGTCTGCATCTATCCCAGGAGACTGTGTCCCAGTCACTGGTCCCAGTCAAAATTTGTCACAACCCTCTTTGTATTTCCAGCTGATCTTGTGGATTTTGATTGAATGCAACATCTGAGTTCAGCAAAGTGTGTTTTCTTTCGAAAACACTTTGAGCTCTGATTCATAACTGGTAGGAAAAAATAATCTATGGAATGAAATATGCTGAGGGTTTTAAGCAAATATTTAGGCAAAAGGCAGCTGGTAAATCTCTAATGAATGGCTGGATGTAGAACTAACCTATAATTCATGGCATGCCAGTCAGAAGGGTCTAATCCACATCCTCTGCTCCTAACTCTTCATGGCACCTCAGGAGCTGGGGCTACCTCTTGTGCACCCAAGGCAGGCAGCAGGAAAGGAGATGCATCCATAGGCCTTTCCCTGCCTGTCCTTGGCTCTGGAACAAGAAGGTTGATCTCCAGAATTATTTTCTCAGTTTCAGCTTCTCCTGTCCTGTTTTTAAGGATGGGCTGTTTTATGGAGGGACTCAGGTGATAGAGGGTCGGAAAGAAAAACCGATCAACTTTAGCAAATGTCATCACTGCTACATACACCTATGTACTCCCATCCTTCTCCACACACAAGACCTTAATAAAATCCCACATATCCTATAAAGAATCCCATTTTCCCGTTTACTTTAGTAACACTTTAAACTAATGGGACACTGATACTGCATTATGAAGCAATTCCCTTGGACGGATCCAAGGCATAGTCCTTATTAATATCAAGTGAGTTCAAGGTGATTTACATTATCATGGTGATTTTGCATCTTGTTTATTACCTTCTAGAGATCACTTTGCAGTGATTTTTAAGGTGGCACGGAAATTACCATGTGAACTGTCTTCTAAATCAATGCAGTCCTTTCCTGCCTGATAATAAAGCTCTCTTATGGTTTTCAATGAGCAGATATTAGCTAATCCTTAATTACTGTGGAGGGGCAGGTACTAAGCACAGAAGAGTCAACAGCATTAATAAAACTGTTAAAGAAAAAATAAATCAGAAGGGGGACATTAAGGAATGAAAAGCTCACCTCTAGCACTGCCTCAAAGGGGACCCACTGGGGGACTCACTGTGAAATACGTATCAAGTGTTTGTGTGAGTACTCTGGAGTCATCAACAGCTCCCTGGCTCCACACTCATGGTCCAAAAGCCCTTGCTGAGGTGACCTCTTGCTGTTTCGTGGCCACCTCTCTCCTGTGAAGCTGTTGTTGACCCTGCCCGTTGCTGTCTAAAATCCCTCAGCGTCTGCAATGCTCCTCCCACCGCCGGGCTGTGGCTGGAATTCTCTTCATTGATTCCTGACAAAATTTTCCATTGATCTGCAAGGATCGAACTGCAATTGGCACTGCAGGTTTTACAAAAACGCATCAGAGGGAACAACCAGGGTGGGTTTCACTCCGGTGAAGTGGCAGCAGGTGATGCTGACATGGTGAGGCCTGTGAGCACCTCTGTGGTGGGTCAGGTCTTGGCCATCCTCAGCATGTAGCTGCCACATACCAGCAGCAGAAGGAAGACACAAGGGCCCCACTGCTCCCTCCACCCCCTGTCCCTGCAATGACCCACCAGCATCCAAACCCTCCATGGAGATAAGGCACCTTTTACTCTGCTTCACTGCAGCTATGAAACAGCTTCCTCTGCTTCATAGCTGCAGAGCCCAGCATTAAACAAATCATAGCTGGTCCTTTCAGGGGACTCCCACCTGCTTCAAAAGCCAAGCTCACTGCTGTCACCTTTCTCTCTGCTTTCTCAAAAGGAGGCTTTAAAGAAACACATTTTTCCACATTTTCCCTGCTGATGTGGTGGCTAAAGAATGCAATTTAATATGAGAATGGGGACTCGATTTCTTTTGTCACAGGACTCTAGGAAATTGTGTTGGCCATTTGGGCACAAGGAAATGTTGGAAAAAAGACACTCAGGTGCAAAATGGCAATATTTACCCGTGTCTGGGCACATCCCAGAGTTGTGGCACAGGAGCAGAAGCACAGGCTGGTCACTGCAGACTCAACAGCTGCTTTTTACAGGCGGAGTTGTGCCCCTGTGCCAACACCAGCCTGTGCATCCTTCTGGATATCACCCTTTGCAGCCGTGCAAAGATGAATTACACCAGAAGAGTTGAGGATGATTTACCAAAACATGCTGAACTCACAAAAATCCAGCACTGGCAATAAATTCTCAGCATAATCTTAAAAATCAGATGCTTAAACGTGACCAATACTCCATAAAGAGCATGTTTTTACTCTTGTCTGACACCCACGTTGCTTCCACTTCTGAGCAGCTTTATTTTCATTCCCCAGAGGAGTTGCATATAAAATAGATCATTTCAGTGCTACTTCGTAATACATTGTTATAACAGATACATTGTGTAAATAAAATGAAACATTAATAAAAACGGTTGGTGTCTATCTCTGGCTCTAATTTTAATACTTACAGGCAGGAAAAAAAACAACAAAGCTCCTGGAACTGATGCTAACAAATTTCACAAACAAGGCACTAAGAAAATGTGAGCACTCTAGGACAAGGGAGCCACACGGCCAATAAATTGTCTTCCTTAAGCCAACTAGTTATTGTCTATAACATTCATAAAACTCCTTGCACAGAAGACCCTTCCCTATGAAATAAACCATCAATCTCCGCTGCATTACTATTCATTTTCCATGTGTGCTGAGAGCAAGTGTCATTCAAGGCATTACAGTTCTCTCAAACTATATTAAAATACATAGTCTGATATTATATCTTTTCGAGCCTCTCTGTTCATAAATTGTCACTGCTGATTGGAACATAAAACATATTTTATAACTCCATAAAGCCCCAGAAGATACAAGATCACTCATGTTTGTCTTTATGGTTCAATGTGTAGGACTTCAAGATGCTAAAGCATTGTGTATTTCATAACAGAAATGTCCAGGGCCCCGTGGAGAGAAAGTATCAGACATTTCCATAAAACATTACATATTACCATATTCCTTGATGACTGAAACAGCTCTGTGCACACAACCTGAGCCCTTAACTTATGGACTGTAAATGAATGAGTTTTCCCAATAAATCAACTTTGTTTAGGATCAGAGTCATCCTATCCAACGCATGACTTTCAGTGTTATCTCCAGGTGCCTGTGTAATGATGAATTTTTTCACTCCTCCGTTTTTTTCCCCTTATACTGTTAAGAAAACTTCCTTTCTAGTGATAAGTCCCCTGAGAAGTCAATGAGATTGTTCAACATATTAGGAAATTAGATCAGCTTCTCAGTGACATTCTGTGGTTCCATCAGACTTACTATTTCTGGATCATCTTTGGGGAGCTGTGGTATTGCCTTCCAATGCATCAAGATGCTTCTGTGTGGAAGGAAAGTTCTTGCCACCATCTCCTGCAATCCCTGATCCCACTCTGCCCTTTTATAGTGCCAGGCTTCAATGCAGAAGAGTTTTTACACACCTTTTATGGCACTAGAGCAGGGCATGGATGCTCCAGCATTGAGCCCTTTGCTGCAAAGGTCACAAATGAGTGCCCAGAAGTCCCAGGGTGGGGGCAAAAGCCGGATTTGAAGCCTTCAGTGCCATGACCAGCACACTGAAAACAGCACAAAAGGCTTCCTAAATTGCCTCTGCTATCAACCAGAGAATGGCTCCGTCATTCCTGGGAGTAGAAAGGTAGCACAGTGTGGCAGTTTGCTTCAAGGTAGATGAGCTCATGCATCGTCCCCTCACCCCAGGAGAAACAGCAGCAGTAATGTGGGGAGACTCAAAAAAAATTCATTGCAAAGGTGCATGGCAGCACCAAACACCCACAGCTCACTCAGGAGAGCCAGGTTAGACACATGGCTTCACAGCACCAGTTACAAGTGCTCTCCCCATTTCATTGCTGGTGCTTTGAGTTCTGACCTGCTTGTCCTTCATGTCTGCTGGTTTCCCTCCATGCAGGTACTGCTTAGTACTAGACTTTCTGCTAAGCAAGGAGCTGCTCAGCTCCCAGGAATCACTGACATAATCTACCACAGAGCTGTTTTTCCTGAAGTCCTTTAGTTTTTTTCAAATAGTAGTTAAACATCATCTGCATTTTCCTCCACCCTCACTGTCAGTAGCACAGGCTGCCTGTGCTGGCTCATGGTCACCAGCCCCTGTACAGGGCTACACTCCTGATGGTGGCACTTGGAATTCCTGTGGGCAATGCATGTGCTTTACACAGACCTTCTACTCCCGTCTAGCTTGAATTATTGGACACTTATCCTAATACATTACTGAAAACAGCTATATTTAGCCCTGTAATTTTATATTTCACTATTCCCCTGCCTCTAGATGGAGAAGGTGGAAGGGAAAATACAGGGAAAATTGGAAAGCTGTAAGGTTGCTAGCTTGTTTAACCACCTGAGGGACATGAGGTTTAGTCCAGAACCTCATGAAACCAAAGATGACACTGCAGGAAGATAGGTGCTGAATCTCAGGTGCCTATTCATCCCCAAAGCATCTGAAAGGTGGCATTTTGCGTGGAAAGAAACAAAAGATGAGCACAAATCAGGACATAGGTTGGCAAAACAGATGAATTTGTCTACAGGAGTGACAAATCCTTAAGGTCTCCAGACTATAAAACTCTCAATACAGGAGCAGAAACAGACCTTGTCCTGCTCTCCGGAAAAGGCCCTGGATGTGATACTGACCCAAATACTTTGAAATGTCTGAAACCTGGAGCTGACAGGGGCAGCCACAACCTGCTGTGGCTCCAGCTTCCCACACATGTGTGTGAGGGTCCCAACAGCCCTGACAATCCAGCAACTCAGCAGGACACCCTCACCCCATGTGCCACGTAGCTAATGCTTTAGTATTCCTGTGGTTTCCTCTCCGCAGAAAACCGTGCAGTATTTCCACCCGTTTAAAGGTCTATAAGAGGTCTCATCAAAGCCAGGTATAGTTTATATTGCAGATGGCTGCTGACATGATATAATCCACACTAACAGGCAGGCTGTTAAAGGTCAGAGTCTCACTTCACTTCTGTTATTAGCTTTGATGTTGGGAAGATGCTGAATTCCCTCCATGTCTTTTTCTTTTAGAGGGAGAAAAGACACTGTTTACTGTCAGGCTCTTCATCAACATAATTGGTGGCTTCTCTGGAATTGCCCCTTTGCTCTAAAAAGTGCTGTAAATCAGCTGTAGGAAGCCTGGTCTTTGAAAAATCCTCCAGCGGAAGAGGAACATGAGCAACAGTTTGCAGGATCAGCTCCATGTCTGTGCCAGATGTGTGCAGCAGGCAGGCAAGGCTGGAGCCTTCCTCATCCTGCATCCCTTTGCTGGCAAAGCTGGGGTTCACAGCTTTGGAACACAATCATGCCAGAGCCCCAGCAACTTTGGGGAGCCCCCCCAGGAGTTGCTGCAGGCTCTGAATGGGACCCTCAGCTCCATGTGCTGCTTTCCATCCACAGAGATGGTGCTGCTCCCAGCATGTGCAGGCCAGGCTGCAGTGTGACTGCTTCCAGCCTTGGACAGGCAGCACCATATAAACCCTGCCTGCCCTGGAGCCTCAGAGGTCCCTGAGAGAGAAGGGGTGATTCCAGCATGGTCATTTCTCCACAGGCAGACCTGCAGCTCTAATGCACACAGGGAAATTTTGCTAGGAGCAGTCTGAGCAAAGTGAGGTGCAATGAGTATTTCAGGGATTGAATAAATCCTTTCAGGGCTGCTGTATTTGCAGGGTTGCATCCTCACCAACCCATCCCACCCCTCAGATCTCAGTCAGCAGAACGGAGGCAGCAAAGTGGGAATCCCCAGCCCTTTCTGCTACCCCCTTCTAAACAGGACAAAACCGTGAGTGTTTGTTGGTGAATCCCTTCTTCAAAAATAATATTGATGTTAGTTAGCTCAGCTTCCAGCTTAGTGGGCTGGAGTTTACCTGATGGCTCCAGCTACTGCAAAAACTTCTCATCTAATGTCAAGCAGGAGTAGCTGTGCCCATTTACCAAGTCCTTGGAAAGTCCCTGCTGACCCTGACCAAATCACTCCCCTGTGCAGACCCCAGGCAGTGCCAAAGGCTTTCCTGACCCGGACGTGGCAGGACGAGGGCCTGGCTGCCTGGCCGGTGCCACACTTTGATCTCAGCAATATTGAAGCTTAGCCTGAAGATGGCACTACAGAATGGCTGGGGCGAGCGTGCGGCACCCGCTGGGATTAACGCAGCACCGGCCGGCCAACAACCGCAGCCCCTATTCCCCAACAAATGCGCGTCCATCTGCCGTCGGCTGCCGGGCTGGGGGTCTGCTGGGGGGAAGGACAGCAGAGGTCACTGTGTGCCCGGCAGACACAAACCCCAAATCCTCGGGCAAAGGCATGGCTCTCCCTGTTCCCTGCAAGACTCCAGCCCTCCAGAGCAAAATCAGCCTCTTGCTTCTCGTGTTCATGAGTTTCATGTGTCTTGCTCCTGACTTGGTGAAACTGCAGCAGCAATTTTCGTTTCTCCACATAAATGGCATTGCAGAAGCTCCCAGGGTGCAGTTACAGTGATGAAGTGATCTTAGACCCCCTCACTTTGGGGGAGCACGGTGGGGTGGTTTTCCCCCCAATTCTCCTTCCCCATCCCATGCTTGCAGCTGCATTAAAACAACTCACAACAGGAAGGAGTTACCAAACTGCCCATTCTCACACAGTGAATTGTCTCCTTCCTGCAGTACCACACCAAGAACTGTGGCTTCCAAAAAATCTAAAGCCCCACGCATATTAATACTAAAAATCCCCCACGTACTGAGGTTACACAGGCTGAGATGTTTCAAAAGCATTTTCCCAAGGGTTCGCTGCAGACTCCACGGGCAATCCAGGGGAAGATTCCTGGGCCAAGAGCCAAGATGCACCAAGGAAGGAAGGGGGAAAAATCAGAGATTAGTTGATCTATGTCCACGAAGGGCCTGAGGGAGGCAGCGTACCTGGGCAGTGACATGGCCAGTGCCGCTGGGGGCGAGCGGCTCCGTGTTATCACTCGCCATCGCACAGGGAATCGGCACTGCTGGTACCACGTCACACCCTGTGCCTTTGTTTCCAGTCGTTGGGCAGATAAAGGGGTCGGCGGCACAGGCAGTGAATGTGGGTTATTGCCGGGGAAAAGAAAAACCGGGAAGTAGAACTGGTGGAGGTGGCCAGCAGAAGGATGCTTGCTCCCTGAAGTCACACCCAGTCCTCCTGCATCAGGACCTTGACTGCAGGCAGGACAAGCAATCAGGACAACCTGCCAGGCTCAGATCATCCTCAGCTCACTGGAGAGCATGAAGGATTGATCTGAATTGCCAGACAAATCACATGCCTGTGCCTAAATATGAACCTGAGAAGCGCTTGCACACAAAGTTCGTCTCACTCTTGGTTACCAGCACTTCTCTGACCACTAGGAAGGACTCAGGAGAATTTAGGTCCCAGTTAAAGACTGACTGTGGCTGCTGTCCATCCACGAGTGTAGGCTCATGTCTGAGCAAATGGATGCATTGCTGTTCCTCCCCTCTGCAGCCTGTGCAGAAAGATCTCTGAAGTTTAAACAGGTATTTCTGATGCATAATGTGAAGGGGAAAAAGAGACATTTTTGTGACAATAGCAATGGCTCATGATGTGATCTCAAGCCTGTGCACATGGTCTTTGCAGTGAAAAGAGCACGTGAGGTATACCAGAAGACTTCCCAAAGAGGATAAGATATGAAAGAAAAGGATAAACTGCGGTGCCAAGTATCCATACGGCAGCACAGCGTTTGTGTTGGAAGGAGAGACAAGCCATAAAGTTCAAAGCTCCAAGCAGAGTCCAGTCCAAACTCCGGAGTTCAAGATCCCTCCAACTTGGGATGATTTTGTCTGATAAATGTACCTGCAAACCGTGACATGGCACTGGCATGTGCTCAGAGAGGCAATCCTTCTCCAGTCCAACCCACAACCGAGTAATAAAGTTCATAATGGAGCCACTCCAGCATTTTAGCTCATCATTGCTTCTAAGCCACCTCTACATGAGATGTGGACAAAGTTAAAGGTGTTACGGTGGGGGCTACGGCTGCCAGCCCATGTGCGTCTGAATTCCTGGCTTTCCCTAAATCATGTCATCTGCCTGAGCATCCTTCAACAGCTTCCTAACATTTCCCATCCATCTTGGCCATTGGAAACCCTTTGGATCTCCCTTTTGTTTACAATGAGTAATGGGCAGGAGTTAACAGAGGTTCCAGAGGAAAAGGTCAGTGTAGTTCAAGCAGCATTAGGAAGAAACTCTCAGACCCGCTTTGATCTGCGGAGGATTTAAGCGGTCAATAAGCCAGAGCGGGGAGCAGCAGCATCGCCCAGATGCTCTCTAGGTGGAGTTGCTCCAACGGCCCCGGTCCTGGTCCCAGCCCCGCCAGACTGCAATTCCTACCAGTCCCTCGGGGTTTATGGCCGGGGAGGGTGTGAGTCACCGGCCTCGTGTCTGGCGGTGCCATGCACGGCCTCCCGGCTGCCCGCCGCCGCAGCCTCCTCGCGTGTTTGCAATTGCTGAGGCACACTGTTTGCTTCTGCCACGTCCAAGGCAATCCAGTAAAAGTTTACAAAGGGCTAGAGCTCAATCGTGAGCTTGTGAAAACACCGGTGCGGGCTCCCCGGCTCTGCGGTTCAAAGTCTGAAGTGTGCCCCGTCGATTTACGCACGTATTTATTTAACGGCTGCGCCGTGAATGGGAGTCATTTCACAGTGATTGTCCTTCCAAGAAAACGAGGTGAAAGCCCTTGAGCGGCAGGGAGTGGGTGGGACTTACACTTTTTAACCTTCAGATGGATTTGGTTTGTGGAGGCTGCCCAGGTACAGCCAATGAATGCAACAGAGGCAGGACGACCTGCTGAGGCAGGG
The DNA here is from genome assembly GCA_013390025.1 of Pitta sordida. Taxonomy (NCBI): domain Eukaryota; kingdom Metazoa; phylum Chordata; class Aves; order Passeriformes; family Pittidae; genus Pitta; species Pitta sordida. The sequence continues at coordinate 262,158 of WEKX01008361.1, read as the reverse complement.
CTGGATATACAGCAGCTCCATTGCTGGGGCTGTGGGGTCAGTGTCTGCTGGCAGGGGTAACATTGGGTCAGATTTTAAGACATATTTTCATCTCCTCTAGATGGAAAGACCACAGCACACAGCCCCAAGAAGGGAGTCCTCTTTAACATCACAGCAGCATAAACTCCAGTGGTTGTATCATCTGAAAAAACAAACATTCTGTTCGGATGCTCATTCCATGTTCATGATGGCACTTTTCTGGCTTGTTAGCCTAATCCACTCTCAAAGTAAAATCAGCTAAATTTGAAAAAAAAGTGCTGTCTTCTTCGTAGAGCTGTTTCTGTACAACATTGGCAACAAAATTGCATGAGCTCGCCCTGCACCAGGAGTCATGTTTGCTGTGGACCAAAGACCTGCCCCATCCATTGAGCTTCCAATGCCTTAAGTATCATTCCCCTCACACTGTGTGCACCAGGACTGCAGTGGAAAAACCTCTGCTGACTCAATGATTTCCTCTCCACTCCTCTGCCTGTGTGTCCCTCCCCACACTCACCTTTCTACTGCTCCCTGTCCATGCACAGCCTCTGTCCTCAGCCACCTTTCTCACGCTATGAATTTCTCCTCTACATTCATCTCTCTTCTCAGACCATCTCAGAAGAACATCTCTTCCCTGCTCAACTTCCTTCTTTCTTCCCCTGCTTAGCTGTTGGCTCTATCAGCAGGATGCATTTGGAAGATGGCTTTTACTGAGTAAGCCGTATAAATGAAGTTGCTCAGTACCACACACATCTCCTGCTGGTTCCCCAGCAGGTTTCCAGATTAGGGGGGAGAGAAAAAAAAATAAAAGAAATCAAAAGAAACCAGATGCTCAGGGGATTGATTATTCCTGCATGATCCTCTGGATAAATAAAGTGTTTGGAAAGTTCTGAAAACACATTTTGATGCTGGGATCTAATTTATAAAAAGCAGAGGGCAGGAATAGATATGGATTCAGGCTTCCCAGCTGCCAGGAAATGATGTTAGGTTGGGTTTTCTCAGGGCCATAGCAGTGGAGAGGGTCTGATGGGTGCATGCCACCTGTGGGCTGTGAGATCTCCATGAGTGTCTCCAGGTGAATCATTTTTGGGATGGGTCAAGACCAGGAACGGACATCAGCTCTCTCATTTTCTGTAAGGTCCCATACGAAGCACAGCTGCAGCCTTACCAGAGCTGGGCATAAATAACCTCTTCATATCCTCTCTTAATCCACTCACACCCTCTCGATCTGGTTTGAATAAATCGGTGGGTTTCTCCCAGACCCCAAGCAGGGACACACATGGTCCTGGGTGCGGGGAAAGCTTTGGAAGCAGGGTCATGAAAGGCTATGGCTGGGAGAAACCACTCCTTGGGCAAAATCCGGGGATGAGCACCCGCCTGGGGCTCATATGGGATGGCTCAGCAGGAATGGAGCAGCCACGCTGCTGGCAGCTGCCTGAGACAGCTTCTCCTCCCTCTGGAGGTGGCCCAGGGCTGGAGGAGAGTGAAGGCATCCTGCCAGCAGGAAGACCCCAGGGTCACTCTGTGGTGGAGGGTGAGCTCTGAGCAGAGAGCAGAGACTAGAGAGTGCACATCCCCTCCAGACTTCCTTCCCAGCTATCCCCCATCGTCCCACTGCCAAGAGTTGCGGGTCCCTGGGCTGGGCCCAGCTGTGGGTGGCCATGAATAAAATCCCAGGAGAGGCAGGACAGTCCCTCTGCACAGCCACAGCCACACCACACACCCTGCCTCGGCACAGGAGTGGGTATAAAGGCAAAGAGATCAGAGATCCAAGGACACAGGGTTGCTGGAGGAGATAAGCTCTAGAAAAGGTCATTAGCCAGAGGGGTCAGTATTTATCTGGACATGAAAAAACTATAGGGAAAATGCTGTAAAGTGACAAAGTAAATATTTCAAGTGGTATTTCCATTAGCTGCAAATTCCCTTTACAGATTTGCCTTGGTTTTGCTCTTGAAGTCAAAGTCGTTGTTGCCTTTGGTGACTTCTTGGTTCTTATCTCAATCCTAAATGTTAAACTCCTTGAGTCAACTGATTCTAATAATTCAGAGTGTTGTTTCAGTGATTTATCAGAGCAGTATAAGCCAAAATGAGGGGTTATTTGTAAAAGTTTGTTTGATGTGCTTAAAGGAAAAACCCATTTCTGAAAACATGAATGAGATTATTTGGAGTGGGGGGGAAAGAATTGTATGCAATTTTCAGGAGTTGAAATGAAAGAGTGTGATTTTTCTGAAGGAGTTTGACAGTCAAAGGCTCTGAATTTAATAACTTTCTGACCCCCCAAAAGTAATCCTGCAAATCTTTCCATGCTATTAACAAGTGTTTGTGTTTCTACTATATACACCATTGTGCAAAATGCATTTCTGCAATCAACACCTTCATTTATGTCTTTTTGTTGTGCTTTCATTGTTGATATATTTATTATTACATTTTTATTTAAAATCACTTCGCTGTGCTGCCTTTATATTTCTCAGCTGCATTAAAATACAGTATATACATATTTAAATAGTCTGTGTCTCTAAAAGGAACGATATTAATGATAAAACACTTTGTATTCTGTCGTGTCTCTCCTAGTGACTTCTTCTGCAGGTTTTATAATCTTTTTATGCTTCCTCACCCTCTTTTGTGAAGGCTTTTTCTCAGTTGTATTATGCAGGGTATAAATACCACAAAGAAGATAGAGATATTATTTGTTTACAGGGCACCTAACTCATTTATAGCTCAGGTCCAGAGGTTTTCCCATAGTACAGCTGAGAGAAATGCTGGGTACTTTTAGGGCAAAATTCCCACATGGCTTTATAACAGAGATATTTTTGCTGTGCAATATTTGCTTTTAATGATAACAGTTCCAGCTCTGATGATAAAACCCTGAATCTTGCAACAAGTATTCTTTCTGGTTTTGATTTTGCACTATACCTGCAGTTGTGTGATTGTGCAATTATCTCAGCTTTTATTAGTTATCATGTTTTATACCTTGTGGCTGCCAAGAAGAGCTTGAAATGGTAAAGTCTGATGTTTCAGGTGTTCAAAGGTATTGAGAAGTGGGAGGTCTCGAGGAGGGGCTTGTGTGACTGAGGTACATCACAACCATGACCCCAGGGACATGTTGGGATTCTTCTACAGCACTGGAGGCTTCTGCCTCCAAATTGAAGAGGAACTGACTACAGGGTCCAGCCTTGTGTTCTGCAGGTTGGCTCTTGCCCGGCCTTATCCTTCGAGTGCAATGAGATGTCCACTTGGATTCAAAATTAGTGGGTTCTGCCAGCATGTTGTGAAACAGAGTTGTTGTTTTGTTTTGTTTTGCTTAAAATACTCCTCAAAGAGAGGTGAGAGTGTGAGGAAGGTCGCAGGGTGCTGGTAACACATACACATAGATGGGGAAGATGCACATACATATCAGGAGCAGGCACCTACAGCTTTCCAAATTATCACCCCATGTTGCAAAGCAAACACACTGAAAGCCCCCCAGAGGCATCCCCAGGGCCTGAGACAGCCCAAATGTGCTCCTGTCCCACTGTTCCCCCCAGTGCCAGCACAGGGACCTGCCATCCCCACCAGCTTTGCTTTTTGACCTGTCAAGAGCAGGGTCAGCTGCAGGTCAGCCCCGAAGAGAGAAAACAGTAATTGCCTCCTGCTTATCAGGGCTTTCCACCGGGTGGAGAGACACCCGTGGGGTGGGCACAGGGGAGGGGGCATGGGGACAGCCTGAGGGTGACCCCTGGGTTACCACCTAAAAGCTGCTCTGATGGGGAACAAGATCTCAAGGTAGATTAGTCCCATTTGGTGCCACCTCATGCATCGTTACAGCTCTCATACAAAGTCAATACAGACTGTGCAATGGCAAGTACCTGCCCAGCTCAAAAAAAAGGTGCTTTTCCACAGAGAATTTTGTCCATTTTCATGCCTGACCCAGGACAGAGCTAAGTTTTGCTGACACACAGGTTAACCCTAAACAAGGCTCTGAATCTTGCCCATACTTATTGTCATGTACCTTGCAACTTGCAACTATTTATACATTCAAGGCTTAAAAGAACATATCATTTAATCATGTGCTTAACTTGAAGGGTGCCAGTGGTTTCTCTGACACTGACAAAATTATGTATTCCTGCTTGGAGCACCAAGTGTGTCACAGCCTGGTGGGTTGGGACCTGGGCAGAGCCCTTCCCCAGCCCTGCTCAGACATTTTAGGGCAACTGGGAACAGTTTCAGGACAAACAACCCCATCTGTGAGAAGCAAACTTTCTCATAGCTTAGGACATATAGAAAACCCAGCATCACCCAGAGCCTGGGTGAATCATCTGTTTGGGGGGATTCTTTATTTTTCCTGGTGTCTGGTATAATTTTCCCATTTCAGACATGTTGGTTCTCCAAGCTGAGCAGTGAGCTGTTCCTCCATTCAACTTGCCACTGCAAGAGGTTTTTGCATTTCTGCACCTCCCCAGTGCCTCTCGTGCAGCAAGGGCTGCGGTCCTGGCACTCCATCTCCTCCTCTTTTCCTTTAGCCCAGCTGATCCAATCTGGGAATAAAAACAGAGGGAAACAGATGGTCCATTGTACGCGCTGCTCCTGCCTACACCAGCTCCAAAGAACCCAGTGCTGGGGCCAGCTCTTACCTCTTATTTTCCATGTTTCATGTAAAATTCATGCTCTAAGAGGAATTTGGGCACCACAGCTTGTGTCCCTAAGGGAGGTACCTCAGACACCACCTGCATTGGGATGGTTTTCCTGCCAGTGGTAAGAAATGGGGTGAAGAAGCTCCCTGGGGTAAGAATATGTGTTCTGGAGCCAGGAGCCACTGGTGAGCCTGCAGGTGACCTTTTTGTCATCCCTATTAATCACTGGGTGACATCTCAGATGCTACAGGAGTTGGAAAACTCTCAAGTATGCTGTTATTTGATGTCAGTGGGTTATGTTTGTCACTAACAAAAGGGATAACTTTTACACCTGCAAAGAAAAGCGCTCCATGAAGTTGTTTCCAAACTGTACGTTACCACCTTCCCTTTGCAACTTTTATTGAGATGACATCAGCTTTGGGATCAAACTCTACTTAAACCAGCTCCTGAGAAGTTTCTGTTTCACTTCTGCACAGAGAGCAACAGACACATCCAGTACAGCCAGCACCAGACACATGCAGCTGGTAGCTCCTAACCCTGCTCCCATTTTCCAAGCTTTCTGCCTACCTTAGGAGACAAGAAAAAGCAGAAGGCTGACCTCCAACATGATGAATTCCTGCTGAGCTTTTTCCCATTAACTTCAGTAAGGGTTTAATCCGGTGGTTTTCAGAAGCTGGGTGGCTGGTGGGGATTTTTGATGGAGGCAGGGGAGAGAAGACAGGGTGTTAACATGTATTTCTGATTAATTATAGTGTTCTCAAGAGTAAGTGAATAATAGTACTGGTCAGAGCCAGGCATCACACGGGTCTCAGCCCTGCAGAGTAAATGGTGTCTGAATTGTGAGTAATGTTGACCTGGCAGAGGCCAGATAAGATACGGATTTTTCACGTCCAGGACTGGACAGAATTCCACATATTGATAAGTAAGTGCACCAAAATATAGCCAGTGCTTTGCACACAATGCTTCCTCACTCTCAGGAATCACATTCAGCAGGGTTAGACAGCAGAAGTGCCAAGCAGGGCAGGTAATTCATATGTGAACAATTAGCCAGGAGATTAAATCTCTTCAATAACTTCCAGCTTTGCTCCCAGCTTTGAACAAAGAGCATCTTTCCCTATTAATCTGGACAAAAGACAGAGGCCAAATCCTGCAGCCTCCAGGAGGAATTTCTATAGGGAACCTGACAGTTCCCAACTGGAATTATGCTCCAGTGCCACCAGATAAAATAACACCCAAACAAATGTTGATGCTATACTAACCTAATGGCAGAGTTGTGGAGAGGACAGTATTATCCCTGCTCCCTGGGTATATTTGGTGGCTGAACACTATCCAAGCATGTTAAGCCAGCACCTTTTATTAATGACTCCTAAATTTACCCATAGCTCTCAAAACTGTCTCATTGTGCTACGTTAGAGCTGCCCAGAACAACTAAAAGTTCATAGGATTGTTTTATAAAGCATAATGATCTGCCTAAAATCAGCTGTTCTTGTTTCTCGTAATCTTGAAAACATGGAGTTACTCCATTGCTCTGAAAACAGGCAGGAGGAATGTAATAAAATGAATAGTTTGACTTTTGTGGGTTTATTTTGGTATATATTTCATATCTATATATCATATCTCTATATATGTTATTCTAGTATTGACGTGTTCAAATGTTTCTCAATGGAAAATGTTCAAAATTTCCAGTTTATGAGCTGTTTTTGGAGGAGAGATGACTTTTTGACACTGATTTGGAATGAAAAATGGTTTGAATAATCCAAGTTTCCTACAGAATATAAACTCCACCTTGCAGCCAGGTCTGGGAATGATAATTTTCCTCCTACTCCAGGTTTTCTCACTTATTCAAAGAAAACTGTCATGTCATACACTTCAGTCATGATACACATGTCATGACACACGCTTCAGTCTGTTGCATTTTTGCCAGGCTAAGTGATGGAGAAATTGGTTCATGCCTCCTGATGGCACTGGCGGAGATGCTGAGAAATTAACTGTGTTTAACTACACCCTTACATCAGGAATCTGCTAAAACTGGGGCTGAATGCAAGTGAGTATTTCCCTGGGAAAAATCTTTACACCCACAAAGTGGTGGGAACAAGGTCCTACACTCCCTCCAGCAATTCTAACAATGTCACCTCATTTGCAGAAAGACACACTCAGGGGTGGGCAGAGTTGAACCCACCTTAAATATTTCAGCACAGCACATTCAACTGCCTTCTTACAAGATGCCAGAATGAGGCATTACCTATAAAAATGTGAAAAAACATGAAGCCGAACAGAAACTTGGGGTCACCCCACTTATTCTGCACTGGTCTGTGCTCAGCTTGGCAGATCCCCCGGTGCTGCTCTGGCACCGTAGTGTCCATTTGCCCCAAACCTGAGCATTGTAGGAGATTTCCTCTTACATCAACAGGTTTTGCTGGTTGGCACTGGGTGGATGGGGCAGGTAACTGATCTCAGTTTCTTTTCATACTTTACAAAGTCAGGAATATTGTGTCTATTTAGTATTAAGTATTTTCTCTTGCAATCAGGACTTAGAAGTCTGTTTGAAAAACTTGTGGGCTTTCCAGCCCAACACAGCAGCAGCACAAGGACCCACATTAAATGCTGCCTTCATGAATCACAAAATCGATGCCAGGTTAATGCTTAGGACTATGTATTTGTAAACTGGGAGTTATGACTAAAACCAGCATTTGACCTCCTCGCATTCCCCATTGGATACATCCTGGCATGCCTCATTGAAGATGCCCGTGGCTCTGCGCTTTGCCTTGTCACTGGGAGATATGGCATACAGATGGAATGATCATATTGGCCTCTAAAGAAAAATATTTAACCCAGAGATGTCAATGGAATATAGAAATGATGGTTAAAATCCCAGAAGCCTGCCTTGTTTTTGTCTTCTTCCTTTCATCTGGCACTTTGGGTCATGCCATCACTTATACGCTTCAGCCCAAACAGGCAATTGCCGAGTTAAGAACCTGGAGTTCAAAGTGAACCATAAACCTTAGTCCATAAGATAAATCATACAAATTACTTTACAGAAATAAATAGAACATTTGGGAGAGAGGTTATCTTCTTGCCTTCAGTTTACATCTCTAATGACTGTAAGTTCACAAATGCATTCTGTCAAGAATATAAACATTGCTTTTATTATACCAAAGACAGATATTTATTACCAACTTTTACAGTATGGCCAGCCAGCTTAGAGGAAAACCCTGGAATCTGGGCAAGAATGTAGAAACTTTGTCATGATAATTATTAAATTTGTGGGCACCTTGTTAAGCACAATGAACACTACTCAGAAAACCCTCATCACTTGAGTAAAACTGCAGAAATAAGGATTTTAAACTAGTGGGTGGGGCTGAGCTTTGCTAATTTTTTCTTGTGCAAGTGGTGCTGACACACAGAAATAGGTGTTTCCACATAAACACAGCCAGGTGGGAATTTCCTAAAACTTTGAACTCGTCTTCCCTGCAGTTCTCAATGATTTTATTATTGTAAACTTGTGCAGGGCTGTGTTTCAGGGCACAGCCCTTAGTCTCCTGCCCTCACTGCCAGAGAAGTTTCATTTGGATTAGGCTATCATTCAGTTGTTTTTTCCTATGACGCGGTGTAATAAGGAAAAAAAAACACCCCGGATAATTAAAAAGGTTTTTGCTGAAACTGAGTGTTGAAGAGGTCAGGGAAACACGAAGCCAACACCAAAGGGTGCTTGATCCCAGGATTTCAACATGAAAACTGGACCCAGTTTGTTCCTTAGAGAGCTGGCTCATCCTGCCCTGCCCAATCAACACTACAGTCTCCAACAAAATATAATATTTTTCATTGCTCTTTGAAAAGTTTCTCCTGCAGAGCAGGTGAAAACTTGAGTAAGATGCAGTTTGGGTCATGCAGAAGATGGGGACAAAGAACATTTTCTTTGCACAAGTCTTGGAACATTGAGGTGCTGAGATGCTGTCTGAGAATCTGTCTTCTCCTACTTGCTCTCCCTTCAGGATAAGGCTGCAGGGGAGAGGTTGGGACTTCTGGGACAAGAGTTCTTGCTTGTGCTTTGGAAAGTCGTGACATTAAGTGTTTTCACTGCTTGATGGACTCAGGGTGCTTCTGGGGAAAGAGAGACCAGATCTGGGTCCAAAAGGATAAGAAAACTACCTCCCTGAGCCCCAGAGGCAGCTACACAGAGCAGAGAGTATTTGGGCTCTGGTCCATCTCATCTCGCTTACCCCTCCAAAACAAGTCCCTCTGAGCCCAAGCTAAGGTTAATTAGCAAAGCAAATGTGGGCACAGGTCCATTCCCAAAGCCTGGGCTGTTTTACATAAGCCCACGGGTATTTCCCATCTCAGCCAAATCAGCACCTCTCTGGAGCCCTTTTCTCTCCTAGAAAAAGCGCCTGTTTTGGAGCAAGAGGAAAGGAAAGGCTCACACCAAAACCATTATGCACCACGTATCACCCGGCTACATGTGTTCTGTGATTGCAACAGTCATGAATAAGGTATGAGAAATTGGACATGATATTGCATTTCCTGCTCATGCATCTGTTGGATAAGCTGATTGGAGCCTGCCTCTCCAGCCAGAGATTGTTTCTTTCCTACATCATGGTAGTCACGGTGTCTCTGGTTGGTTGGGCTATGTTATATCTGAGAAGGGAAGGGAAAGAAGGGGAAGAAAAGGAGCATGTTAAAGACAAAAGAGTTTAAGTCCGGACACGTCCGGCATGTGTGTGACACATTCATGGGCTGGTTTGTCAGAAGCAAGGATGTAAAATCTGTGCCCCTAGTTGTGCTCAGCAAATCAAAGGATGAAATTGAAGAAAGAAGAAATTCCTCCGCTCTGGATGCGCCTGCAGACCTTGCCCAAATGTTGCTGGCGTGCCTCTTTCCCTCCAAGCAGCGGAGGTGCAGGAAGGTCTGTGCAGCTGTGCAGACCATCTCTTGATGAGGTTTGCATGTGTCCAGTGCCCCCCCAAATCCTCACTCCGGGAACCCAGGATCAGCACTGAGCGGTGGTGGGACAAAGGGCTGTGAGTTGGTCCTTGCTGCTGATGAGACCAAGTTCATCAAGGATCAGGAGAGTTTTGGGCTTCTCCCCTCAGGACAAGATCTGGCCAGGAAGCTGATGGAAGTGGAGGTGGGGAGAAAGGACCACCAGAATTTGGGCATGGGTGAGTTTTGGGGTGAGTAGGTATGTGAGGGGACAGCAGGAGAGAGCAGGGCTCCATCTCCACAGAGGGTCAGCAAGTAGCAGCAGCTCCAGTGTCCCCTGTGTCCCCCGTGCCACCACATCCAGATCACTTCCTGGCTCCATTGGGGCATGCCAGGGTGTGCCAGCTTCTCTCTGTCTCCCCTTGCACCCTTGTGCTTTGCATATAGGGGCTGTAATACAGACGAGAATCTCACCTCCAGTGTATAAACCCAGGGGACTGTTTAAAAACCTTTCCCTGTGGAAGGATCACTCCACTCCCTCACAGTGACACACCAGAGGGTGTTTTGATAAACTGATTGTATCCTCAGCTCAAGTGGATGGGGGTTTCTGGAGAAAGTCCAGTGATTTTTCTTCTCCATTTGACATCTCCCACACACAGACTCCTCCCTTTTGTTCCAAACAGAAGTGATACTTTCCTTCTCTTTACTTACCTTTTTTTTTTTCCAGAGGGAATCAAGATATGGGATAGGAAGGAACACAAATGAACAAACAAACAAAAAGCCAAGAGAAATTATTTTTGCATTGAATCATGCAGAAAAGGCCCACTCCTTTCAAACAGAACTGAACAGCCAAGCAAATTCTGAGAAAAATGGGTTTTAATGGGAGAAGTGCATAGAACAAAATGGATTTTGCTTCACTGGAGATGTTTTGCAGGAACATCTGTGACTTTTCCAGCCCCTGCTCCTGTACTACCAGCCCTGAGAGCAGGGACCAGGGACACAGACAGAGCCTGGTCATCATCTTCAAGATTGCCCTTCGTGGAGAACTAGCCTTGCTCTCACCATAAACAGTGCACCTACCTTAGATTAATAAATGGATTAATTAATAATTCAATTTAAATGGTGTCTCTGGGCTCTCAGACTGGACTGCTCAGTTGGAAGAACCAATAAATATTTTAAGTTTTAGCAAAGAACTGAGAACAGAAGCACGTTAACTGTATCCGTGATGTGGTGTCCATGGTCGAGCAATCTCTGTTCCTTGGAAGACCCAGATATATCCAGCTATTTTTCCCACAGTCCTTTCTCTTGTGCTGGAGCTATTCTCTCAAAGGCTCTTCTCTTGCTATGGGATTTCCAAAATTAATTAGGACTTGCATTAAAACCAGTGCATCTTAATATGAGCTTTGTCATAATCATAGATGAATGAGGTATCTGGATGAACAGAGTGAAAACTTCTTGTTGTTGGAGCCATTTATAACACACAAGTATTCAAGATTAGATCAGTCACAATAAACAGGCCGGGATAACGGTGATTATCCATGAAAATGAATGATGGTAATTGTTCTAATACAATGGTTTATACGAGAAGTAGTACTAAAAAAATACCTCATAAGCATGTTACCTGAATGATAAATGAAAACAGAGCTTCAAATAACAATAACAATGTAAAACAATTTGGGAAGCCTTTTCTAAGCAGCACCCTGGTTGGAATCCAAAGAAAATACATGCAAAAAATATTCAAAATCCCATGCGTAACATTGACTTTGGCCAGCTCCCAGCTCTTGGGTATAAAGCTTTCTCCCAGTGTTTTGCAAGTAAAACAAGTTCTTTGAATGAGAGCTTGATCCAACCAGCTGCTGAGCGTTCTCTGTTCTTAATGAGGTCATTGACATCCATGGTTTGTAGAACAGACCTAACGTATAGGTCAAAAAAAAATATCCAATAACGAAATCCACCACATAAAACACATCAAAAAATGAAACTTTTGGGATCCACCCCTTAGTTGTGTAATGCATTTTGGGGTTTTTTTATTAGAAATATCAGAGATTTGAATACTGAAGTCACTGCTGGAAACTGTTCCTGTATCTGAGAGATGCCATGAGTCCTGTGGAACTGGACAGCTGCTCCCAAGTATTGGGCCAAACCCTCCTTGCTCCACTCGTGGGAGCAGCCTGATGCCTGGAAGCAGCTTCTGGAAATGCTCCTGCACATGAGCAGCCCTTTTGCCTCCGAGCATGGAGCAGGACTGGGCTGAGCCCTTAATCCCCACAGTAAGAAGAGGAACACTGCACACAAGATGTAGCAACAAAATAGATTTAGTTCAAGGTTAGTCTCAAGAACCCTTATCTGATCACTGACAGTAATTTATCACACAGAACCCATCATTAGTGTCAAGCTGTTTTATTACCCACTAACTTTACACTGTTTTACTAAGAGTCAAGTGTGATGTCACTCATGTTAAAGTAATTTACAGCTAATAGATATGAGGTAGGAGCCAGTGTTGGCTTGCTGAGCTCCTTTCATACTCAGTGCTAGCTACTCTCATATTGATTGGTAGGCAAATGAGGGAGCAAGGAGAGGAGGCAATAAAGGGAAAACCAGCCTGCACCAATGCACACACAGAGGATCTCTAAAATTCTCCAGCGTATTTTCACTTTAAATGCAAGAATTCATCCAAATACACGAACCCTGATACTGAAGGGTTGACATGGACAGTAAGATATAAGAGGCAATAACGAGTAATCTGGTCTGTAGGATGAGAAATGTGGAATGATTTGGTCACATGGAACATCACCAGAGGGGGAATGCCTCCTGGAGTCATATCTTGTGCCCCTACAAAATCTGTCTCACAGACAAAGCTTGGGCTGATTTGAATTCTCTTTGCAGTGCTCTCAATTTTGAAAGTGAGAGTTGCCTTCATTTGGAACACAAAGAGAAGTTACAGAAACCTTGATAATGGGTCTTGTTACAAAAAATGGAGACGATTGCATACGAGCATTGCTTTCCTTCCCTGCCTTCCCCATCTCTCCAGCCAATTCTGTTCGGTCTTGAGGTCAATCCCAGTGCAGGCTGTGTTTATAAGAGAATACATTTCCCCATTTCCAAGCACTTGCCGTCTCCTCTAATGAATCCTCCTGCTGACGTCTCCAGGATCCATATTCTTAGCCTGCTAGACATTCAGAGATAATCCTGACTAATGTGTATATATTCAGAGAGTTTTATTGTGGAGAATTGTACATTTGGGTTAAGGGAAAGGGCATCCTATATCAGTTCACCTCTCCAATTTTATACCCATTAAAACCATTTTAAATCACTGTATCTTTTCTTATTTCCCCTAGAAATTTCTAAACTCTGGGATATTTGCATGGTGGCTTCAAATGGTCCTAGAGATGTGACCCTTCAAGACACTGCAGACCAGGTCTCTGGGGATTAAATTTTAACAATTCTTGGGATCTCAGGTAAATATGTTGCTCTGACAACACACCTGGACCATAAATCTTTGCAGCATCACTTTTGTCAGCTTTGTCAATAACTATCCTGGTCTGTAAATTCTGTTTGATCAAACAACTCTTGGAAACACACAGTTTCAATGGTGACCTCAGCTTCAACCCACGGCACCAATTGTATGCAGATTGGCCAACAGCCCCTGAAAGGGAGACCCCCAACTTTTGGCTGCAGGAAAGGGCCAGCTGACCAGATGTGAGGCTGAAGGTTTGGAAGAGCTGGACAATGGTTAAACTCTACCTAGAGATTGGCCTGGGTACAGTCAGATGGGATATACATGCTCATAATTTTCTTCCTGTCCATGAGGAACTGAATAAAAGCTTGCCAGGACTTCTGCTTCTGCATATCTTTGCTCTCTTAAAATCATTCCAGAGGTTTCTTGTAACACATGGCTTTGCTCAGCCTGTTTCTGCAAAATCTCAAGAGTGATCAGGAGATTGTGAGTGGCCCATTGCCTGTTCTCCCCCAGGCACCGCTTTGGCCACAGGACTGGTGGGTTTCCACTGTGCTGGGGTAAAGCAGCTAGGCAGGACCAGCTATAGTCCAGGCCTAAAACTCACATGGTGCAAAAGTTCTGTTTCTGGCTTAACTCTGTATTTGCAAATCTGGACAAGTAGCAAAAAGCTCTCCCTTCCTTCCCGACTCCAGAGCATTCAACCATGGGAGTCACCACATGCCTTGGACAGCTGGGGAGCCTGGAGAGAAGAAAGAAGGGCTTTGCTTCCCACTCTGGCCAAGCCAGCTGCCTCTTCACCTCCCTCTCCATACCACCTTTCCAACTAATTGGAGCCATGATTTCGTGCCAAAGCAGATGAAAAATGCAGCCGGTGAGGGCTGAGAGGTTGTTGAGAAGGTGAAAAATGAGGCTAGGAGAGGTCAGAGATGGAGCCATAGAGATGGAGAGAAGTGGGAAGGGGAGTTTTGTGAGGTGGAGGAGATTTGATGACCCAAACCAAGGCAGTTCAGATCTGACAGAAAAGCTGTGAAAGGAAAGCACAGCCTGCAAACAGCGTGAGCAACGGTAGGAAAAATGTTGGGCATAAGGGTATTCAAATTAAGCATAGCAAAGCAATGCAGGGAACATTTAATTTAGTTCTAATATATAGGAAAGGCTACACCATTCATTTGTCACATCATTTCTGTGCCTTGCTTATGAGAAGCCACAGTGCCATTTCTCCCTCATGGAAAACTATTTTTAGATGCATAAAACACATGAGGGGAGAGATGCTAGACTTTGAGGGATCTAGGTTGGTGTTACGCTCTGGGATGTGCTCTCGGTCTCTGTACGGGTGTTAGGTGGTGAGTTGGACTAGATGATCCTTGTGGGTCCCTTCCAACTCATAATATTCTGTGATTCTGTGATTCTGTAAAATGAAAATTAGCCCATAACACAGATAGAGTCCCAAATTCATCCCAAGAGTTCTGTATTAACTTCAGTGGAAGACGTCCACCAGGGGTTCATTCAGACTTGGAAGAAGAAACTACCTTCCATGCAGTGAGATTCTCAAGTGGTTGGTTTTCTAAGTGCATGACATTTCATTATTTCTTTTTTTAAAACAAAAATTTATTTCTTCCTTTTTTCTCTGTATACTTATGACTTAAAACGTGGAGATCTGGATTTAGAGGAGGCATAAAAATCCCAGCTGATTTATCCCACTGTGATGCAGGTTCCTCCTGTCCTGAAGTTACCTGCAGAAGAGGGCGGGTAGACCCACTTGCAGGTAACAGCCCTGCAGACCCTTCCCATGTTTCCCTCCAAGAGACCAAGAACAAACCCCAGGAATGGCTTCAGATGGGGAAGGGACTGCAGGAACCATGAGGATAGTAACACAGGTACAACCTAGATGTAGGGAGGTTTGTGTGGAGGGTGAACATTCCCAGAAGGATGTATCTCTGACCTTTGCATAGTTTTGGAAGACATACCTCCAAAAGAGACACATGTTCAGGAGACATAGACTACTCAAAAGCTATAAAGGAAACCTTAGGGTGTGTGAGTGGTCTCTCATTTTCAAGGTAAGGGGTTAAATGTTGCATTGAAAGAAAAAAAAACTCCCTGTCATGAAAGCTGGTTGGAAGTGTATCCAACTGGAAAACAGGAGCAGAACACGAGTCAGACAACAACTTCTTGTTCTCCTACTTTTCTCCCAGGTAGCTGAAGTCAGCAATTCTTCCTCAAAGTCATTGGACTTCCAAGGAATAATGAATCTCAGGGTCTCCCTATCTGCCATTGAATTTTTCTTTTTTAATCCTTGAGATCTCCCCATTTCCAGTTTCCTCTCTGCAGCCCTTATAGCAAGGGGCTCTGTTTATGAGAACACTGCTGTTGATATTAGACCTCATTACTCCAGAGTCTGAAGCTTTAAGGAAAAACACCCAGTATCACAGAACTTGAAATGAAAAAAATGAGCTCATACCCCAGAGATGTCCAGCTAGGCAATTCCACTTTATGAGAATGCCATACAAATGTCTTCAAATGACTTGGACACCAACATCCCATCTCTCAACATTTAGTAACATAATGGTCTCAATTTCCTTCCCTGGCATGGGAAGAGGAAGACCCTTTGCACGTTTCTCCCAACCAAGCAACAACCAGGTTACATCATGACTTTGGTGGCCGAAGCTCCTCACTTTCCTCCCTCCCCCATCCCAGGAACAATGGCTAACTGTTCTTTTTCCATCTATAAATTTGTCTGAGTTAACAGTTCCCAAGATCTGGCAGCAAGCTGGAGCTGGGAGTGAGCTGAGAGATAGGAGAGTGACAGTCTGAAATGAAACACAGAGCTGCTGGGCCTGCAGCCGTCAGACAGGAGCCTGGCTCCCTCCCTTAAAGATTAGCGAGACTCCTTCGCTGGAGCCCTCCGCATTCCCCAAAATCCTAGCAACAAAGTGCTGTCTCTCAGCCGCCAATGAATCATGTGAATTTAACCTTTCACCTGGCCACAAGGAGGTTAATATACCAAAATAGCCTTTTTCTTTTTTTTTTTTTCCTTTCACCATTTATTGCCCATAACGGCAGCGGGGAGCACAGTGGAAACTTGGTGTAGCCGCAAAGGTTCTGGAAGTGGTTTGATATCAGACCTCTGCTCACTGGCCTCTGCCAGGACTGGGCTGGCACCTCCAACATCAGCCCACCAGCACAGCACACATGAGCTGGAGTTTGTACAGGGAAATAGTTTCCATTACATAGTACAAAAGATTTTTCCCTCTCATTGCCTGGCCGGTGCCTCGCTGTGCCCTCCGGCTTCCACCCCACAAACGTTTACACGCACAAAAAATTGTATACACAAGGCGCCCCTCAGCGTGCCCACGTGGCTGGATCCTGAGTCACTTGCTGCTCCTGCCCATGGCAAAACTCCTGGAAAATTTCCCAGGTGGAGTCAGACCCTCAATTCCTGTGAGACACAGAGGTCCTCCTGGGTCTGGGTATCCCTCCTGGGCTTGAAATCCTTGTCCTTTGGGCTTGGGGAAAAGTTGGAGCTCTCACATTTCTCCACATAAACTAAACATGGGGACCACAGTTTGCCCATCTCCAAAAAAACCCCATGCGATCTGTCCCTCATGAGGTATTCCCAGCAACAGGATCGGCAGCTCCAGCCCATGCTAACTGGCCCTGCCATTGTCAGCCTGACGATTTCCTGACTGCTCTGCTGCTTGGAGCTCCTGATAAATCAGCTTGGAAGGAAAATTAATTTTAATCGGTTTGGGCCAAAATCACGCAAGGAAAAGTCACTTTTAGGAGGCACATGCCAAATTATATGAAGGGGGCACACCCTGCAGTTGGCATTTTCTACCCTCTAAATATTGAAGGAAAACGGGTAAACTCTGTAGCCATTTTTTGCTCATAAAAGACTGGAGGAATGGCTGAGTCTGAATCATCTCAGTAAAATGGATCCATGGTGGACAGCAAACAGCATCATCTCTGCGGGACCTCTTTTATTTTTCACACCAGTGAAGTCATGGGCTAAGGAAGGAATCAGCATCTGAGAGCGAGAGGGGGAAAAATTTAAATACTTCCCCCCCACCTCTATCACAGACCCTCTTTCCGAGATACACTGCCACATTTATATAACAGGAGATAAATAATTTTTGGCAGAGCCTGCTGTTTATTTAACCTTTTTGAGACACGGCCCTCTGGCATCCCCTCACTCCTTCAGGCACAAAACCCCTGTGTCCCTGCCTGGTTGGGCTGGGGTAGGTCAGTCCTTGCCCACAGCCTCTCGCTGGATGGGAGCCTCCCTCAGCCCTGGTTGTGTCCATCACTTCTCTTCAGCATTGCCTTAGGAATCAGCCTCACCTCGGCCACAAAAGGTACCTGAGCTTTGGTCCCTGGGCAGGGACCAGCTCGTCCCTTGGAGGCTGGGTAGGAAGGGACTGGACTGGGGCTGGACTGGGAGATGTGGACTGGGGAATGTAGACCGGGCAGTGCAGAGCAGGGGATGTAGACCAGGAGATACAGAACCTGTCGGTCCCTTCCCGTCTATCCCCCCATTCACAGTCCACCGGGCAGGGGAAGAATCCCCCGGGAACTTGCTGTAATCGCGGGCAATTTTGTAATCGCTTGGGAGCTGCGGGCAGAGCCAGAGAGCAGCTCGATGCCGCCCGTCGGGACTGACGGGTCAAAATATGCGATGGGTTTCTTTTTGCATCGGATGCCTTAGGACCGGGGGGGGCTCGTCCGCGGAGCACCGAGTTGGGCTCGATGCTATCGTCGGAGCTCCTTCTCTCCGGCACCTCCGAGGGCAGGGAGCTGCGAGATGCCTCTGAGCCCCGAGGGAGGATGCTGCAGCCTGGGAGAGGCAGAGGAAGGAAAGGGGACGTATCTAATTACATAATTGTCACCTCCCGATGCTACGGGTGGGAACGGTAAGCGGCGGTTCCCTGGTCGGGTGCGCCTTCCTTCCCTGCCCGGTGCAGCAGAAGCAGGAACGTTCTGCCCTTCTCTCTCCACATGCTCTTTTTTTTTTTTTTCCCTGGTTTGTCCTTTTTGGGGGGGCGGGGGGAGCTGAAAGCCCCCTCGGGGACCGCGCAGGACGCTCCCACGCGTCCGCCCCCGCGGGGGACTCACAAATCAGACGGAGCGGGATTAGGGCCGAGGGGCCGGGGCGCCGGGCAGTCTGTCCCGGCCCGGGGGAGCCTCACCTGGAGGGGTCAGGGCTCCCGAGGGGCCATGTCGAGCAGCACCGACCCCTCTGGAACACAGATGGAGCCAAGCTCTGCCTGGAGAGCCGTAAGGAAGAGGTCCCTTCCTACTCCCCTCAAAATAAGTGGCCTTATTCCCCTGGAAAAGCACAGCCGGATCCGACTTGGTCGGTCAAATGGACCGTGAGCCCTGCAAAGGATGTGCACCGGTGTCAAAGAACCCGGCGGGTACCGTCGGGGTGACACCGGGCTCTCCCGGGAGGTCTTCCCGCCTGTTGCCGCTCCGAGCGGGGGTGCTAGAGAGGTTTGGGGTTTCCGAGCATCACCCATACCGGTTCTCTGTTACGATTTTTGTATCTAACTCTCTCCGTGAGCTGGGCAAAGGTGTCCGGCCGCCACGTCGAGGGTGTCCTTAAGTGAGGCCGGGAGCACCGGGGAGCGGCGCTTGTCCCTGGGTGAGAGTCCCCGCACAGCCCGGGCTCCCGATGCTCCCGGGCTCTGGCGTGATTTCCCCAGGTACAGTGCGAGGGCTGCGGATAGAACATCACCGCTGCCGCCGCTGCCACGCTGGCACCATCCCTCCCACTTCAGCTAAAGCATCGCCTACTCGGGTCTTCCTCACAGGAGAACCCCCAGAACCCCCGCCTGGTTACCGAGCGCAGCCCAGAATTCCACAAACGCCTCAAACCACGGGGCCTCCACCCCGCAGTGGACAGCCACACGCAGTCCTCACGCGTGGGTGACACCAGCCCGAGCCTGTGCCCAGCGGGGACTGGAACACGGGGCCAGTCCGACGGCAGCTGCGGAGGGTGGTGCTGGAAACCCCCCGGGGTTGAAGCACCTGCTCCCGGCGCTGCTCCGCGCCCGCGGGACCTGCGCCCCTCGCCGTGGCCTCGGATCATCGCTGCTCGATGGGGCGGCAGGCAGACAGAGCCGGCACCGCAGGAGGAGAAAACGGGCTGAAAAACTGATTAAAAAAAAAACCAAAAAAAAAAACCCAAACAACAAAAACCCCCCAAAACCAAGAAAGCCCAAGAACTTGATGGCTGTGACCACAGACACGCCACAGGTCCATGGACAGGTTTTCGCGCACGGTGGTTTCCTCCGGCGGGAACGCGCTCACTGGGTAAACCCCTCCGGATTTAGCGGCGATTCGTTTCTTTCAATGTTTTCGCGTTTATTTGGACACCAGGTGCGATGGGAGCGGGCAGGTCGCACGCATTAAAAACAAAAAAATAAAATAGAATAAATCACACTTAAGTGACACCTTGAAATAGTAAAACCTGGAAACCCACGCGTCCCCACGGCTTCACCTCGCTTTTAACAACAGAAACGAAACGAAGGAAGCTCCGGCAGTGGCTCAGCCACAGCCATGAAGGGGTCGGGGCTGGTTTTCCGCAGGGACTGTTCCACCCGTGCAGCAGCGGGGCTGGAGCCTTCTCGAGTTATTTTCTTTTTCTATAGCATTTTAGTATTCTTTTAAAATTACGCTTTTTGCCTTTTTAAAATATTTTCCCCTCTTGTTTTTCTTTTTTTTTTTTAATTATTTGTTTGTTTGAGGATTTGTTGTTGTTGATGTTTTATTTTTGTTTTCTTTCTTTGCTGCGCGGGCACAGGGATACCCTGAGAGCCATAAACGGCCGCTTTCGCCAGCAAATAAATACATCCCCAGCCAGTTGCATTGCATTATTCCGAGGGAAATAGCTGGCATTCCTGCACCAGTTTATTTTGGAGCTGAAATTTCCCACCCTTCCCGCAGCGCTGGTCCCTGCGGAGCCGGGGCTGGACGTGCTCCCCCGGGCGTCGGGACCGCACCGGCGGGCAGCGCTGGGCTGCGTTACCGGAGGGCTCCCGGGGCCAGGCAGGGCCCGATCCGGTCACCAGAGGCCTCCGGGCTGCAAAGTTCTGTCCGCCCGGGCACGGAGCAAGCTGCGGAGAAAACTCATCCGCGGCTTGTTTTCCCCGTTTCTCTGGGGGGGAAAGACTTTGCGGAAAGGCGCGATAATTCCCCCCTGAGTGCCCCGGGGGCAAAACCCGGCAACGATGACATTTTCTCTCCTTCGCGGAGGAGACGTAAATCAGCAGAATCACTCGGGCTAAGCGGGCAGCTGGGACTAAGAGCTCCTTCCCCTCTGAAGTCCTTTCCCGGGACCGACAGGGAACTGCGGGGAAAGGGCTTTTGCCCCAGTCGCAAGGCCAGGGCGGCTCGGCCGGGGGACTGCAGGCACTGCTGCTCCCATCAGGGAAGAGCAGAGCACCTGAAAGCCCCGGGGGCCGGTGGCCCCGACGGGACGGTGAGGGGCCGGATAGCTGCTCTCCCAAGTGATCCAGACGGGCAAAACCGCACGGAGTCCCGGGCACAGCCGGAACGAAGCAGGCTGCGAGCGCTGCCGCATCCTCGGCAGGGCCACGAGCCGCTTGAGAAAGTCAGGCGGGCTGCGGGACAGGCTGGGACCCTTCTACTCCGTAAGGATGGCATTTGTCAAAGAAGGACCAGAAAGCTCTCTCGGAGCAGAAAACCGCCCGGCCTCACCCTCTGCTACCGAAACCCCCCGGGAAGTTTTCGGTGTGTTCCCCAGCATGTACTGGCGGGCCGGGGACACGGGGCATCGTCTCTAGACGGGGTGTCGGAGCGAACCCCAGAAACGCAGCTGGCCGCGTAAAGGATGGAGGCACCACCCACCGTCCCCAGGGGCAGGCGGACACCTCCAGCCTCATTGCGGGGGCGGCCAGCGGGGCCGGGGCGGTGCTGGGCGCTCTCGGGGGCNGAACCGGGGCCGCCGTAAAGAGCCGCCGCCGCCGCCCCCGCCGCCACTTCCCCGCCGGGCGCAGCCAGGGACGCACCCGCGGGAGACGAGGCGACAAGAGGGGGAACACCCGGGGGGAGGGCAGCCCCGCTCTGCCAAGGGTCCTGGTGGTTTGCTTTTTTTTCTCCTCCCTCCCCCGTGAACATCGTTGTATTTTTTTATTACTACGAGTTTTTATTTTTCTGGGATTTCCCTGGATGCTCTGAGTACAGCTCCATGCCCCCCGGGCCGTGCCCGGCTCCGCTCCCGGCCCGTTGCCATGTGAGTACCTGTGCGGGAGGAGCGGGCCGGGGGCGGGATGCTCTTGGCGGGACTCGGTGGCTCTCGCCCTCCGCCCGCACGGAGAGGCCTTTCCGAGGGTTACTGCGCTTTTTTTACGAGAAAGCAGCAGCGCTGGTGTCTGGGGGACACCGGGGATGCTCCCGACCCTGGACCGGTGCCCTGGTCGTTCGGGATTCTGCTCCCGCCCGGCCAGGGCGCCCGGGAGCTGTGCCGCAGCCGACCGCCTCCCCGCCAGCAAGGCCCTGAGCCGCGCTCCAGGCCCTGGGCTCCGGAAAAGAAAAAAAAGAAAAAAAAAAGCGAGAAGGGAAATACTTTGGAGGGGAGGGAAAGTTTAATTGTTGGAGCCTTTTTCCTGCTCCGTGGAGGTGCCCAGGCGGGCTGTGGGGCGGGAGAAGGTGCCGGCGGGGTGGCTGCTCGTTCCGACGAGGTGATTTCTCGCCGTGGCTCAGAAGAAAATTTAAAGAGAGGGGATGGTAAGGGGAAATTACAAATTTCAGCCCCTGCTTGAGGCAGGGAAGATGTGTTTTCGGCGCAGGAAAGGCCGTCGGGTCTCCGATGTGTACGGGGGTCTCAGCGCGCTCATCTCGGTTCTCCCACCAGGTTCCTCTGAGTGAATCCCTCGGCACCGCCGGGACACAGCCGGACGGGCCCTGAAGCCGCCGCCGAGGACGGAACATGTATCAGGGTCTGGCCCTCGCCCCCAACCATGGCCAGTCGGCTTATTCCCACGACTCCAGCAACTTCCTCCACTCGTCGGCCGGCTCGCCCGTCTACGTGCCCACCACCCGCGTTCCCTCCGTCCTCCAGACGCTGCCCTACCTGCAAGGCTGCGAGCCACACCAGGGCCACCTCGGCAACCCCGCGGGCTGGGGGCAGAGCAGCGGCGAGGCCGCCGCTTTCAACGCCGGCAGCCCCCACCCGCCGTCGGGCTTCTCCTACTCGCACAGCCCGCCGGGCAGCAGCCCCCCGGGCCGCGACGGCGCCTACCAGGGGCCCCTGCTGCTGGGCGGCGGGGGCCGGGAGCAGTACAGCAACGCCTTGGTGCGCTCCGTCAACGGGTCCTACTCCAGCCCCTACCCCGCCTACGTGACCCCAGAGATACCGCCTTCCTGGACGGCCGGACACTTTGAGAGCAGCGTGCTGCACAGCCTGCAGACGAGGCAGGGGGGCCTACCCGGCCCCCGGGCCA
>WEKX01008361.1:154584-239668 GCA_013390025.1 Pitta sordida | reverse complement strand
TAGGTCTCCGCCGCCCTTCGCCGATGTCTCGGGGCGCCGAGGGGTTGCCCGGCTCTCGGCGGCGGGTGGGAGCCATCCCCATCCCCCCGGCGTGTCAGTGGCGCTGCTGCCCTGCTGGGGTTGAGCTGCCCCGCTGGCATCGCCGGCGGCAGAGGAGGGGATGATTTTATCCAGGAATGAGGAGATTGTCCGCAAATGGTGTGTGTGAGGCTGATCCTGGACAGAGATGGGATGTAGGGAGGGGTGGGTATGTGTGACAAGAAGGGCGAAGACCAGGATTCAAAGTCGAGCAGTTCCCCCAGAGGACGGACGAGCAGAGGCCGTTCGACCCCTTCCCCACCACCACCATCCCCGCCGTATCTCCTTCCCACAATATCGACTTTGTGCCTGTACTTCAATACTTACCCTTGTGTTTAAATTAGCGGGGCAGATTTATAGCTCACTCCCTTTAAAGTAATTTATTGTGGTAAATGAGTTTATATTTGAACAGACTCTCGGTCTCCTTATTCGCCTTTGCCCAAACAGGTCCGCAGCTGCATCGCTCTGCGGCCTTTGGGGAGACACCAAAACGCGCTCAGGCGTTGAGCAATAAACTTCACTTCAATTCCTTTGCATCCACACCGAGTGTCCTTTTAAACCAAGCTCTGAGCAAATAAAGTTTTAGGTTTGATTCAACAGAACTCGTCGTGCACAGGGTTTATAACCCCAGGGGCACTTCACCAGCCTCCTCTGGTTGTGGTTTGCAAAGTCCTTTAAAAGCCACTTCAAGATCTTAGCCGGGTTATCATCTTTACTGCGGTGAACCGAATTATCTTATCTTCACCCCAAGAACAAAGTTAAAGTAGGGAAGCAGCCCCCTCCCCATCGGGCTGCCTCCCCGGCTCGGCTTTTCCTCCCACGCCGGAGGTGCAGGGCAGCGGTTTCTTTCCAGGATTTTCTCTTTGTCTGGGAAAATCCGTTGCCGAGCGAGGTGATGTCTCAGAAATCTTTTCTGCACTTTGAATTCGGTGCTTTAGGATCCCGGGATAGCGGCCGCCGTCCTCTCTGCCGTTTATTTTTGCTCTTGAATAGTGTAAACCGCTCTTAAGTAGTGTAAACCATTTTTTTATTTAATGAATTATTGCTATAGCTGTCCTTTTTTTTTTTTTACTTTTCTTTTTAGATTTTGCTTTTATTTTCCTCTTTCAAAATTTTGTTCCTTTTATGTTCCGGCGGATCATTATTAATACGACTGAAGATTTTTAAAAAATCAAACTAAAAGCATGTTTTTCTTCGGAAGAAAATAGCAGTTCAGACAGAGATTATTTTATAAAAGAGTGGAGAAAAGACGGTTGGAGGAAAAAGACCGACTCTCTGTTGACGAGTCCCACGGTTTCTCTCCAGGCTGCCCGTTTGCAGCGCAGACACACTCGGGGCAAGGGGAGATCACGGACGGTCCTCGGAGCGGGCGGCTCCGTCCTGGGACGTTTTGTGGGTCGGTTTTGGTTTTTTTTTTTTTTAATTGCCTTTTTTAAAAAAAATTCCACGGAGAGAAAAAGTGAGGAAGAGCCTCTCTAGCAGGAGCTGGGGCCGCGGGCAGCCCGCAATGCTCTCCCGGGGAACGCCGGGCACCCCAGTGCTGCCAGCGCGGCATCGCTCCGCCTTCCCTCAGCCGAGCCGTCCCCACCGACCAGTGGATTGATGGCTTTCCTGATGGAAATCAGGAAAATCCCCCGATTTTGCACCTTCTCCCATTCATTTTTGCCTCCCGCGATAAAGTCGCATTCTGCCGCTGGTAGCGTCCCTTCCCACCCAGGGAGGCCCCAGCTGCATTCAGTTCTTCGGGGTCTTTTAGAGAGAGGGTAGGGGGATATGGTGTCTTTGAGGAAAATATTAAAAGATTGAGATGTGGAGGGGACAAAGGGGTTTGCTTCACACTTTAAAGGGTTGAGGTAAGCTCCCTCGGGACAGGGATTGTTCCTGGTATCGGGGCACAGAGATTGGGGACTTTCTCCCCTAGGGAGCAGCCCTCAGTGGAGGGGATGGTTCCTGACCCTCATGGCCTGGGTGTCTCTTCCAGAGTACCTGGAGGAGTTCCCCGGGGACGGCCGGGAATGCGTGAACTGCGGAGCCATGTCCACGCCGCTCTGGAGGAAGGATGGCACCGGGCACTACCTGTGCAACGCCTGCGGGCTCTACCACAAAATGAACGGCATCAACCGGCCGCTCAAGCCGCAGAAGAGGCTGGTAAGAGGGGGAAACCCCGCCGGGATCCCCTGCTCCTGCCGAGAGTGGCTGGAGGGCAGGGACCAGGCGGGCTGTCGCTGTGTCTGCGCTGTTGGGGTCTCTGTTCTTGTGTTAGGGCCTGTTTGATTGTGGATCCTCCCACAAATCAATTGCCATCAGCACTGGCAGGAAATCCTTATTGCAGTGCAGAACCGCCTGGGTTCAGCCGGAATTGGATGAAGCCAGAGGGATTGCTGCCCTGGCTGGTGGGCAGTGGAGACAGGGCTGCAGGGACTGGAGCGGTCCTGGGGATGCAGCAGAGCCGAGTGGGGACAGTTAGTCCTGCCTGTAGTCAGGACTCTGTGGGCTTCCCCTGAATCCATTTCTGCAGTGGGTACATTGCTTTTTATTCTACAATACTATCATTATTATTTCCTAGTTCTTCCTGCAGATGTGTGCAGTCTACTCAGGGTAGTTGAACATGAGTGAGAGCTGGTCCTCTGCTGGCCCAGCAGGTTTGTGGCCATTCACAGTAGGAGCAGGATGGGGTCCAGTTCCCCACTCCCTTCACCCATCTGACTGAAAAGAAACCTTGGGTTTGGCAGTTCCTAGTTTTCACTGCATTAATTCCTCTCATCAATATAATACTGGGCTTCCTTCAATTGGGATCCCATGGTGAAAGAGGAAAGGCGCCTCATTTTTTTTTTGTGGAGTTGTTTTGGGATGTTTAAATTTGGTGGTAACAGTTTTGGTTTTAGAGGCTGTCATCAGAAGCCGTCATTAAAAACAGGATGTTTGTTGGAGCTGCGCAGGGGAACAGCTGGGAGCATCTTGGGCTTTCACTCAACGGTGTGTTCCTGAAGTAATGTTTTTTGTATTGCAAAACAGATTGTATTAGCAGTAATGCAAATGTGACAAGCTTCTGTGTAAGAAAACCATTAAGAAAAAAAAAAAAGTTGCGATTGAGCAAGGTGTTTCATTCTGATTCCTGTCTCGGAATTGCAGATAAGCATTTGCAAACTGAAATGAGTAGTAGTTCTATGGAAAATCACCCTGCTTTGCTCATCACATCAAAATGAAGGCCTTCTGAAACGTTTAGCATCATCCAACAGGATTTGCCTGTCTCTCCAAAGCACTCTTGTCTCCTTTAATGTGATGACATTAAATCTGCACCCCGGGTTGATGCTGTGCCGCAAACCTCAGAGTTACGCTGCTGATTTTTTCATAGCAAACATGATCTGTGCATACAGAGAGGTGCACACATCGGTTTAAATCCAACTCTGCATTTTGGAATGGTGTCCAAACGTGTCGCTGGATGAATTTCCAGGGGTTTTTTTGAACAGTTTTTCCCTGAGGGAATTCGAGAGGTCTCGCTGCTGTTCATTATTGTATTTCAGGACACTGGAAGGGAGACAGCCGTGTGTTGCCTGCACCCTGCCTGAGCTCCATCCATAGCACCCATCCCTCCTTTTTGAGCATACATTGCAACAAAGTTTTCTGATGGAAAATGCTTATTCACAAAATTAAGACCGTTTCCCAGGGATGAGCAAGTCTAGCTGGGAATTGTCAAAGGACTTCCAACATTTTTAATTATTATTTTGGTAATCAATACAATGATGATAAAGCTCAAATGAAGGGGGTGATTCTTATCAAGAGGAAGCATTTTGCTCGGGTTGAAATGCTTTGAGGGGATTTCGCTTTATGGGTTAGAAAAGGGGCTGCAATTTAGACACTCTGTACCGACTGAAACGTTTCAAAATCTTGGGGTTTTCCAAGGGTTTGAAATGTCATGTTGCAGCAAGTTTTGCCCCATTGGAAGAAGAGTGATCCACTGATGATGGACAAGAATGTGCCAAGTGAACTCCGTAAACCCATCACCAAGGGAGCGATCTGCACCCTGTGGCTTGGGAATTTTATTCCCCCTAACAATTTTTATGGCAGGGGATGAATGTCTTCCCTGCTTATAACCTCCCCCACATGGGTTGGGTGGGAGCTGAGCAGTGAACACAGACACACCAAGGTCTGTAGGAGTGATGAAATTGGCTTTTCACAGTGCAGTGAAATGCAGACAAGGGAAGGAAAAATAGTTGCTTTATTCCTTTACGTTATGACCTTTGTTCTGTACGTAGATGCCGTGTTGGGAGTTACTCTGACTTCTGTTTCACAAAGCAAAGTCCCCCCGAAAGCCCTGGAGAACACAACGTGGCCCAGCTAACACTGCGGGAATGACGTCCCACAGCTCGGACGTGCTCAGCCTGCCCATGAGTGGGAGGGGGTGAGCAGTTGTAGTGTCGTTTCCAGTTAACTTTTTATTTCTTTTTTGTGATAGGGGAACACCCTCTACACAGCAGGGACAGCTGTTCTGCTCCAGCCTGTGTCTGGACTCAAAGCAATGTGGGTTTATCTTAGAGGATGGAGGCAGCACTTTATTTGAGGCAGCACCGTTTCTAGCCAAAAGTTTCTTGGTGTGTTTCACAGGATGATACCTCAGACTCAATCTGAAAACACAGATCACTTTTGCCACCAGGAGCAGCTGGTGGAGGTAGATGGCTCCATCCCACGTGTGTAATTCCCCCATATTTCAAGGAAATCTGTATTACACTGCTTGATGTAGTACAGGGGGCACATGCAGGAGCCATCCTGTGCTCAGCAGCTCCCACACCATCCTGAGCTCAAGGTCTAACCTGGAACTGAATTCTTCTGGCTTGGCTCAGGAAGTGTATTTTTCAACCTTGGCTCAGGAGGGTTTTTTCAGCCTGTCCTTTTTTACATTTTACATTAGCACTTTTGGGTGAGGTGGGGATGGGACTGATCACAGTCCTGGAACAATCTAATAGGACCTCAGAACCACCCAGTGCTCACAGCGTGTGCTTTGGATTTCTCCTGCCCTTCAGTTCATGTTGCTCCCTCTTCCTCCAAGGTTCAGGTTTGCCCAGAGTCTTAGTAACAAAGGCAAATCTCAGAGGATGCTGCTGCCTTTAGCTCAGACATCTCAGATCTGGAGCTGAGCTCAGATATCTCAGCATACTTTGTTACAACCTCTTTCCTGTAAACAACAGGTCCCCTCGATCCTGCTGGAGAGGAGGACAGAGAAGCGTTGATTAAACCTGAGAGATCAGTGCCTTCTTTTTTCCTGTGACACCCTGTGGCTTCTTTTCCACCTTTGGAAATGAGATGAGGCAAAGTCTCTCCTGGCTTTGTCTCGCTTGGAAGGACCTGCCCTGCTGGCTCTGAATTTTTTGGGCTCTCCAAGCAGCGCTTACACGCAGTTGATTCAATAGGCACCAACTCACCATTCCTTGAGCTTATCAGCAGCACTTGGCTGTCAAACCCAGTCTGTGAAGAGTTTTTGTTTGAGTGTATGCTGCATTTGTATAAATAAACACTGAGCACAATGTTGAAGTCAACAACTTCCTAGACAAGGTCAGAATGGTACAAAGGCAGCGGGGTGGAGGCAGGCAGAAATGCATTTTCTTTCCAGAGAATTGCTGGGAAACCAGCAGTAATGTATTGTACTCTCGTCCTTCAGTGAGCAGCCGTAGCCTTGACTGTCTCTTTCTTGCTAAGCTTGTTGTGGTGCAGGGGCAGGTTCTCATGGGGTTTCTGGGGTTTAAATGGTAGTATTTGGTGGTGAAGGATTGTTTCTTCTCTCCCTGGCTGTGTGAGGAAGGGCCAGCATGCAGAGTGACGTGCAGGAGATGCAGAATGTTGCTGCCCCAGCAGGAAGCCCATGAGCAGGTTGTGACACAGTGCTGGCAGATTGAGAAGAGCTCTGGCAAGGCTGGCATTGCCCTTGGGCCATCAGAGCCACAGGTCTCACTGCCACCTCATCTGCAAACGGCAGACAAAGCGCTGCGTGAAATAGGGACAGAATGTCCCTCTCTTCCAGGGACCTGAGGTGGCTCAGAAATTTCGGGGCTTTCCAAAAGGCTTTGTATTGGCCTCCTCCCATGCACAGGTGATGACAGATTGCTCCAGGAGCTGTTGTCCCAGGGCTGAGTGCCTCTAAATTCCCCTCTGTGCCCATAGCAGGAGTTCAACCCCAGAACCCTTGTGCTTGGTTGGTGCTTGGTACCATCAGGTACTTGGCACCTGCCTCTGTGGGTCCCTCCTGGTTGCAGGGATGAGTGGCATAGCCCTGCCAACTGGAAAAGGCTTTAAAGGACACTCTGTAGCTGCTCCAGGATCTAGCTGTGACACCACATCCCATATTAGGGACAAGGTTTGCTGTCTCATCCTCTATGCCAGGCTTGTCAGCTCACACCCTGGTGTATTATTATTATTTTTGCCTGGTTATTTCTTGAAAGTGAAATAATTTCCAAAGCAATACTATTATTTGCAAATAGTTTCTGCGACCTCTTTGCTGAGCAACGAGTGAATCAAACCTTGGACATGTCACTTGTGCCTCTTGAAAGTCAAAGCTGATCTTTATTTGACTGCTAACCTTGTAAAAACATTTCATTTTTATTCCTACTCTTCCCACCTCATTTGTTATATTAGTCAGGATATCAAGCAATAATGGAAAAATAAACAAACCGGGAGTTCTTTATTGCCTGCATCACCTATCGTCTGCCTTTGAGCAGATTCAGAGTGATTTTTCTCAAGGCTGAAGGACACATTTAAACACCTGAATGTGGAGAGCCTGAGATACTACTTATGGAACAGGTATCTTACACTTAGTGAGGTCTTTTACTAAAATAGTTTCAATACCGAGTGTTAAGAGACTTTCAAATGAAATGCCTATTGAGCTGACAAGTCTGTATAAAGAGAGATGTGAATTTTCCAGTGGCTTGGAGGAAAGTTGTCAGAAATGAATTTGCTGCTTCTGCCAGAATATTTTCCTTCTCCATTTGGAATTATTAATGTTTCAGAGCCAGCAATCACTGCACTCAGAAAATATGTAATTAATTAATGTCTGTATGGTGTTTCTGGAGCCCATAAGAGAACACATTACCTATGAGACAGAAAGAATAACTCCTTGGTTTTGCCATGGACCAGATCAGTTTGGTTCTGCTCAGTTCAGCCAATTGATTCTAGTGGTTTTAAACCAGAGATTAATTAGGATGTTACTAACTTTACTGGTAGTTCTGAGTGCACAAAAACAGAAGAAGTCACATAAAGTATAAGGAGTTTTCTTCATGCATTTAAAGTCCAGCTGGTATTTTTTGTCTCTTTCTCCATGTGAGTAGATCTTCCGGAGGGAAGTTCTCTGTGCTCTGAGTCCTGGTCACTTCCAGCAAATTTGTTGGAAGTTTATGAAATGAGTTGCAAGGATATTGGCCATGTTTATCAATCTCAATAAATAAAAAAAACCCCATTTGGAAATTAGAGTGATCTCATTTGGATGTAATTTCTTTGATCTGAATTTGGCTACGGCGCGTTTCACATTTTCCAGGAAAATGGGGTATTTGGAGATTTTATATGAAAGAAAACTTCCAAATTCATTATTCATATGTGTGTATTCACATGTTCGTTTGCGTGTTTTTAAGTCTTCATCTAGACGTGCTGGCCTATGTTGCACTAACTGCCACACAACCAACACCACCCTCTGGAGAAGGAACGCCGAAGGGGAGCCCGTCTGCAACGCCTGCGGCTTGTACATGAAGCTCCACGGGGTGAGCAGCACAACCACACTGGGAGGGACCCTTTGGGTTTTGAGATCACTGTCCATCAGGTCTGGGAGATCAGGTGTGGAGAGACTCGCCCCTAGACCAGACCCAGGAGGGCTGTAACCCAGTCCTGTCTCCTTGAGCAGTTAAAAGCTCAGTCTACCAGGGTTCTTCAGGATAAGGCTGAGGGGGTACTGAAACACTGTCAGGTTACCCATAGGAGCTGTGGATGTCTCATCCCTGGAAGTGTTCAAGGCCAGAACTTAGAGCAAGCTGGTCTAATGGAAGGTGTCCCTGTCTGTGGCAGGGATGTTGGAACTAACTGGTCCTTTAAGGTCCCTTCCAACCCAAACCATCCTAGGATTCTATGAAAAGGAAAACTGAAGCTCTGCAAACCAAAACTGGGATAAGAAGCTTATTTATTCTATATTGATTAATTAAGAATATGTGAAGGATGCTGAGGAGCCCACATGGAGGCTGGCTGGTAACATCCACAGAGGATGGAAACTGTTGGTAACACATCCATCAGCCAAAGGGAAAACTTCATCCTTCTCTACAGGCGTCTTCAAACTTCTGCCATAAGGGTTTAAGTCTCTTTAACCCATGACAGTTCCTCCTGTGCCATGTAGGCTCTCAGTGTGTCAGGTTAATTTAATAGTGCCCTGTCATAAAAGTCACTAATAAATCAGGAAAAGAAAAATAGGAAATAAAGGAAAAAACAAAATTTGTGGGAAAGCCTTAGCTGTTAGCCTTATACATCTTCCAGCCAAGGCCTGTTGCAGAGAAAAATAGCACTTAGTGAAGGACAAGGACTTTAGGTGCCTTGCATGAGCTACAGGACATAAATAGGAGAGCAACACACGTGTGGGAAGGAGCTGAATAAAATACAATATTAATGATTCCAATCTCTGTGAATGTCAAGGTACCACGACCTCTGGCCATGAAAAAGGAAAGCATCCAGACAAGGAAAAGGAAGCCAAAAAACATTACCAAAGGCAAAGCTTCAACAGGTACAGTGCTTTTATGATCCATCCTGAGGGCTTGGAGCACAGTTCACCTCAACATGTTTTCTGCAAGAAATTATGATAATTAGAAAATAATATTGTGATTTCCCCCCCCATTATGATTGCTTTATATCTAGGAGCATGCACAGACCTCATGTGAAAAGAGGGTGCTGGTTGGGAAATCTCACTGATTTGAAGTTTCTTTGTACTAGGGACACTCAGCTCCATCTCGGCAGTGCTTGTGCTCAAGGAGATTGGGGTTAAATTGAATAGTGGGAAAAACAGGGGGAGGAATGCCATATTAAAGAGTCCAGGGGAAGATATCATGACAAATTCAACATTAGCCCATCCATCCTGTGTCAGAACCAGCACTGTCAGACTCTGTAAGGGTTCCCTCCTCTTCCATCAGCCTGTTGGCAGCCAAATGCAAAATCAGGTTTCTTTAAGAGCAGATTTGCACCTACATTGCTTCACCACCCTCTACTAATTGTCTTCCAGGATCTACGACTTCAGCCACTAACTCCCCTTCTTCCATTACCAACTCAGACAGCACGGTCACTTTAAAGTCGGAACCCAGCACAACCTCGCAGTATCCCGGACAAACCATAGTGTCAGTGTCCCAGGTAAGGCACAGGGACCTGCAGCCACCACCTGCTGGGGTGGATGATCCACACACCTCCATAGCTGCTGACCAGGGGGGCCTTGGTGAGGTGAAGAAATTTGGTCATTACTGCCTCAGATTGAGGAAAGATGGGAACATGAGCCAGGACACTGTGGACCAAGAACAGCTCCAGCCTGTTGGGTCCCCATGGGCTCTTCCATCTTTCAGTGGGGAACTGGGAGGTCTGAACCCTGCAGCAGCAGAGGTGATCGGTGGTGAAAAGAATTCAGTGCAGAGCTGGGTTAAATTCCTATCCTTGGCCATGAAATTGTGGCAGTCACAACCCTGTTGAGTTGGTGAGATTAGCCCTGGGTGGAATTTTTTGTGGTTCCCAAGGAAAGGTTCCCCAGACATATGTCATCTGCACTTTGTAGCCCTGAGTTTCTCAGTGACCACAGAGCTGTCAGAGACTCCGGGTTGCTTGTGCCCCCAGCTTTGCTTTGGCACTGTTTGCTGTTTGATCTTGATGGAGGATAAAAATGGGTCTAAATCAACTCACACATCAAAACTTTGTGACCCAACACTATTTTTATGTTGAGTCTAAGCCCTTCCTAAGCTGGACACATGTGGAGGGGAAGCTCAGCCCCAGCACCCCAGTGCCTGGCACAGCACCAGTTGCACCATATGGAGTAGGAGGTTTTTGTTTGCAACCAAGAAATCTGGTTTGTGCTGTGGTCTGAAAAAATACACCACACACACCTAGAGATCTCCAAACCGGACATATTTAATCAATGAATAAATGCAGATGAGCCCTGGGGAGGGATCCTCCCCCCTCCCTGGTCATTGAGCTTGCTTGGAATGGAAGACCCTTCCTGCCCAGCTTTGGGCTGCTCCAAAGGGCAGCTGTAAAATCAGGGGTAACCCACCCTGTTCGTAATCCATCCTAGTCCTACCACTGTGTTATGACGAGGGGCCAAGTGACCTGTTGGTTGATAACAGACTTTCTAATGCCTTTCCTCTTCCCTCCCTGGGACAGGCACAGAGCCAGTCGGATGAGGCCCTGGCCAGTGGCCATGGTGAGTTCAAATTTGAGCCTGAGGACTACACCTTCTCCCCGACCACCATGGCCCCACAGCCTGGGCTGAGCGTTCCACTCCGGCAGGACTCCTGGTGTGCCCTGGCGCTGGCCTAGAAATCCTCAAACTTCAGCAAAAAGCCTCGGGACCGATGTTTTCAGCTGGCCCCGCGAACAGCTGACAGTCAGTAGGACGGGCTGCCCCAGCGCCTCGGG
Source organism: Pitta sordida (assembly GCA_013390025.1). Classification (NCBI taxonomy): domain Eukaryota; kingdom Metazoa; phylum Chordata; class Aves; order Passeriformes; family Pittidae; genus Pitta; species Pitta sordida. Next base: position 228,958 of record WEKX01008361.1, on the reverse strand, counting down.
ACTGCAGGCGTCCCACAGCCACAGGACAGGTTTCTCTTGGAGAATGCATGTGGAAAACGCTGGAAGGGACTGGGATGGCCCTGCTGTTGCATCAGCTCCCCAAAAAACTCATCCCTCAAGGGAGCGACCCAGGGCTGCCCCAAGGCCGGAGCCTCGGGGCCACCTCCATTTTCCCGGGGAAAGCCTTCCTCTTTTGAGATGAAACCAGCAATTAAATGCATCCCAGAATCTATGTTTATTCGCAGTGATTTCTCCCTCCTATTCCTCCTCTGTGTGCAATTTATTCCACTTTCCAATAAAGACTGTAATAACATGGCACCAAATAACTTAATTTTATTAAAATGTAAACTGTGTGGCCTGCCTTATGTTTTATTGGCCACAACAGGAACAAAAGAGGCGGAAAAAAAAGGAATGGTTGTTTTAAACATTTACTATTTTATATTAAAAACCATCATCTCTATAGAGTGTTAGCTTCTGAAGCGTTTAGTATATCAACACTGAGCTGATGAGTCATACATGAAATAAACACGCTGCTCTTCCCTTTCCAGCTCCAAACAAAGAGTTTTTTATTATTATTTTAGGCAAATGACATGACAAAAATGGTCAGAACATCCCAATAATAAAAGAATACTGAAATGCTCTTTTCTCTTCTGTATTTCCTGACTGGTTCTGATGTTGCCAGCTCTGAGCATTAGAAAATGAGAAGTTAGCCCTCCAAAATGTAAGAGAAAGGTTTGAGGAATTGAAAAATAAAGGGTGTGCTGGAGTTCTATTTGTTTGCATCCAGTTTTGGGGATGTTTTGAGTGGAGGATTTCCAGCTTTCAGCCATGCAGAGCAGATTACTTTTTAATTATTTTAATGGAAGTTAAGCAGAAAACAATTTTGTGGAGCTGAGCTGTAGAAAAAGATCTTCAGTGTTGCAAAACACACATCACACTTCCAAAAGCTGGCAACAGCGTGTTTCTACAGATTCTGAGGGGTGGGTGATGGGGAGATACGCTCTGCTGGGGCATGCAAGTGGGTCCTGAATGTCCTGAGGAACCTGGAGGTGAGGAGAAAACCGCAGTGAGGAGGGGGAGATGGATGGGAAATGAAGGGGGAGCAAGGTCACGAAGTTACTTATGGCCTACTTTATTTGTTATTTCTAAATAAAATCCCTAGCCTAGCTGGACAGCTATTTATGGCCAGGAAACTGTCAAGTAATAGTTCCTTAATATAGAAGTTGACCTGTCCAGGACTTCCTGGAGCAACTCTTCCTCTTGTCAGAAGAGATGAATCGTTTGATTTTTATTATAAACAACAGCTTTAAGATGATCAGGGAGAGTGAATCTGACATCAGGTCACAACTCAGCTGAGATGGAGGATGATATTTTCCACCATGCAAATCTTGTTGGACGAAAGGAGGTGCTCCAGGCACTGGAAAGCACTGATCCCCTCCAGAGATGCCATGGCTCAGTGGCTGGTCCTTCAACATGGACCTGTGACAGCTGTGGGAGAGTTCAGTGGGCTTTTGCTGAAGTCCATGGATGAAAACTGTCTTTGGAGGAATATTTCTTGTGCCTCCAGAGCTTCATTAGCATCTTGCATGATGCCAAGCTCCACTACTGGGGCAAAGGCTGTCATGGAGTGGCATCCCTCCAGCACCAGGCTCAGCACTGGCACACTATGTTTGCATGGCCAGGCTCTCACCATGGATCCACACCTCCACTGTTTGTTTTTCCACTCTGGTCTGCCAACATCCTCAGCAGAGCCAGGCACAGCCATGCAGCAGATAAGCCAGTAGCATGGGACTGGCTGGTGACACCAAATCCAGCCCAAACTGTTCTTCTGGGAATCAGGAAAATGGGTGATGTGGCCTGGGCTCAGGCGACCTGCAGGCGCCCGAGGTGACGTGTCAGGACATGGGCTGGCAAGAGGGAGCAGGAGCACTGGGTGTAGCATGAGTAATGCTCCCAGGCAGTTCCCCAAACCCCAAACGTAGCAGGCCAAAAAAAAACGCAGGGCACCAAGTCATGGCAAGATGATTTCTATGGATGATGGCAGGGGGTCCTTGCTTTTTCATCTGTGTGACCCTGAGGAGGAGAGTTATTTTAAAGGCAAACAAGGAGACCTAAACAATGCCAAGATGTTGACACCAGTGGCTCCAGCGGTTTTATTTATTGCCTGTTGGTAACCGTCGACCGGGCGTCGGGATGCTCCGGGGGCTGGTGACAGACGAAACGAGGCAGAGGGACAAGAAGTGAAACAACTGGGATATGTAATTTTTCCTTCCTGCTCGCTCTCTGCACTCACTGGGTGACATCATCCATAATGCTGGTTTTTCATTTCTTAGGGGTGTTTTCCAGCCTTTTGCTATCATTCCCAAGGCAGGAGCCATCCCTGCGGACTTTAGTCTCTTGGTCTCCTAATGGCAGAGGCAGAGTGTCTGCACAGCTCTGTGGGAGAGGGAAAATTTCTTTTCTCCATGTCCTTGCACTCGCAGAGGAGCCAACACCCCTTTGCAGGTCCCAGCCTTGCAGACCCACATCCAGCACTGTCCCACTCTGCCTGGGTCCAGCTGCCAGTTGGACCCTGCCCAGGCTGTGCTAACAGTAGCTCTGCCACCTTCTGTGATGAGGCTCACCCCTACCTGCCCCATCCCCAAACAAGGCTGATTTGCAGACACACTCCAGAAATCAACTTTTACTTCTCTTTTCCAAACCTTTCTCAACCCCCTTGGTGCTTTCTCCCCTTCCCTGGCATGGGGTGTATTTACTCTTCTGCAGGTTCCGTGGTTTGTGGACAGCTATTATGTTTACTGTTGTTGTAGAGCTACCTCAGAGCTATCAATTGCCTTTGTTCAAAGGTCACCTGCTCAGATGATTTTACAACATGACTACAATGATCTGTTCCATTTTGCACTTTATACTGATGCCACGGTGATTTCCACCAAGTCAGCGAGTGAGTAATGAAGCACTTGAGCCTATAAACACGTTGGCCTTGTTTATGATGATATTAATAGCACAATAAAATTTTTGCTCATCCAAGCAGTTGCTTTAAAAAAAAAATGTTTATTTTTGATTTCTTCATGGAAAATGGTAACTTGTTGTTTCATGTCTGCTGGACCCCCAAGCCCAGACTCTAATGGGGTACCACTCTTACAGTGGAGCACGGAGAGCCACCAGTTTTGCTGTGTTGGACACAGAAATCTTCAGCACAACTTGTGTGGCAGCTGCCAGCTAGGCTCTGCCTAAATTGCAACCACCACCCAGCTGGCAGACGGGTTTGATGCTTTTTCTTGCCAGCCTTGGGGAAACACAACCCCCAGGTGAAGCTGTGCACCAAGTCCCTGGTTAGGCTGATGTGTGCCAGCTTAGGAACATGCCCATCATGGTTACATGGGGATGTGGGCATCAAACTTCCTTTTCTTGGTCCTACAGTTGATAAGTTGATAATTCACTGTTACTTCCCAGTCCCTGGCCACTGCTTCTCTGCTCCTCTTCAGTGCTTTTTATTGTCAAGTTGGTGTCATGTACCAGCCAGGAAAACAACTTGTGTTGCTTTCCAGGTCAATGTGCCGCAGTAATTAAATATCCAAACCATTTACTTGTGCAGCAGCTAAACCAGAGGTGAATATTCAATCTCACCATTGTATGCATAGAAGAAGAAAACAAACAGCACTGCTCCTTTAATCACATCAGGTGGTCCTTCTTGGAGAAAGCTTTGTGGCCAGGGATTGGAAGGAGGTGGAGTCTCCAAGAATTGCTTCTGTTCAGTATCAAATTTACATAGAATAACCCAAAAGACACTTAATGAGGAACAATAACACCTTCTGCAAAGTGGTTTTATTTCAAAGAAGCTCCTCTTCAAGGGGAAGATTGGTGAGCAGCAGCACATTGCAAGAAGGCTCTAGTTAAATGGAGTTTATTCCCATTCAGTTGCCTTCTTCAAAAAACCCAAATGCCATATTTCAGTAAAATTTCTACCTAAGAGTATCACCACAGGTAATATGTCATAGATAGAGCAAGTGTTGAGAGGAAGGGTGGAGAGCAGTGTTGGACTGTCTTCATGGTCAAACTTGATAAAAAACAGGTTTAGCTACAGTTTTCTCCCTGGGACTGTTGAGTTTTACCAGCCTTTGTCCTGTTGTTGCAAGCTGTCTTTAATGTTAGGAAGTGCATTAGGATTGGAATTTAAAGAAAGACTTTTACAACAAGCATTTCCACAACAGTGTTAAATGTAGCCAACATCAGACCTTGGCTAATATAGTGTTTGAAAATGTTGGAGTCTGATCTGCTTCCAGAGCTCATTTCTCAGCCTACACAAGGTAATATTGCTGAATCACTCACCCACAAACACAAATAACCTCATTAAGAGGATGTTATTTGCATTTCCTGATGATCTAGAAGAAAACAGGAAGAAGTGGGAAAATTTTGTTATTTAAGTAGGACATTCTGTCTTTTCTTGAGTGCAAAACTGGTTTCATGCTTGGGAAAGCCTTGGGGTCTCTCGCCTTGGCAATGTGTACAAATAAGAGCACACAAGGGGAAAGGATGGATCGAAAAGAGTAAAGTAAGGGTTCCTCTTATAGTTATTATCCCCTTCAAATCAAGAAGATATCTCAAAGTACACACTGGTGAAAACTTCCAACTCTTGTCTCCGTGTCACCTGTGCTCACATTTTCCTTCTCCAGGGAAAGGCATGGGAATGCCCCTTCTGTGGGACCACAAAGAAGATTGACTGCTGGAGGAAAGGAGAGGTGGGCACAGAAAGGACATGCAGCGGGGCCCTGATGTCACTGTTATTTCAGGTGTCTCTATCATTCCTCCCATCTGTTCACTCCTTGCTTGTAGTAAAGAAGAATAGCTCTGGCTCGTGAAATGAATTTGAATGACGGGTATTTAACCATGGGAGGCCACTGCAACATCTGACTGAAGGAGTGCTTAAGCTGCTTTCAGTGATATGGCCTCAGCCAGGGGTGTAGGAAATGCTGCTGGAGACACCACCCAGACACCTGTGTGAGCAGGAGGACTAAGGTGAGCACAGAGGTGGAATTGGTGTTAATAATTTACCCTGAGTGTGATGGAGGCTGTAACAGACACTCTGTGTGTGTACAGGGATCTATAAGCATGAGTGCTAAATGGGAAAGCTGCTGCTCAAAGGGCAACATAAAGTGGCCTTTTGGGGAGGCAGTTTATTCAGATCCACCTTTGTTTGCTTTGTGGGAGCACGTTCCCATGCTGTGGTGCTCTGTCACTGGCAAAGCCATCACTGCAAGGCAGCATGGATGGGGATTGCAGGGTGATTGTCACTCCTGAGCCTGACCTTGACGTCTTTCCTCCCTGATTAATAATGCCTCAGCACCAAACAAGAGCAGAGAACTTGCACTCACCATTAGCCAACACCTTCTGTGTTCAGGAACAATGGTGGTGTTTGGGCCTCAGTCCATGGGAATTCCCTTGGAAGCATGTAAACTGACTTTTCTGCTGTCCTAAAGCATTTTAAACCTGTTATATCTTCACAGACATAATCTGCATATATTTCTATATTAAATAATGCAGATATAATAACAAGGCAAGATTTGGGATTGAGTTGGCACTCAGGTGTATCAGAACATGTTGCTGTGACCTTCCCTCAAGAGGAAAAACTACGGACTGCCATTCCTCTATGACTGAGTTCATCCCAGTCAAGAGCAACCCAGACCTTACTATCTTCAGCTTGGATTTCTTCAGGTCATGCCCCAAAACAGGCTTTCTCCAGGAGGAAATCTTTCCTGTGTGCTAGGCCACCAGAAGGATCCTGCAGTTACATGGGAGATAGACCATGGTGAAAACAAAGGGTAAAGGGACTTTGTTCCTGGATGAGTTTCTCGCTTGGTACATTGCAGAGCTTGCTCCTAAATCCAGCCTTGCATCCACAGAAGAGAGTCTGACACACCAGGAGCCTGGTGTGCCAGCTTGGCCTTGTGCTCTGTATTCAGGGAAAATGTTCCTGCAGTGTCTATGGCTCCCAGGGCAGTGCCCACACATGAAAGGCCCTATTCCTTCTCCTGGAGGAGGCTGAGAACCCAGCAAAGTTGCTCCAGAAACATCTCTCCCAGCAGGGAAGTTGGTCTCATCAGTATTCCTGCTGCAGGTTTTGCTACATGCCCAGGAGTGATTGACAGTGGCTTGAGCTTTGCGTTTAAATCATGCAGCTTTGCCTCATATTAACACATGATTAGAAAGGATTTAGCAACTTAAAATATTAATAATGGATAACTCATTTCTGAAGGGCAAGTTTTAATAACAGTGCTCCTTCTTGGACAGGCTCTGCTCCGAGGTTATTGACTTTGACATTGCTGCTTGCCCTTTCCTTTAGATAAAGATGCTGATCTGGTCCTCGTGTTCCTCCTTTCCTCTTGCTGCGTGGGGTGCCCTGGGCACCCCAAATTCAGAGCCAGGATTACTTTTGCAGTGTTAGTGGCAATAAATCTGTGGAGAGAGGAGCCACATCTGCCCAATCACCTTGAGATCACGTGGCTGGGAGAGCACGAGCACCTTGGGGTGCCCATGTGGAGGGGCATTTGCCCTGCCCTTGGCTCCTACCCCTGGAAAATTGTACCTATGTGTAAATCAAAGTGCAGACAGCAAAAGCGCTGCCTTTATACCACTTGGGGTGGTGACAGCTCACACAGAATGGTTTTCTTAAACTTTTTGAAGCCTATGTTTGTTCTACAATGAAGATACCTCTTGACTACTCTTTTTTCTGGCTTGATTTGTGCATCACTAGTCATTTCACTTACAGTGGTGTCAACGGGGCTTGTAACATAACCACAAAATCAGATCCATCTGGAGAAGGCTAATCGAGGTCACTGGGGATGGAGTTCCTTTTGGTTTTTAAAGGCAGCCTGGATAAATGGCAACCAAACCCTCTTGCATTCACAGGAGGCAAAAGCCAAAAATAAAACCACAACTGCATCCATGTTCTCCAGTTAAAATAACTATTTTTTATTCCTGTAATTAAATTCAGTTTTGATTTTTCAAAGAAAAGCAAACTAAAGATCGGTCCATAATTAGTAGGAATTTGGTTTGGATAGAACAGAAATCTACTTATCATCAGAAACGAAATGCAAACAAAACCAGAATCTCATTTGAGGTTTATAAGCCTTTTTAAACTCAGTGTTTGAGTGATTCTGAATTTCTCACTGAAATCCAAAACTAGGAGTGTAAAAAAAAAAATCAGGGAGAAATCCCTGTGATTTCTCAGTCTTACTCAGAAGCAGGAAATTTAGGGACTTCCACATAGAGTTTCCTGGGAGACCGACATGCTTTTTGTTATCACTGATGCTTTTTTTTTTTTTGAGGTGCACAATTGGTCTGCAGAAAACACAAGGCAAATGTTTAGGTTATTTTTCCACCCTGAGTCAGGCTGCCCAAACGTGGTAATTCACTACGTAGGCTGTGCTCCTGCTAATCACCAGCTTGGGTCTAGGCTTCGGCCAGCACAGAGTGTATCCTTGGAGTGGATGCTTATCTCAGGAGCTTCCTGAGTCTGCAAAATTGAATGAAAGTCTCACCAGGAAAAGTGGTTTGTTTTGCTTTTAGTTTGTTTTGTAAGAAAGCTGAGAATTTCCCTTCCCAGCCAAGTCTGAATTGACCACAGGGAAGCTCACAAGTTTCAACACTTCAGATACTCACGCTCTCCGGACTCCAGAAGTGCCCAATTCCTTCCAAAAAAAAAGTACATATCTATGCATTTTAAATCCTCCACTGAAATTATTAATGCAGTTCTAATTTGTAAAGAGGCTGTGACTATGCTGCCCTGTTGTCAGTTGATTTTCTTCCCTTTCCCAATGAGCGTTTTGGCAAAACAGTGGTAAAATGTTCAATGTCTATTAGATTTTCAGGCTCAATTCCCCACTTTTAACCCTGTAGCTATGAGGCCACTGTCTGTCATCACCTTCATGTAAGAAGTCCTCTGTCGCATCCACGCTTTGGCAGTGATGGAACTGGGATGTCATGAGGCAAAGGGATTTGAAAAAGATCCAACAGGAGGGAGAAACAGCCCTGGTTTATTGACTCTGGAATTTGTCATGGAACTGTTCTAACCAATCCATGTGGTAAAGTCTGGATTGTGTTTTGGAAATGCAGCCACTGATGGGGGCACACAGTGGGTCTGGGTTAGTCCTGGTGAGGGACCTGAGTGATACAAATCCCTCCTGGAGTAGACTTGAGCTGCTGTGGAGGAGCCCTGGCCATCCCTGCCAGCACTGTCCCGTCCTCCTTAGGGCTGGCTTAGTCTTCCTAAAAAAGGTCATTTCAGGCTGAAAAGCAACAAAGATATTCCATTTCAGACCAAAAAGGGATTTTGTTGGGTTTGGGGTGGAATAGCCTATATATGGCAAACACTTAACAAAGCTGCCTTAATTTAACAACAGCTTTTATTAGATTGCACTTGTCCAATGAGATTAATGGACGTTTTCCTTTGAAACTCTGGGAGTCTTTCCTAGACACTGGGAATAAGCAGGCTCCTTCAAATGTTCTGCTTCCTACAGGATTTACTGGTGAAAGATTTAATACAATTCAGCACAAACATTTTAACCTTTCCATCTAAAATGCTGAATTCAACCGTTTCCTGAATGTGTATAATTTAAAGGCTTGTGTTTTCCTGTGTCATGCTCTCTGAAGCATTTTATGTCGCCTTGCTCCTATTGACTCTTTTAAGAAAACACTCCATGAGTATACAGTCACTTTCAGATAACTCAGATGTTTACTTTATGAATGAAGGAGGAAATTGAATACTCAAATAAAGTTATGCATCTAAGTGCCAGGAGCTAACTGCCCTCTTAAATTTGCTTGTCTTCTTGAAAGAGTCTTTAAATACAATTTATGATGTAAAGAGTCTTTCCATAGTGCTGAGTAGGATCTCCACTGTCTCAGTTATAAATGGATACTCTCAGCAGCCACGTGTAGCTTTTGGTGAAGTCTGGGTCAGGGACAGATGTTGGGCTTTCAGGAGTTCATATTCATTCCATTGATCTGTGTGGGGTACAAATAAGCACACACTGCTGCCTGGGCTGCTGTTTGGATGGAGTTACAGAGCTACAAGAAGGGAATTAAGGAAAAGGAGGGTTTCCAGCCTCATCTAACCACTGTCACACTAAACTTTAGTATTAGGTTTAGATCTCACAACTAGGGGAGTTTGTGTGTGTTTCCCCTTGTGAGCAGTGCCATTTTCTGTCCTGTTTCTCCTGCCCCTGGTTTGGAACAACTAAAATCTGATTTGTAATTAGGGACATAACTCAGGCCAGTCACTAGTTATCCTTGTCTCTACAGTGTGTTAGCGCCCAAGGTAATTGTTTTTCCTTAAAATAGTTGGCAAGCATGATTTAATTTGCATTGAATTAAAAAATAAAGCAATTCTCCAGTGAATTAACCTTGCAGACTCCCCAGCCTGATTTTCCTCCCCTTTCCTTCAAGAGGGTTTCTCACAGGATCTCATTCCACTGCACTAATGAATTGCTACAGTAATGGGAATATGATTGACATGTTAAATGTCCTTCCTTGAGCCAGAATGATTATAGGAAGATAAATACGAACAGTCATATGTGGCAGGTTTAGGTCTGCCAGCCACGGCAGGGCTTTGTCAGAGGCTCAGAGGGTTCCAGGGTGCCAGAAGGACACAACTGCAGCCCTTCCAGTAGAGATTTAATGCTTCAAGCCATCATTTGGCACAGGGCTTTTCAGGTTCACATCCAGCTGTAATTCTTTGACATATATATCACTTCATTTGCCAAAAGGGGAATGGTTTCAGAGCCACTTTGAGTCCTGTTTTCTGGGATTTGATTGCAGGATGAGGGAGCAAGGTTTACTCTCATGGATCCCAGTTGGATGTGGCAGTTTGCTGGCCTTTGGTTCTGTTCTCCTCTCCTCAGCAAAACCATGACATGCTCAGAGGAGAGAATGACCATGTCAAGCTGCCTCCTCATGTCCAACATCCCTGTCTAGAAGAAGGCCCAGGGGCCAAACTCTGCTTCACACAATAACCTTTGAGCCAAGCACTCTTGCCACCTGCATGCTGGGCAGTGGGCAGGGAGTGCAGGAATTACCTCTGAATGGATTACTCTGAGGTCAAAAAGGTGAGGTACTTGAAAACTGGAGTAATGGAAAAAGTGTATGGTGACAAGGAGGAACCCAGATGAGATTGTGGCCTCACAGTCCTTCCTGGTGTAAGTTTATGAAGGTTTTAGGACATGAAGGAGACTCAGAGAGCTCTGACTATTCCTGATGGCTGCTCTTTCCTACAGAGCAGTTTGCACAGGGCAGTGACAGAGGAGGAAGGGTCCTAGACCTTCTTCTCCCCTCCCAAAGTCACAAATATGTAGCCCCGTCTGAGGGAGGTGCTGGAGGCTTGTGGCAGGTGAAGGCAGACCTGCAAGCCAGGCAGAGGTCATTAGCAAGGTCCAATCTCTCTCCGGCACAGTCTGCACCACCAGCAGGATCCCTATCACACACTAATATTGGATTATGATCGTAAGACTCCACAATGTCACACTGATAAGGGGGAGGTTTTTTCCCTGTATGGGCCTGTTTCATTTTAACACGTAGGTATGTCAAGTGAAGGGAATGTTTTCCCTTCTGCATCAGACTCCAACTTTGCCGAGGTCGGTCACAGGGGCACGTGTGCAAATGTCAGGGCTGGCAAGGAGAGTGGTTACGGGGTGCAGGGTGCTCCAGAGGCTGTGGGGAAGGGAAGAGGCTGGGTGGGCAGCACCTGATGGGAATGGGATACTGTTTATCGAGACATGGTGAAGGAAAGTGTGATGTTCATGAGCAGCACTGGCAGAGCTGCCTGGGTCTGTGTTTCAGAGGTTACTGCAATATTACAAGGACAGTTAAATCATTAATAGCTACCCAATGGTTTTCCCAACCTTATCCAGATAGTGTTTTTAGAGTAGGCTAGAAGACACCTTTCCTCTTTCTTTCTCAGATACTTCTAAAACAAGCGAGTGTTTGGCACAGCCTGAGAGGGTCTGTCACATCTCTCTTTACACTGCTCATCAGAGGCCAACATGAGGCACTTCAAATGCAGAAATGCACCAAGAAACATCTTACTTCACTGACTGAATGAGAAAGCACTTTTGCAATCCTAGATTAAAAATTTCACCAGAAACCAATATTGTTAAGACAGAAATACCCTGGGGACTGAAAAACTTAATGCTGCTTCCACTCGAATGTGGGATGCTTGCACAATGCACCCCAAAACTGGGTAATGTTTGAGGAAAGAGAGGTAAGAGTCATTTGAAGGAGCAAAATACAGTGGCAAAAGGTAAATGTGCATTTGTAAACTCCATTGTTTGGGGCTGGTTCCCACACAGGCAATCACCTCCTCGGTCCCTCCAAACCCAAGGTTCCCTGGGGGGAAGACATTGTGGTGCATGAGGAAGTGCACTGGCTTCCCTTGGGCTGAGCTCTAATTATTGAATTAAAATGCTGAAATGCATCACAGCTTGTGTTCCCTGGTCACTTCCTACTGAACAACCCCAGCAAAACCTCTGCCAGTTCCACAAGCATCCAAGTCCATACTGTACACCAAAATGTCAAAGGGGACAATAGCAACTAAAAATAGGCAAAGACAGGAATTTGCCTATAATATTTTTAACCTTGGAGGATGGCAAAGTTAAATATAGCTAATACAGAAAAATGGGTTTTGTTGCATAAATGAGGAAAACAAAAATTGAACTGTTTAGCTGGGTGTCTGGTTTAGTGTTGGTTTAATTTCAAACCTAATAAACTAATAACAATTTTTTGCACTTATTTCGGGGCTTCTTCTCCTGTTTGCTGTTCAGCTGAGTAGGTGAGGGGTGGAGGGCAGGGCTGGGATTGAAGAGGCAGTTTGGAGACTGGCTGATGCATATCTCTGGGCCATGGATCAACACATAAGGTGGCTCCTGACATCATCTCATGCTCTCCAGTTTGTGCTGGAAACCTGCCATCCTCTTTGCTCCTTGGAGGGACAAGGAGACAGGAGCAAGTCAAGGCTGCTGCTCCCTCTGCTGACTCTGGCCATGGGAGGGAGGCTGAGCCCAGGTGAGTTCCAGTTTCCAGTTTCCAATGGTACCTGTGCCCAACTCACCACAAGCATCACCACGGCAAGAACCTGCTTCCAGAAGAGCCATTTGGAAAATACTCCAAAGGGCACTTTTGCCTTACAGAAGAAATACATGAATAAACAGGAAATAGGGAATCGAGAAACCGTTTCTCTTTTTTTTTACATACTTCTATGACAAATGACTTTTACCAAAGAACATCTTGATGATAAAGCATTCAAGATCCAACACTGAGTCAAAGAAAACTTTGCCATTGAATTTAACGGGAACATGTTCAAATCTGTAATCTGCAACTAGAACACTTTGCTGAGTTGGGTTTTTTTTCCCCTTTAATCCTTTAGTAACCATGTGTATTTTCCAGAGAGGTTTTCTATATGTCCCGTGGGTATAAAATCACAGTGGGAAAGAAGTGCTGCTCATAACTTGTGAGCAACTACAATCTGCCTCCTGCTCTGCTGGTAACACCCTGTGGATATTTGCTTCTCAGAGATTAGAGGAACAAAGCAAGAAGAGAGCAGCGTTCCATTATGGTGGAGCATATAATATTGTGATTATTACTCATGCCCTCTGTCTAATTAATCATTTTTTGTGTTATTTGAAGGCAAACAGGGCCTTTGGTTCATTATCGCTTATACATACACAGAACTGGAGTCACTTCAGTGCTGTCAGACTCGGTTAATCCCTGCCTGGGTTTTGTACATGTCTGGGTATCTGAATCATGTACATGGCAAATGATCTACTAATATGTTTGCTCCACCAGTTTGTTCATATGGAGCCAAATATATGAAAGCATTCAAACTCCGGAAAGTGCAGATATGGTCCTAATGGACTTGACAAAGGCACCTAATGTTAAAGGTTGTGAAAAACAGGGTGTTGATGAAATGGTTTTTTGCTTTCTTTTCTTTTAAAGTATTTTGTTTGTATTTCTTTTATTATTTATATTTTATCCTGCTCATGATTTTAAGATGAGAGGCAGGAAAGGGGACCAGAAAAACTCTGAATCCTATGAAAACAGAATTAAGGGGCAAAAATATCAATTTAATCTGAAGCAGAGGAAAAGGGCGATTGCTGGAGATGTGTGGGTTTTGGTACCCAATACAGGAGCCAGACCATGAGCTGCAACTCAGTCAGTTGCCAGAGTTACTGGGATGCTGCAGTGTTGGCATAAATCATGATGGCCACCAGGTCATCCAGGTAGACACAAGATGCACTTGTCCTGCCTACCTGCCCCATCTGGGCAGTTGCCTTCCTTCTGCCTCACTGCATGGCAGCATGCTGAAAATCTGGAGCATGAGTTTTAAAATTCAAAGAAGCTCTGTATCCTTTTCTGCACCGCTCATCTGTGCACGAACAGAGTTTGCTTTCAGGCTCTGTACTTTGAAGACTTCACATTAGGACTGTAACATTTTGATTACAAGTGGTATAAAACGCAGTTCGCTTTATTTCCTAATTAATGAGAGTACATAAGGCAACAGTAAACTCAATTGCTTCCAACAGCTTTTTATATTCACTTGGAGGCATTTAGAGAAATATGACTCGTGTACCCAGCAGAATCTTCCCTTGACCAGATGTAGAAGGAAAGCACTTTTATTGGCTCCATAATAATATCACTAAAGAGGAAACAAGCTATAAAAATAACAAAAAAAATCCAACCCACACTGAATTTGAGAGTTGCTAAACTGAAAGATACAGAAACAAATACAGAGAATACAATAAGGGCTTTTACTGATAGTGCTGTCCTGTGTAAATAACACAGACACACTGAGTCTCTCTGTAGTGACACTCATTATAAACACGTACATCAGCCCAGAGCAATTACTTTGATTGTTCCCCAGCTGCTTTTCACAATAAATGTCCACAGATCCACCAAGGTTGGAGTCATTCTGTTCACTGTGTGTCCTTGAGGATATACTGCAAACAGGGAACTGCCAGGTATTTCCCACTCAGGATCTGGGGTCTTTTGCTTAATAAACCAGATTTCAGGAGAAGTGCTAATCCAGGAGAGTAGATTAAACAAGACTGTTCAAACAGGCAGAGAACAAAGCAGCCACTTCCATAAGGAATGAGGATGGCCAAGGAATATATTGATCCATGGTTGTCCAGTATATAGATCTTGTCTTGGGTGGTCATCTGAAAAGGGATGAGATGATCCTGAATTCCCTGAAATCCACATGGACATTGACTTCCTAAACATTGTCTTCCTGTTCACAAATGAGTTTAATTAGCACTTTTTTTTTTTTTTTAATTAAAGATAATGGAATTCTGCACACACTGGCAGTCCAAGAACTCAGCAGTAGGTTTTCAGAGATGAGACGTCTGTGTCTCCCTGGAGCATGGGGAGGAAGGTGGGACTGACACATTCCGCCCTGGAACTGCAGGTTGGAGAGGTGTGTGCTCATGGGATAACATTGCCATTGGGAGCTCAGCACCAAGACATGAAGAACCCAATGAGTACAAAGTTACACCTCATGCCACCCAGACACAACAGAAAGGGGAAGAAAATGGGTCCAGTGGAACTCCTGAGTTTCGATGAAATCACACTGGTAGGTAGATGAGATATACCAAGTCTGGTTTATTGCTTAGCATCAAGTCATTACCTGGGTGGTAAAGAGCTAATAAACGACTAGCATAGTTTTGAGAGGTTGCAGCAATGACAGTTTTTAGTGCTGGGATCACCTTATACAGCCTCTTCAACTGACATAATACCCTAAGAGGAAATCTGCCATCAACTAATCAGAAAGACCAATGATCTACTCCTCAAGTGATCTGACTGGAAAACAAGAGCTACGCACTCTTATTATGTGCAGGACAACAAGACAGTTCATCTGCTTCATTCAAATAAGTATAAAATGCAAATGTTGGTAATGCAAACAGCTTTATTAAAGGAAAATTGAATTCTTTTGTATTGCCATCCTTCTTGGACAGATTCCCATCACCTTGCCTTGCAAAGGTACAGTCCAAGAATCCACATTACAAACCATGTGTCTCCTGAGGGAGCTACAAGAAGTCTGAAGTCTAGGGAAATGTTTGGCTGAAAGTCAGGAATGAAAGCTAAGTTTCCTAAGGTAAATTTTCTTTTTTTCCCTAGGTTTTAAATATTTTGCCTGGGGAAGGTCCAATGAAAGGACAAAATAAATGAGCATGGGAGACTTCAGCCTTTGGCAGCATGATGGAAGTGTAATGTAATAACAAACATAAGCTGAAAGCCAGTTAGAGTGAAAATTAATAAATTGAGGATAGTTTTGTGTTTGTATTTGGTAGACTGAAGGTAAGGAGGTGAGTAAAGGGTACCCAAACCAGAAACACTAAAGCTGACTGCGAGGCATAACACTTCATGGGAAAAGATGAGCAGAGAGTCAAGAATGAGCAAGACATCAAATAAATTTGTATATCACTGTTCCTGAGTGACAATAATCCATTTATCTCCCCTTGGTATCACAAGTTTTCTCTTCTCCATACATGTTTTACAGAAGGATGGAACAAAGCCGGCCCAAAGTCTTTCTCTAGCACAAGGAGGGCTGTTGCTCACATCCAATTTCTGAAGGAACTCTTACTTTGTCATGATCATCCTGCTGTGACAATGGAAAGAAGGACATTGCATTTGACAAAGCTGGGAAATGGGGTCTGGAAAGCATAAATATATGTGTATGTATATGAAGAAAATGGAAAGAAAAGCAAAGAGACATCTGCATTTCCTGATAGCCCCTTCCTTTGCAACGGTGCGAACCTCGCAAATGAATCAGAACATGTATTTGCTCAGAAGAGTTAATCTTTATTAACAACCCCAGAATGCCCTTCAGCTGGTGCACAGCCTGGTTCAAAGGTTTTCAAGAAAAACAACATACCATAAACCAAAGGGCAAGACTAATTGGAAGCAAAGTAATTCTGAAAACAGCAATACCTTTTTGTGGGTTAATAACCGGAAATTAAATTTCATCTATGTTAGCAAAACCCATCATAAAGCACCAGGTGAATAAGGGGTGTGAGCTGTAAGGGCAAGAGTTTAGAGTACACACAGTCATCACCTGACAGCAACCCTTATTGCTTGGTCACAGTCAGTATCCCCAGAAGATTGGTCTTCAGCCTTGAACCTCTGGTTGAAGGAAAGAGTTTGTACACCATGGCTCCTGTTGCTGCTTTGGTGGTAGAATAAGGATGTGGAATAAGGAGGGATATAAATGCAGCTGTTCCCAGAAGCAGCATTGCTCTGCTCTCAAATCCAGGCACATGGAGTTGGGGCAGCAGCAAGAGGTTACTGTGATTTGTCCCTCAAATTTGATGTTCCCCCAATCCTGTGCTCAGGTCACTGGTGCTTTGAATCACCTTGCTGTCTGCACTGGATACACAAATGAAAGGCTAGTCTTAAAAATTGTATAGAGTTTCAATGTTAAAATGTCATGACACGGAGAGTGGGTACAGATGCATGCTGGGATTGAGTTTGCTGATGATGGCATTGCCTGAAATGGAAACTCAGCTAATATTTGGACTGCAGGGCGTGTGTCTCTTATAAGGAAATGGTTTAATCTGGAGAAGGAGGCAGAAACACAAGGTCAGATCCTCTCTCCTCTGCCCTCATTTCCTCTTCTGGCTTCACTGGCTGTTCCGACACTGCAGAGGAGTCAAGAGGCTGATGTCTCCGAGATCAGTCTCTGGGATGCCTCTCACTGTGGATTCCTGCAGTAAAAACCACCACCCTGGGCCTTGGCAGCTGTGAGGGGTGTGCACTGCTCAGGGATGACAGATAACCTCAGGTTCAGTGACATCTTGCAGGTAGTACAGGCCTGAGGAGATGGATCCCACCCAGAAGTTGTCCTGATGCTGCACAACGTTAAGAAAGTCATCTGCTGGTCAAGCCAGGCTGATGACAATGTTTATTTGGAGATACCCCTGGACCATCTTCATTCCTGGGAGCTCATTTGTGAACAAACAGAGATGTGGCCTCAGGCAGGTGTTGTGTCCATGACGACAGTCCTTCCACCAGGGAAGCCCACACACCTCTGCTTCTTGACACACTAGTGAAACATTTGCTGCTATTTGCTTTATTTCCAGCTGTTGGTAGTTAAGATGAAGGGAAGGAAAGCCTGAAAGTCTATGCAAGAGAAAAAGCTCTCCATCCATACCATGAGCTGCAGAAAGGATGGTGACAACCAAGTGTCCCAGAGGAGGGACAGCTCTTTGCAGCTGTGAACCACGAGCTCTGCTCGCAGCAAGCTGCTGCTGCTCAGGATCGATTTTACTTTTGCATGTCCCTGTGTTTGTGAGACTTTTTGTCTGTGGGCCTCTCTCCCACTGAACCCATCCATCACCAGGGCTGACAGAGGTTCCTGCTGCCCGAAATGGCCAGGAAGACTCAGTGGAGCCAGAACCTCAGGGGTCAAGTCCAGGTTGTCATGTCTGAGCGAATGCTGCTCAGGATACACGTGGCCCAACGTCATGTTTGGAAGGCAGTGGAGAACCAAGAGGGAGGAGGCGGAAGGATAGGATGTAATCTTTCATCCAAAGAGGAGGCATGTGGGATGGGAATATTTCATTTTGCTGTTGCTGATGGTCTGGGCCCAGGCGGGTGGAGGAAGGGAGTCCCCAGCCCAGGGAGAGAGAAGCTGCAGTCTCTGCAGCCCTGACACTGCTCTCCTGCTATTTTTGTCTGCAGGAAAACTGCAAAGGCAAGGAACGCTGAGGACAAAAAGCTGACCTCAATGATGTGGGGTGGGTTGTGTGGACAAGGAAAGACGAGAAGATCTAAAGGTACAAACGTCCCACAGTCAGGGTCCAGAGAATGTGTGAGGAAGGCTGCAGGCCTTGCACTAAAGAGATGGGCACAGAAATGAGCCAAAGATTCATCAGAGCAGCTGCCTCCCAGACCACCTGAGAGAGCAGGAGGTGGGTGCACTGGGCTTCCTTACTCTCCAGGGTACCACCATCTTTCTCTTCACTCTCACCAGCAACTACAGTAGCACAAGTATTGTAACTAAATAATACCTGCAGCTGGTTTTATCCAGCGTTGTTGCTCAAAGGTCCTTGTACTATATCCCTCAATAACTCTGGTTCCAATGCTCAGCTGGTCCAGGCTTGCAGCCCTCTCTCACCTGCCGGTCTGTGTGTGTTGGGAGCATTGCCATGAGCTCCCATGGGATAACCCAGCCAAAGGGGACAGTGACACGCCACAGTCCACCTCAGCACCCCACTTTATATAACACAAACCCCACAAAGTGACCCTTGCTCCACACAGCAGGGAGATGGCCCCAGAGATGGGCACCCACTAAGCTTCCCTCAACCAAGCATATTCCCTGCTGAGCAGTGACAGTGGATGCACTGATCATGACCCATTCCCAAGATGCACTTTATTTGGTCCCATCTCCCTGGAAAAATGCTGCCTCTTGCCCTGGGAGCAGCCCCAGCCAGCACACAGAGGAGCAAGCACCCAGTCACACATTGTTTCAACACATTTGCTTAATTAGTTTATCAAGAAATGTGTTTGGCCTCGTCTGAGGGAAATGCTGTCTGTCATTCTCAGGCATCCTGCGGGGCCCCGGGGAGCTGACAGACCCTGGCTCCTTCCTATCTCTCCTTAACTCCATTTGCTGGGCCTATTTCCCATTTTTTTTTTCCATGTAGCACTCCCTAACCATATCGGGATTAAAGTAAGAGAGGAAAAAAATTATGCCTAAAAGAAGACCATGACAGGTAGAGGGAAAATGTAAGTAAGAACTGGGAAGATTACTTGGAAAAATGTTAAATTGATGAAAGTGTAGGAACTTCAAATAATTTTTTAGCACTCTAGTTAAAGTCTCTGTAGACTGGAGTCACTTCATAGAAATGGTAATGAATGAAAAATTACCAATTATGAACAAACTATTAATTCTGCGCTTCCCTGTGTGACGCAGAGGAAGCTCCATCAATGCTGTGTAGTCCAAATGAGAGACAGGAATTACCCACATCCACACCCAGCTGTAGTTTGTTCATAAGACACTGCCCAAAACTTTCCTTTGCAATTATCCCCTGCTAAAAGTTTTAATGAGGATGAGCTGGACCTGGGCAGACATGGAGTCAGTCCTGCCTGAGGCCCCTGCAGACACCAAGTGTGTTAAACTGTGTGTTGTCTCAGGAATGCAGCTTCAGGATCTGAAGAAACCTTGGCTTCTGCCAGAGATACTTTATTCATCAGTGGAGAAGCTTGAAATCTTCTCTCTTTCCTCATGGGGCTGGGGTCCAAGACCTCCCTGTTCTGTTCCCAAACTGCTGATGAGGACATGCCACATGAGCTCAGGTTTGGCAGGACATGTCCAGGGAAGCCCACTGGTTCAGCTGTACCTGCAGCTGTTTATCTGCACATGGAATTACCGGGGTGATGCAGAGGGTCCTGGCTCTTTCAGTAGCTAAAACTCAGCTTTGCTGTGATAACAGTTGAGCATTTTTAAGGGATTATTCCTATACTAATCTTTCCCATGGCTCCTGATGACAGTTTTGGATATATCTCATGTTATCTCCTGTTGCTTTATAACCAACTTCTATAAATTAAATTAATTATGTGGTCGTTTTTTGGTGAGTAGAACATAAGCATGGAGTTCTCACTATTTCTCCTCTCACAGTCATGCCAGTGGCAAGCTAGCAGAGAATGAGAAAGTCATCACTTGCAGGTAGTAACCTACTGCAGCTGGTCTTCTGGTCCAAGCAGCCAGTTAGTTAAGGGTTGGCAAAGTCACACGGTGTCTTAACTGATGTTTCACGGACTTAACATCTTTTTTTCCAACTCCCTCCATGCCTCAGACTCAGTGAGTTGCTGTCAGCCTTGTGGTCCTCACACAGCAGCCAGCTTTTACCTGACATTGCTACTACCAGAGCAACCTACTGCTTCTGGCAGGGCTGGGCCAAGAGTGGTCTGAAGAGGAGGAACTCAAAACCAATTCTTGGTGGGCTTGATGCAGACATATCTATTCTGAAATGGAAGCCCAAAGATCAGATTTCACTTATGCAAGCTGCAGACAAAGCAATGCTATGGTTTTTTAGTCCTGGAAGTCATCCTTCTCTGTTAAGCTAAATCAAAATGGGAGGTGTTTTCAAACTAAACAGTAGGTGATACCCTGAACAGCAGCAATGGTCTGGGTGTGCTGGCAGCCCAATGCCAACGTTAAACCTCTGCCCATTTCTAGTGGGGTGTAGAAAAACACCCTTTAACTGCTTCAGCTAAAGTTGTAGTAGCACTGGTGAGACCCTTGTGGGATAACTCAAGGTAATGGCAGCTCCTTTGCCTTTGTCTGATTGACCCTGTTCATAGTGAAACTTGTGCACTGATGAGGCAGAACTGTGGTCTGTCCCCTCTGGCCCAAGTCAGACAGGAGACACTGTAACTCATCCATCTGGACAGTGATGTCTTTCTCTTCCCTTAAGATTGATGTGATTGCACTTGTCCTGGTTGGGATTAGGAGAAGCATGTTTGCAGGCTCCCATTATCACAGTGCAGGCAGTGTGGGATGGAGCGAGGGCAGGTGGTGTTGAGTGATCATTGCCAGGGACCCAACTGGCATTGCCAAAGCATGCAGGGCTTTCCTCCAAACTCTTCCATCGCAGAGAAACATGATTTCTGCTGCCAAGAGTATGAGAATGTCACTCAACTCAGGGACAGAATGCTATTGCAGTGTGACAGCCACTTCACCAGTCAGTCCAGCAACGCTCTGTAAAAACAAAAGGTTGTGTCTCTGTGCCAGAAGGACTATCTTCACTTGCTGTGGAATATATCAGATGTCTGGCAATTTCAGGGAACCTTTCTCAATAGAAACGTGTGGGAATGGGAGTGATGAGTTGCACAGCAGTGTCCTCTATAGTTCAAGGCATGTTGGCTAAATATATGTTGCATTCCTATAGACCTTGTTAGGATAAATGTTGTACAAGCTATATCCAAAGTCTGCTTTTCTTCCCCATCAAAAAGTCCCTCTAGATCCAAAGGTATGTGAGGCACTTACATTCTGGATTTCTTTTGGTTTGGGGTTTTTTGTTTGCTTCTCAGATATGGTTATAAATATGACACCATTTCTTTCACCTACCTCTATGTGCTTCTCTCCCTATCACGATATCCCTTAAACACCATGACATAGGACAAGGGAATCTTGGCTCCATTTTAGCAGTACAAAGCTTTTGACCTTGTCCAAAACTGAAGAACAATGCGGGTGGAACTGGAGAGGCACTGAAGAAACACTAATTCTCAAACTAAGGGGAAAAATGTTATCTATTGGAGCAATTTGGTGCTTTCACTGTCCAAAAAATGATGTAAAGTAGCATGAAAGTACCACTAAAATTTCCTGCAGATCTGAAACCAACATGTAGCTCTCTGAGTAGCTGAATAGCTGCTGAACTGAGCTCCTCTTTATGTAAAAGCACTTAGTTCTCACTAGAAAAAGTTGAGTGAATATTGTCCAGTCTAACTCCCACTGCAGAATTTTCATGGAGTTCAGTGAAATTTAGACTGGTCTAAGTACTATTTAAGCACTGGCCTAAATTTGGAACACAGACTAACTCCACTGATGGCTCTGCTGTGAGCAATGTTTGAAGAGTAAATACTGGTGCCCTTCAGAAGGTGACCAGAGCTCTCTTCCTGTGCACTTCCAAGTGCTGAAGACCTGCACACACAGGGTCCGTGTTACTGATTTCTTGCTCAATGGTCATGGTCCCCTCTCCTGATGGGATGACCCTTAGATGTTTAAGCTCACTCCTGTTCTGGTGTGGTGGGTAACATCACTTGTTCCCACGGGCTGGGAGAGTGAAATTTTCACAGATTCATCCTAATCTGTGTTTGAAGGAGTCTCTTCCTTCAGTGAAGGTTCTCCTGCAGCTCAGTAACAATAGTGTGGTGTCCACAAGGCCATCCCAGCTGGCCAAACATCCCATAAATACAGCATGAAGCACTTGCCAGCACTGACACTCAGTATAAATGCTCATTGCTGAAGAATAAATAACTCCTCTCCTTAAAAAGGGTCTTAAGCTTTGTTAGGTGGCATGTGAGTTAAGAACACAGGAAACTGTCCCCAGGGCTGTGAATATGTGCTCAAATAAGCGTGTAACTGAGTGACAGGATGGATAGAATGAATATATGACTCAGAAACATGAAATTCTTACTTATCTCTTCCAATGCACCTGGAGTACTAGGTTAGTCCAGTGTTACTTTTTGGAGTACATGAGCATACAACAGCCTCATTCAAATTACATGAAGGGCAGACACTTAAAATACTTCAAAGAATCTGGTAATCTAGACTGGGATTGAGAAAGGAGCATCAGTCTGCCACCACTCCTCTGCTGGAAGGGCTGTTTGTTGCCTTCTATATTCCAGATTTCCCAAGGCTGTCATATTGTCAAACACTGCCATGATCTGTGAGCCTTTATTCCCAGATAAAGATGTGAACTCCCGGCTCTTGTCACAGATAACAGCACAAAGCATTACAACAACACAAAGACTTAAAACTCGGCTTCAAATACACAGCCATTTGTTACTGTCCTCAGCCTGAGCCAGTCTGCTGCAGGTTGTTCACAACTGGGAGAATCGAGCTGTGGGAGACTCATCTTGACATCCTCTGGTTCCTCACAGATTTTTATCCTCCTGTGTTGCTGTGTCAGTTCATCCATACCCAACATCAGCTGCTGCGGGGCTGCTAAAGGCTTGTTACCAAGTGAGGATATGTAGCCTCAATGTCCTTCACACCAAAATGCCAAAATTTCTCCTCTGTGGCCTCCCAGGCATCATTCCTGGCGGAGGATTGATACTGTTTGATTCTCTAAGTGCTGGCACAGAAGGAGTGGGTGCACATCTGGTCCGTGAGCTGCTCTTCTGTTGCACTGAAGGTCAAGAGTTGAGATCCCAGTTTCCTCTTGCAGGTGTCAGACCCATCTCCACTGGAAACCTGTAAGTCTGGTTCATTCGCTGCATCATACGATTGTTCTCAAAAAAAGACAGCTTTGATAAGGAAGCCTGTTCTGAAGTGAGTTGTTCAATGAAGACACAGTTAACAGTAAAATTACATTATCTTTGGAGCAGTACACAGCAAGAACTACATCTTCTGAAGGTGGTGCCATTCCTTCAGGTAGAGTTCCACCAACTCTGGGCTGATGTAGCTGATGCTGGGGGACGCTTTGAAATTCTGTTGATGCATTTCGTTACCTACTTAGAGCTAAAAAAGCTCCTACCTCTGTCCCTGGTAGAAAACACTACAAAAATAATTCTCTGCTCTCCCGTGTTGCAAGCAACCTTTTCCATGGAGGTGGAGGCTGGTACTATGGTGGTCTCCAACATCCTTCTTTCCATCAGCCCACGTCAGTGCCTGTGACCGGGCAGGGACCGGCAGCGCCTGCCGGAGGCAGGGCTGGAATTGGGATTCCCGGTGCGGGGCCGTGGCCGGGCTCCCATTGTTCCCGGCCTGCCAGACAAAGGGTTAAGTAAATGTTTGGAGAAGATAAGGTGCCCTGTTGACAAGCAGCAGGCTCCAGCGGTCTCAGCAGGATCTCTCCCAGCGGTGATAAATGGGGAGGTTTTCAAAGTGGGATCAGCAGACGCCATGGAGAGGGCGGTTGCTGATGCCGTGATTGGCAGTGGGGAAGGAATCTGAAGGTGTTTAATGATCCCACACTCTGTCGCAGCTTTTTTAAAGACTCCGTGTCTAGCCAGAGGAAAATCCTCTATCAGCCGCACAGGCTCACACTCTTTTTTCTTGTTGTTGCCTTTTGTTTTTTCCCACTAAAACATGGGAACATCCACTGAAAGGGATCCTGATAAGGACCCTCTGGGATTCCTCATCCTCTCATATCGGTTTTGCCTCTTTTAATTTTCTCTTTGAAGTGCCCTGCATATAGTAGGTGGACTGTTTAGTTTGGCTAACTTTGGTCAGGAGCTCTTTGGAGGAAATTATGTGTACTAAACTAATAAGGGGGGGGCTTTTCTTCTCTTCAGAGCTGTATTATTCCAATTACTGTCTTGCCATCCCATATAATGAAGTTATATAAATGGTAAAAACCCTTGGAAGGATTTGAACTTCTGATGTGATGTTATTGGGTATTCAGACCATTAGAAGGTTTCCTTTCTTTGAATAGATCCCAAAAGGTCTTTGAAGGGCTGAACACCAAACTGGGTTTTTTTCCAGATAGGTGAAATATTTTCTGTCCTGTTCTCTGACTGAAAGCTGATTTTGGAACCAGGAAAAACTGCAATGTTGGTGTGGGAAATAGAATAGAGCAGTTGAGTCTGGAAGGATGAAGCTTTGCCATGTGCATTCATGGGCTGCCTCTCAAATAGGGATTTTCTTTAGTTGTATTCACTGCGAAGTGAGAAACATGTTTAAAATGCTGCCTGGTCTAGTCTACACCAAATTTATGCCAAGAGAAGTGAGACAGATAGGAAAATTGATTGATAACAGGGATCCAGGTACAGGGAATGAACTCAGCCTTTGTGCCAACCTCATCCCAGAAAGACTGGCATGGGTGGATGAGTCTTTTTGTGGGGAGAAAGCAGCCCGGCTGGTGCTGGTGCTGCTGACCTGGGCAGGCTGGAGGGAGCAAGGGATGTGAGGCTGCTCCACTGGGCAAAGATGAAAGGAGCCGGGTACACCCCAGCAAAGGGCCAAATGAGTCGGGACATGAAAAGCGGCGGAAAGTATCTAAAGAATGTAAACACCAAGGTGGAAGAGGAATTATTTAGCATGTTATGGGCTTGGAAGTAGGTGTGAGGGGATGAAACAACAAGGAAAACTCACCCTTGCTAAAAGGGAAGCTTTGCTAGCAGCTGAAGGTGGAAAGGGAAGAAATGGTTTCAGCAGAGCAACTCAAGAAATCTTCTTGTCTGGAGCCTGCTGGGGCAGGGGGGCAACTGGAGCCACTTTCTTGCAGCACGTATTCCTGCTCTCTGCTGCACCACCGAGACTGGGCTGGGAGCCAAGGGGGTCATGCCGAGAACAAATAGGATTTAGTGATTGTAAGAGGGGAATGCGAAATGCCCGAAGGAATTTTGATTGAAATTTTATAACTTCAAGAAAAATCTTTTCCAGATAAATCAGGAGGTGGTTTAATAAACAGTTTGAGAGATTAGTATTGAAACAAATCCCAGTTAAGTCTCAGCAGAGGAGCGGGTAAGGGGAGACCACTGCAGAGAAAGGACGTCAGGGGTATTACAGGCACTAAACAGAAGGCTTTCCAAAAATATAAACAATCTGGGGAGGGGGCAGATTGGGAAACCTGTAAAAATAAGCAGAACCACATTAAAACCACATAAAAAGGCTAAGCAATGGAACACAATCAAATATTGAACATGGGATTGTGAGGGAGCTTTCATCTTGCAGTGTTGGCCAGACCATTCGTACCCAAACAGGAGCCAAGGCCAGGTCCCCAAGGGTATGTGGGGCTTGAGGGCCACAGTCTGTGCCATGGCGGGACCCTGGTGAGACGTGCAGCCTGCAGCCACAGTGACAAGCATCCTCCTCCAAAGATCACACACAAGATAACAGGGGAAATATCCCTTTAATGAGTATCCTAAATGCATTAGACACTAAGCAGATGTCTTCTACCCAAGATTTCCTAATATCTGAAGTAATAAAAGGGACTTGTAGCTCTAAAAAACTTCATAGCAGAACCCAGAAGATGTGCAGGACATGATGATCCAAGAATAGATAAAGGATCTGGCAGAGCATGTGCAGGTGACTTACACAGACTGAAAGCTGGGCCAGTAAAACCTCTATAAGACAACAAGCTACAGACCCAGGGATGGGTCTGCAGTGATCTTACCCACTGGGACAAAATTCAAACCTGTTTTCACTACAGAAATCTCTATGTTGGTCAATAATATCACCCAGAAAAGGAGGCAGAGGCAGGGATCTTTCACTTGGAAAACAATTCAAAGTCAGAGCCTAAAATGAGCATGTAATACATCTTCATCCCCACAACCCATGTCCCTGTAATGAAAGATGCCATGCAGGAGGGTCTATAAGAGCAGGACCCCTCAGCCAGGGCAGTAGAGGGAGCTGCACACTGATGCTACAGGCAAAGGCAGTTTTCCTTGGGTGATGTCTAGCACAGGAGCAGGGTGACCAGGTGGAGCTGGTGGCATCCTCAGATATCACTGTTACATCTGTCAGGACCCATGCAGATGAAGCAGATGAATCCAGATGAAGCTGGTCCATCCATCTCATCTTTTGACTGTAAACTTTGCAACTGTACCACCTGGGCTTGAGTAACCAGCCTTGGTCTGAAACACTCAGCCCATCACCAGAAGCAAATAGAGATGGGCAATGTGACTCCTGCTGAGGGGAAACTGAGGCATGGGCAGGAGGGGACTGCAGAGAGTGATGGAGCTGAAACAGGGAGGAGGTGGTTCCTCCATCCTGGTCCTCTGGCCAACGCTCCCCATCAGCAGCACAATGACAGACTCTGTAGATGTTCGTGGAGGGCCTATTTTTAATCACCTTTCCACCGGGTTTTTGCAACGCCCCGTTCACACTTGCTCTGTGAAAAAGGATGTCAGAGCAGATTAACAGCTGGTTCCTGCCTGCTCCAACAGCTCTGACAATGCGTCCCTTCTTCTCAAGGTGACAGGAACATGCAGCTGCCTAATGGGTACAGAAGTGTCTATTCTTTCCCAGTGACATTTATTGTGAAATATCTGAGTGGGACTGAGAGACATGCAAGGCTTTCCCTCCCTTATCAGGCGACCCTGGTCAGTGTCCTGCTGTCAAGGACTAAAGTAATTTATGTCAGAGCTGCAAGTGTTTACTTATCTGCCCCAGCGCCCAGCTCTGCCGAAAGCAGCCAGACTGGCTCCACTGGGGCTCACCAGCCTTTTCCTGCCGGTGGGAAAAGCTGGGTGCCGGCCCCATCCCAGCCAGCCAGAGCAGGAGGGGGGAAGTAAGTGGGGCAAGAGAAACCTTCCCGTGGCTCTGGAATGGAGGGACAGTGATCACATGGATGGGAAAGGCAGGGCTGTCTCATTAAGAATCACAGAATATGCTGAGTTGGAAGGGACCCACAAGGATCATTGAGAAGCAACATCCTAAAACAGAAGGGACTAAAGCATAGCCCAGGCAGCGGCATGGGGCATTTGCACACATGGCATGGGCTGAGCCATGAATTTAAAGAGGATTTTTCCAGTAGGACTGGAGCAGCATCTGGCTGGTAAAGGCTGCAGCAGGTCCCTGCGTGGTTTCCCCGGGTGTCACACCTGGGAGCCCACAGAAAGTGCTGGGGAAGGGTGGGAGAGCTGCTTGACAGCTTCATACCCTCCTGGTTTCTTATCTTGTGGAACCTCTGGGCTTTTATGGAGTGAGGGGTTTATAAGGGCAGAGAGGCTCCAGGAAGGCAGAGCTGTTCAGGGCACAGGGACAGCCCAATACCGGGGAGTGCTGGCTCCATAGCAGCTTGGTAAGAGCGTCCCAAACCCCCATGAGCCTTGTAAGTGCCTTTAAAGGACTCCTCCAGTGCTTCTGTCTTGTGTCATGACAAAAACCGGAGATTTTAGTGCATCTGGTCCTGAGACTCTACAACTTTCCCTCAGATTTGGTTCCAAAACTCTCCAGTTTTATGAAGCACCACAATTATCCCAGCAGTCCTCCCCCCGACACTGGCCACCATCCGTCATCCCTAAGAGAACAGCTTTCATCTTGCCTGGAATCACACATCCTTCGTGGCACAGAAGAGATGAACACGAGTCTGATAGCTCTGCTCCCGTGGGTGACTCCTTCCTGATGTATGTGCCCAGAGATAAATATTAGGCTGTGGTAGTTTCCTCTCCGAAGCCACAAGCTCTTGTTGTCAGGTCGGGAAACCTTTAACCAGTTGGGATGTCATGAACAATAGATTAAAGGAGACAGACTATCTCTTGCTAAATGAGCTGTTATTCTAAATCAGCTTTTTCTTCTTTTTTTTCCTTTCCAATTCAGGGCACTCCTCAGAAAAAAAATATTCCACTGACATTGTATTTCTCTTGACAAATATTTTTCTGAGCTGTCTCCTCTTCCCACCCATCAGGGCATGATCAAAGGGCTGGTCCCGCACTGGGGTGGAGCTGTGAGTGCTGGCGGGGGTGGTGGGGCCCTGATCCTGGGCTCCCATCCCTGCCTGGTGGCACTGTCCCGAATGCTGAGGGACCTGGTGCATTCTCTGATACTTCACCAATGCAAAATCTTCTGAGGTGCCCTCTGTGGAGTGAGTTTGTGGCCATCACAGCGCCTTTGGTCCCCTACCTGGGTCCTATGGGTAGCGGCTTGCAGGTGCTGGGACAGGAAGGAGATTCTCCCTTTGGGTCACCACAAGGTCCTTGTGAGTCAGACCAGTGTCCTAAGGCAGCTCCTCCGCCACAGGCTGCCTGGTTTTGTGACAGTGTGATGACTGTAGGATCTGCTCACCCCAGGAGTGATGCCAGAGCGATGGCAGAACAAGTGAGGTTCCACAAGGTGCCTTTCATCTGGGAGAAAAAATTGTATCTACAGCAGGTGAAGCAAGCGCCTGACATCTGCTCAGCTTCTTGGGTTTTTTTCCAAAAATCAGGAGATTTCTGAAGTGCGGGCTGATCCCAGGAAGTGTAACCCCTCCTATTTTTTGCTCGAAACCCAAAGCACAGCAGGCAACAACATGCAGCCCCAGCATTTGTCCCTCCACGCTCTGACAGAGGCTCATATGCAAAAGTACAAAAGCCTCACTTAAAAAAAAAATCAGATATTTATTATGCCTTTGATGTTCCATAAGAACAGTTGTGGCTTCTGCTTAGTCTCCAACATCCGATTGACAATTGTTTATTAGTTTTAAAATAGCTGAAATTCATGTCAAACATTCCGCATGTTAGAAAAATGTTTATGAAGTGTTATCATAGTTTATTTAACTGTGAATGTTTAGGAAACCGGTATAAAATATAATGGACCACACAAGGCTCTGAGGAGCCCAACAATGGTAGGCACATTTTATGGACCATAGGGAAGAGCAGTGCCACTTTAACCTCATGGAGAAGCCTTGTGGTCCTTGCGGCATCAAGAGACCAAGAGAACAGGGGGTTGGTTTGTTTTATGGATGTTCCTCCTAAAAAATTTGTTAGAGCCATGCTCACAGTTGCAATTTTTGCACAACTGAGTTGAGCCCAGGTCTTAAATCACAGGAAGAAGGGATCTCTTCTTGTGAGCCATGAGGGTTTGGTGATGGACACTGATGGAGGTTTCAGATGCAAGGCATTAATATTCTTGCATCATGAATAGTCACACCACACAAGCATAATATAATCTGTATTAATGTTGATGGTGTCCAAGATACTGCAAATTTGGCTTTATATTTGGGATAAATATGTCTTTCTAACAGGTTTGGATGGAATTTTAACCCTTGTTTCTCCACATTTGTCACTTCCAGGCTGGGGGGGGGTGTTGCCAGCTGATCATGAAGCTGAATTCTCTTTAGATGGTCCTTTGTGTTCAGCTGGAGCAGGGCAGGTAACATCCTCCAACCAGGAGACACCAAATGTGATCTGGGCCACCAGTGCCCTTCCTTTTCAGACCCATCTGCTCTACTTTGCACCAAAATCTCTTCATTTTTAAGGAATTAGAGGAGGTCCAGATAAATATCATAGAATCCTAGAATGGTTTGGGTTCAAAGGGACTGTGAAGATCTTGTTCCAGCCCCTTACCAGGGGCAAGGACATCTTCCATTAGAGCAGGTTGCTCAGAGTCCCATCCAACATGGCCTTGATGGGGCACAGCTCCTTTGGGCACCACCAACACAGTGAAGAATTTCTTCCTAACATCTGATCTAAACCTACCCTCATTCAGTTTACATATCTAAAGACATGTACTAAATCAGCAAATTATTGCAAGCCAGCTCAGAAGCATCCCAGTACCCTGATGCTGCTCAGAATCCCTGGGAGTCAGTGAAATACACTGTAGAACCATCCCTACAAACAGTGGTGAGAAACAGCTGTTTGCCTTCGATGGTTGCCCATGGGAGATCAAATTTTAGAAATCCCCCATTTTTGTGAGCTTTCCCTTGAAGCCTACAGATTTAGTAGTGGGACAGGGGAAGGAAATGCCAGGTTATTCTTCCCAGAGGCTGACAGAGAAAAGGAACAATAGGAAGGGATATTTTAGTCATTGGGTTAAAAATGCTTTTTTTCCCCTGATAAAAATTAACTCGTGGGTCTCTCCATTGTTCCTGAGCCCAGATGAACCCAGGAAACAGAGACGCCTCAACATTGTGAGTTTTTCCTAGGATATTTCTCCAAAAGCAGAATCAAAAAGGAATGACCAACGCCCATATTAAATGATTTTATCTCTAACATTTGAATTATACTTCATAACATCATTTCTTTAATTGATTTTATTTTTGACCACTAGCACACAAGTGGATCTGGTTTAAGTAGCTTTGCTTGCCTTTGGTTTTATTAACCAACATTGCTTTGTGTATCTCTGACCTCTGGGGATTGATCCTGTTCCCATTTAATAAAAAAATTCCACTGGTTCTATGACTGCAGAATGGGTAGAGGGAAGGGTTGACACGACACGCTCATCAAAGCGGGGTAACTGTCTTCAGTCACTGCCAGCACCACCAAAGGTACCAATGTTTGATTTCTGTTCCTATCACCTTCATCTGAGCATTTTTCCACTCCAATCATAAAATTTCCACTTTTGATATTTAAAAATCTTATTTCTCATAAAACTTCCAAGTATGAAAATTTATTTTAAAGAAATATACCATTAATGTATCTTTATGATGTGCAGCTGATGCTCACAGCATGGGCTATGACTTTTTTATGTTTCCTACTTGTCCTTGAGACATTTTATTTTGACACCATATCCTTACATTCTAAATTAAACTGTATTTTTATTATCTGTTATATACCAGTAGACAGCAGTGCCTTAAAGCTGTTGTACAGCTCCTCATGCCCATCTCAGGGCACATTCCCCTCTTCCTCTCCACTTCCCCCATCCCTCCACCTCTCCAAAAAAGCATGGATTGAGTTATCCATGCTGACAGCAATTTACAGTGCCCATTAACGGTCATATAAATTCCAGTGGATCAAGGAAGCTTGGAGTATATGATATTCAGGCACAGCTAATAGCTCTGGGCTAATTGCCATCTTGTGTTTCTGCTCTCGAGCCCCACTGTTTATATCTTCAGTACGAGCAAGCAGTAAAACAAGTTTCCAGGTTCCTGGAGTCACTCGAGGAGGGCTGGGAGCTGCTGGCTCCAGTAGCAGGCGGAGGGCTGGAGGTGGCAGTCATTTCCCATATTTAATGTGAGCTGCTCCTCCTGATCTTGTAGGAAATGAGGTCGGTCTGATAGAACTTCTGCAATAGTTGTATGGGAAACAATAGCGTCAGCGTGGTGTTATTATGGTTCTTATCACGGCTTGAGGGAGCAGTGGCGAGGCTGGAGACTGTGCCTGGAGCCACAGGTCTTTACATTGCCCTGTCCAGCGCTCCCACATCAATCCACAGTCCTGGCAAGCACTGCTGGCTCTCTGCAGGGAGAGGCTGAGACTCACTCCAGAAGAACCTCGTTTATATAAGCCCCACCTAAATGTGGAGCCAAGGACAGGGCTAAGGGTGCTTGAATGGTCAGTTTGGCCAGACATCTCCTCCCACACCAAAATCTGGGCTCCTCACTCTATTTTGGTGGGGAAAGAGGAAATGTGTGCGCTGGGTTCCAGGTCTCCTGTAGCCAAAGAGGAACTTCCCTTCAGTGCAAACCCTGGGGTGGTCAGCAGTCCTGGCCCCCAGCCCTGTGATGATGTGATGATGACACCCCAGCCTTTGCAGCCCTTCCCTCTTACACCTCGTTTTCGTGTCTTTCTGGTCATGTATCAGCGTGGAAAGCAGGTCAAACCTATTAATATCGGATAGGAGTTTCACCCTCCCACCCCAAACACACTCTCCCGAGCTGCACCTCTCCTTCCTGGAATTTGCTGTTATCCCCAGCTATTTGCTGACTCGCTGAGTTCGGTGGCTTTCATCTTCCTCATCAGTCCTGAAACATTTGCTTTGACTATTTGTAGAGCTGACCCTACCCAACCCTCCTTCTTTCTTTTTTTTATTTTTTTTTTTTTTAATTTGGAGAAAAATGGTTTTGCTGCTACATTCTTTTGCCAGAAATTATCAGCAGGGCTGAAATTGTCCTTATATGAAATATGTGCATTGACTGAGAGCTGGGACTCTGGGAGGTGAATTTGTCGAACTGTAAAAGATTTGCAAAGTTTTACCACCACGGCAGCTTGTCATGAGGTCCCTTCTGGGCCACTGCTAAGGGACAGCAAGCCTGAAACTCTTTGGCCAAACTGTTTTTACTGCTTTCCATTAGCTCTGTTAAAACATGCATTGATCTTACTCTTAAAAACCCCAGAAATTAAAGTAGAGGACCACATGGGATCTGTTGGTGTGTTGGCTTGCACTGAAGGATACCCAGCCACAGCGAAGTGACTTCCATGCACCTACTTTTAATTTTTTTATTATTATTTTATTTTTTTTGACCATTGGAATGATCAATACAACATCCTAATATTATTTTGAACATGCAGATTTGCACTTTCCAGCAAATAATTCAGTTTTGCTGTGATGACATTCACATGAATGTTCTCACACTCAGGCTGCTTTTAGCAGCCCCTTTCCTCAGCCATATCCTGCATCCCCATCCCAAACCCCAGCTCATGACGGGCTCCCAAAACAACCAAAAACCCTGGTGGAGGAAACGGGCCATTTCCTCTTTTTTCCAGAGTTTGTTTTTTCAGGTTGGACTCCTGGTCTCCTTGGAGACATCCAGTGAGAGGGACTCAGGTAGGCAACCAGGAAGGGAGAGTGGCTTGGCTGTTGTTGGGAGAGGAGCCAAGGTGGGAAGGAGGCAGAGAGGGGACCATATGGGACATATCTCTCCCTGGGCACTGGAAGGGAGAAGCAGCAAAGCCGTGGACTCAGAATGAATTCAGGTTTTCACTTCTGTGATTTTGCAGTAAACCCAAGATCAGTAAATTGATTTTCATAGTAATAAAAGCTGAACACTCATAACCCCCAAAGCGATAAACATTTTATTGCTGTTTAGAATTTATATTTTATTTCTAGTCTTTTCCTTGGATATGCCCTGAGGGGGAGGATTTTATGTGCAGGTCTATAAATGAACTGAGTGCAAATATTTTTATTTTCTGCTAAGCATCAAAATTTTGATGCATTCTCATGAGGCAAAATGCACTTCTTAAATGTACAGCGAGCCAGCAGAGCAACTTGGCTGGGCTTCTTTTTCTGAAAAAAAAGCATTATCAATAAAAAAGCTGGGCACCAGGCACTGGGCAAAACAGATTGAACATGATAAGTACCAATCTCTGATCTTGAACCTCTCATTTCTTGATATTCCTTTAGAATTAACTAGATTGTTTTCTGTGTTTATGAGTCTTTGTAATTCCTGCTCTGAGACAGAGGAGAAGATATTGAAGTACCCTGAGAAGAATCACTGATTTCCCTCTGGTCCTTGGATCAGTATTTCCTACTCTAATCATCAGGGTCAAGTCTTCTTCTGCTGAACAACAGCAAGGCTTGGTGGCTTGAGCTGATTCCCACTCGTGGAGATGCTGGTCCAACTTCTTAATTGTAGTTATTAATTTCTAAGAGGTTGTGCAGAGATGACATGCAATGCTCTCTTAGAGCCTTGGGATGTCCCAGGATGTTGAAGCTTAAAACATCAGCATGGTGATGGATGAGGGAACTATTGCAGGTGCATTTTAGAGATTTCTGAAATGTCTGAGCTGTAACTCTTTTCTTTTTACAGTCCCAGGAGGCCAGAATTCATGGTAGAAAAAGTACACCTGGCTCTTTATGCAAAGGGATAAAAGAAGCAATACATATAAATTATATAAATGCTCTCTAAAACATCCTGGAAATATTCCTTCTGTAAAATATATATGACAAATATTGACGACATCTCATAAGATGACCCAGATGATTCAGCACTTGGCTGCATACGAGTAATGTGTCCATCCCTCTCCCTGTAACCTCTTTGTGCCATGTAATGCCATCCAGGAGAAGATGTACAGGATTTTCTACATATATAATTGAAGGCTGGGGGGTCCAGAGGCCAGATTTCATTGAGCTCTCTTTACCATTACAACTTGACATGAAGATGAGTTCTTTCATGCATAATTGTGGCCAGTCAATGGCCTGCCAGAGCAAGTCCCTTTGCCCTATTTGCCCCCTCAAACATGCCCATTTACACTCTTATTTCCATTTAAGATTAAGAGCCACTTATATCCCACACCAGCACAATGAGAGGAGAATGGGAGATGGGGAAAATTCCTTCTGCTTGGCACCAGCTCCTAAATTGCCTTCTCATCAATGAATCCCTACAATGAGCCATGCTTAATGAATCAAAATGTTAATTAACACACACATAAATTCAGCAGCCCTAGAAGGATTATGGCTGCCCCCCTCTGTTGCTCTGAATTCCTCCCCCTCATCATCATCACATCTTCTGGCTCTCTCCTTCATTAGTTTTTATTTGTTGATTTAATACCACCGTTAGCCAAAAAATTATCAGCGCTAGCGTGCATGCACAGCCGACTGCAAGTCAGCACTGTAAAACATGAGGCAATTCGTGCTGCAAAGATGTCACACAGCTAAACAAATCTGTCCCTCATTTCCACTGAGGATGTGGTGAACACAGAGATCTGAACACTTGGGTAGTACCCATGGATAGCACGTGAGTCTTGTAGTAAGAAAAGCATGTAACAGTCAGACAAAGTGAAAGAAAAAGTTACCTCTCTGCAATAAAACTGGGTGTCCTGAAAGAAGAGGAGCAAAAATAATAAGGGTGGCAGTTTAATGTGGTAATTTAATTTTTCTTCTCATGAGCATGATGGACTGCCCTGAGAGAAACCACTCACAGCCATGGGCCGAGGAGCTCTGGGCTAAAAACAAAGCTCCAGGTTGACATGTACCCTCCAGGGTGCCTTCTCCTGCCCATTAGGCATTCACTCATCATGCTCCTATCAGTTCAAATTTTGGGGACCCAGCATCAATCACCATGGGGAGAAGAGTTTGACACCAGAGCCTCTGGGTGGGCTCAGACTAGTTGCTTTTCTTTGGTAATTAAGAAAGATTACACAAATGATTAAGCCCTTATTTATCATTAATGACTTGAGTTTACCAAGTTGTGGCACTGACCTGTCAGTCCCACATGGTGGGGGCTCATCCTCAGCGCCAAGAGTCATAGGAACCCTTGGGCAAGTGCAGAATTGAGCTTCAAAGGGGGCTTTTGGAGGAGAATAGGTGCTTAACAACCTGGGTCTCTAAAGCTCTTGAGCTGCTGACGGTCCTGCTGCAGCTCTTGCCTTTTCTGGGATTGCCCTGGGATGCTGAGCAGAAGGGAATATGTTAAGTGTCCCAGGCACTGACAGCTAAACATACACACAGCCTAGATAGCTTGTGCACTAGATAAAGAAGAGAAAACATCTCCTTGAGAGAAAGCACAGGATTTCTCCCTCTGCCATCCTTCATCTCTGTTGACTCCTGATTTCTATCTCCAGCCCACCAGGCAGGCGGCTCCCAGCTGCCGTCCTTCAGCCATGGGGCTTCCAGAGACACTTTCTACAGGGTAGAGCAGCCTTCTCTGCAAACCACATCATCATCAAGGCTCCCAATAGACTGTGTAAGCTTTAGGGGGAAAAACTGGTGGTCTTTGCTGTCATTGTTGGGCCCTGGTGGTGGATTCAATAGAAAAGATCCCAGTGACATGCCACACCCCGGACCACCCCTCGCCCTCTCTTTTCTCTGAACATCTTTCTGCACTATGCAGTCCAAAAAAATTTGCAAATGCCTTTCATTTGGCTCAGAGTGAGTGAAATGTTTCTGGATCAAAATCAAATATTCAAACTCTTGCTTTCTGACATCCAAAGAAATCCAGAGGGTGTTGTTTTGGGAGAAAGAAGAGAACTGGTCTGTACAGGTTAGACACAGAGAGAGATGCACATGAGGGTTTAAACAAGAAAATACCTTAAGCATAATGTTAACTATTTAAGACTAAGTGCACTGAACACTATGCCAGGATTTTTATTGTCCATAAGGCAAGAGTTTGGATCAATTTGTTCTGCATTTGCACCACCATTGATTTCCACTCCTGGACTATTAGTGTTGCCTGTGTGTGGGGGCTGCGAGCTCTGCTCGAAAACTTCTGGCCTCATCTCCACAATCCACGTAGGAAAAAAACCTCACAGAGTGTGCAGCCCCTCAGGGACAAGTCCCTTTTTACGTGGCTCAAATATGCCACTGCTTGCTGGTGATGGATGTTGTAACCCTGGGCTGATCCCCCCCATAGTGAACTTCAGGAAAGCTGCAGAACCTAAGTCAAGGATGGATTGGGTGAATAGGCACGAAATCTTCCATTAATGGCCAAATCCTGCTGCCAGCCGAGGCAGCTGGAGGGCTGCACATGTGCCAGCATAGGCAGACTCGCTTCCTAAAATAACTTTTGGGATTGATGCTCGGAGGGCTCAGCGTTTTCGAAGCTGTCTGTGAGATGCTTTGTTCTAATGCGCTGCGTTAACCCAATGAACAGAAGTGCATCATCTCCCCCCACAAACGTCACAGGGACCAAACAGGCCGCAGGGAAATTAATTGGAAAACTATATCTGTCCTTCCCCCCCAACTCACAACGCTGTGTAAACATGTACCCACAGTAATGTCACCAGCTGCCTGCAGCGACAGCAGAGCTCTCTCATGGAAAAGCAGAGATTTCAGGGATTTCCTTTCTGCCTGCCCCAGGCAAAGCGAAGTCTCTCTGGGTGTGTGTTAGCGTGAGTCATTTTTATTTGACCACAGTGCTGTGAAGGATTTAAATTCAGGGATTTGCAAGCTCTGCTTCAGTCCTGCCCTTTTGATTTTCTTTATTTCTTTATTATGAACAAAAAACCTGAAATGTGATATTTGTACCCCACAGGTCTGCAGTCCTTGAACGTCAGAAATCTCTCCTAGAATTTTTATAATGCTGAAATGTCATAGAATCCTAGAATCACAAAATGGTTTGGGTTGGAAGGGACCTTAAAGACCATCTCATTCCAAACCCCTGCCACGAATGGGGACATTAGACCAGGTTGCTCCAAGCCCTGTCCAATCTGGCCTTGAACACTCTCAGGGATGGGACATCCACGGTTTATATGGGCAACCGTGACAGTGCCCCACCACCCTCACACTGAAGAATTTCTTCTTAACACCTAATCTAAACCTACTTAAATATCTAAATATGGCCACTGCACTCCAACCTTTGGGATAGGGAGATAACACAGTCCTTATTCACAAACAGCAGAGGAAAAAGGGATCAAATACTTCAAACCAGTGGGACCAGCATCACCATTTCAGTGAGAATTTTCTTTAGTTAATTCTCTACAACCTTGGGAGTTTTTTCAATCTTCAGGAGTGGGGTGAAGCTGTGGGAACAGCGTCTTTGCATCAAACTGGAGACTGCTCAGCCACCACACTTCTGCTGGGATTCACACCCACAGCCTGATCCTGCTGAAACAGCAAAGCGACCAGCACGTAGAGATGGGGGAAAAAGATTATTGGGAAAGGAAAAGGCTCTACTGCACCCAGACATAGATTAATAAGTGAACCATTCATCTGATAGGGACATGAGGGAAGTTTGCAGGTATTGAGCCCCACTATAATTCAGTAACACCACTTGGCTTTATCTCTTGCCCGAGTAACACAAACATTTATGGAATTACATTTTAAGGCTTTTAAAGGTGTATTTAGAACGTGTTTTCTTTGAAGTGTTATCTTTGCAAGCTCTCATATGCTGATAAAACCCGTGTTTAGCTCCCTCTCAAGAAGCGCTCGAAAACTGTCGGTTCAGAGATATTTCACCGTCTTTGGCCAGGGACAGGGCAGCCTCCACGGAGGCTGCGCTCTGCCTTGTGCCACTGGTATTTGCCACAGCCCTTTCCCAGCAGAGCCACAGTGTTTGCAGGAAAACAGCAGTTGGAGGTCTGTTGAGGTGGGACTGATGTTGTGGTCCTTTGGAGGTGGGTGACATCCTGGACAACACACAGTAATTCCAGGGCTGTGAAGCTTTAACAAAATGAAACAAGAGCCCTGGGTTTTTGCAGACAGCACTGCCTGTGAGCTTCACTTCCCTCCCTGGGAACCTTCAGGAGAAAGGAAACACTGTGGTGAAACAAATGACTTCATTCCAGGCTGGTTCCAGTTAGCATCCCCATCCCTCCTCCCAGCCCTGCCCAGAGATGAAGACATTGTTCAACAGCTCATCATTCACCGGCAGGCTCCGCGCAGGCAGCCAACACGCATACCCCAAGCCCCATCCCGCAGGCAGAAGACTTGACCCAAAGCTCCTTGACATCCATGGAAAGACTCCAGTGGATTTCTATGGGTCTTGGATCTCTGCAAATGCTGGCAAACCCCGCCGCAGCTAATGGGAACGTTGCTGGCAGTACAGACTGACGGGTCAAGCAAAGAGAGAAAATTAATTTATCAACCAAGAGGATTTGTCTTCACTTGAAGTTTCCAAGGAGTTTCTTAACAGGATACTTGTTAACATACCTTTGAGGGAGGAGAGACGCCTCTCTGCATGCCATTTTAAATACCAGCAGCTCCAGATTGGCAGTGGCCATATGGCAAATAGCTCAAAGGGGTGGAAATATCTCTCTCCATTCCCTTTGCCCATTTTCTGTTCCTCCCCAGCTCTGTGCAGGCTGTCTTGCTCTGACCTCTACCCTCAACTGGAGCTGAAATCTTGGTGCTGGAGCTCAGCCATACTCTCTCCAGCCTCGCTCAACTGCCTTTTTGGAGTTGCTTTCATTCATTTTCTTCCCCACAAACATACCCCCCTCCCCCCCGCCCTCCAAAATCACCAGGCACAACTTGTCTGAACGTATGCCGAACCTGATAAGCCTTTGGCAACCACAAGAATAAATTGCTTTAATAAAAATGAAAACCATTTTGAGGTGGGGGGAGAGCAGGGAGGGAAGGGAAGCAAAAGCAAATGCAAAAATAATGTGCAGGCGAGGGCCCATGTGATCACCTGGCAGGAAGAGGCATTCACAAATCAAGACATAAATCATGGAGCTGGGAGCAGCCAGGCCAGCGTGGGGGCAGACGGTGGAGCCCTTCACCAACAGGTTTCATGTGCACACTCATTTCTGCAAAGAGCCTGGAGTGTGTATGTCTTTTACTGGATGATGGAGAGGGACATGCTAAAATCCTTCCCAAAAGGAGTTGTATGAGGAGCAGGCTCCTGACAGGGACCTGGCAGTGTGTGGCTGCAGTGATTTTGCTGGGGTGGGTGTGCTTGGAGCCCTTCATGCAGGACAGGCAGGTGTAGGGGGATGGAAGGGCTTGCAGGAGCTGTCCCCCGACCACTCTTTTGTGCCAGGCACACTTGCTTCATACTGTCCCACACCCAGGAAAGGGAACAAGCCAGGCAAGAGGTCCCTGCAAAACCCATGTCTGGAAGGTTGTAATTTGGAACAGTCCTTGGCTCAGTGCAGGAGAACTCGGCCCAGATCCACCACGGTCCCTCAAGGAGTTTTCACACTTGGAGACACATTTCACAGAGGTCCTTGTAAATGCATTGGATGATGTTGTCTTTATTTGTGCTCAGGATGAAGGGACATAAATCCTGTGGCTGGCACAGCTTGAGCTGTGGTGCTGCACATCTGCATGTATCACTCTCTGAGTCTCACACCAGGGAGGCACCTGAGAGCAGTGAGGGGGTTTTAGAACCTAACTTGGTGGACATCTACTGTTTATTGCCTAAAAGTCAATTAGTCACCACTGCAAACGAAAGATTTTGGTTTGTTATGGTGGGGGGTTTCCCCTAAAGAAATTATTATATAATAAGAGCCCGGTGAGAAACCAGTTATGGATTAGTGGCACTGGATACTCCACAGCTGGTTTGGCATTCACTTTATCCACTGCACCAGGACTCGGGCAAACCATTACTTTTATTGTGGTGTGATCACTTTGCTGCTGGTTTTCCATCATGGGAAAGAGGAGATGGAAACGGGAAAAAACCTCAACTTCGGCACATTTAAGGTTTGTATGTTGGGTATTCAGGTGCTGCCATGATGGACATAACACATCAAGGAGAGCCAAGGAAACATCTTTCTTTCCAGGGATCTGTGCCAGAAATAAAGTTCAAAATAAGTTTTCTTGTCTTTAAAACCGAGATATTATTGATTCATTAATTACAGAGGGATAAATTACATAGTTGTGTGTTAGGATAAACCATTACCAGTCTAAGAACCATTACAAGTCTAAGAGCTGTCAGCCTTCCCCACTTTTTGAGAGCAAGGGCCTTTCCAATGAAAAGCTTTGCTAACAAAGCAGTTGTGAAAAATATTTACTGCCAGAGTTTCTTTGACTGACATTTGCATCTTCTGTAATTTGCCAAAATGTACAGTTGGAGCCATTTTCGTGGGACCATAATTTACAGGAAGGGTTTTTCCTTCACTACTTAGTGTCTGTGTAAGAAAACCAAAAAGCATCTTTTTTCTCTGAAATTCACACTTAATTTTTTATTTCTTTTTGGCCAGTGGAGGAGGGAGGGCAAGAGAAAATGGATGTTGTAGGAGACAGAGCAGAGTTGGAGCAGTGAGGGATAGGAAGGACTGTTAAGTGCAGAGTTTCTCAAACTATAGGTCATGACTTCTTAAAAGAGAGCCAAGTTGTGTCAGAGGGCAGCAGGATCCTCCTTGGTTTATCTGAGTGGAAGCCAGCTGAAAAGCGACCTGGATCCCTTCTCCCCATTAAAAACTAAAAAAAAAAAAAAAAAAGAAAAAAAGATGAATTTTGTGCAAGGTCAGAATCCTGGTACACTTTGGATGGGAGCACGAGTGGGAAGAGGAGTTGCCTGGCTATCCTCCATCCCTGGGCAGTGTGTGTGAACACTGCCTACATGTTTTCATGTTAGTGAAGAAACAGTTTAAAAAATCCACCCTAATTTCATTAATCTCCCCCTTGCAGAAGGAGGGGAAGGCAGAGATGGGAGGGGAGAAGAACTCCAGCAATGCAGCCTGGTTGTGTTTCCCCAGCCTGGGTCGGGGCACTGCTGACTGAGGGGTGGCATGAAGATGGATGAGTCAAAAAGAGGACATTTTTGTAAAGTTTAGGAAATGTTCAACAGGCTGATTCACTGAAAGAGAGGAGGGAAACTTCTGGCACAGCCCACACAACCCTCAGCATCCTCAGCACGGAGCCAGGCACCCTGTGCTCTGCAAACCACACCATCCACAGAGTCAGACTTTTTCTAAGGAACAAAATATTTCAATATCGAGCTATTGGGAAAATGTGAGCAACAGCAAAAGGAACAGGTGAATTTCAGTGGGATCAGAAAAACTTACAATGTGTTTCCTGAGTAGACAAGTCATGCCAAAGCCTGACATTGACAGTTACCTTCCCATCATCTTTTTGCACTTCATTGAGAACAGCTGTCACCCACTTTGCTGATGTCTTTGTACTCTCCTGCATGTTTCCAGCACCTTGGAAGGCAAGAGCTGCACGCACAGGGCGTTTGCAGCCCAGATGGTGCAGGTTTGAGAAGGTGAAGGGAAACTGAGCCAGAGTGGAAAGGACTCATCTGCTTCTCCTTCCAATAGAGAGAAAGCATTTGCACTGGCTGCCCTTCTCCTAGCTGATCTGGTGTTTTATCTTTTAGGAATGGAAATTTAAGATAGGTTTTTCAGCGCAGATTTCTGAGATCTGTGGGTGTACTCCAGGGTTAAAGCAGCTTCCTTTCAACTGCACCCTGTGTAACCCAGTGCCACCCCAAGTTAACTCAGAGTGAAAAGCAGGTTGCCTCTGTTATTTAGTGTTATTTAAAGGCTTATAGCACCAGAAAATAGCTGCTTTAGTTTAACTTTTCCTTATCCCATGTTTACAGAGCCTTTCCACATTTTCAAGGTGAGAATGGCAA
This sequence comes from Pitta sordida, assembly GCA_013390025.1. Taxonomy (NCBI): domain Eukaryota; kingdom Metazoa; phylum Chordata; class Aves; order Passeriformes; family Pittidae; genus Pitta; species Pitta sordida. The sequence continues at coordinate 186,986 of WEKX01008361.1, read as the reverse complement.
CCAGCAGCCTCCTTGCCCTGGTCCTGCGGGTGATGATGTCCCATCAGCCGCATCCACCACCGCCCCGGGTGACCAGACCCCTGCAAGCTTGTGGGTTCCCAAATCCTGCCCCAGGCGACATTCCGAGGCTGTGTCCTGTGCAACCAGCTGCAGGCAACGGAGGTGTTTCAAAGCCAGAGAGCAGCCTCTGGTGGAAGTTTCCTGCTATGTATGTACAGCCTGCTCTGTGTGCTACCCTGAGACAGCCCGCAGGTGCATGCCCGGCAGTGCTGGCAGGATGGGGCGGCTTATCCAGGGAATACTTCGTCCTCTTTTTGCAGCACCCGCCTGGTAACATTGCTCTACCTCCCCTTTATATTTTGTCTTTGTTTCTGGGTGGTTTTGGTGCAGCAGCATCCTGCCGAAATGAGCCCAGTGATGCTGCTCCCGTCTGCCAGTTCTTGCTGCAGGAGCTCTGAGCATCAGCTGATGGGTTTGCTCTCATGGAGTTTGATGAAAAGCCCGAGAGGATCAGGCTCTGAAGTGCCCTCAGGCTGATATGCGATGAGTGACAGGATTTCAAACTGGCAAAGGGCAGGGTTAGATTAGATATTAGATCTTCATTGTAAGAGTGGTGAGTCACAGGCTGCCCAGAGAAGCTGTTTGCCTGATCCCTCTTGTGTATGTTATTACTAATGATGTACAGGTGTTTTTGTCAACACCCTAATGGGCTTTAATATCCCTGAACATCCTCACCTGGAGGCTCCACCCACATCCGTATCCCAGAAGCCTATTTCAGCTCAGCCCTCTGTCTGAGTGCTGCTGGTCTTCAGTTCTGGTCTTATTACAGTGAAATCACTTGGGCTCTTGAATGAATCTGCATGTGCTCTGCTCAGGTACTGCAACCCAGCCCATGGGGAGCATTTTCAGTGGGTGTCTTTAGTCCCCTATGGTGGTCCCTTCAGTGGGGAAAATAATGTACTTTCTTTCTTGAAATAGGGGAATTTTCTCCATTCTTTTGATCCTGCTGAATGATAAGCTGCATCTGTAACAAATGTTATTTTTTATAACCAGCTTTTTCTGAATGCCTAGCTCTCTTTTATCCTTTGTTTTTTGATGGGGGTCAGTGTGAATTAACTCTGGGAGTGGGTTCACTATCGAAACAGCTTTGCTATTACATACATTGACTTGATGCTCTCACACCAATTAGCTCTTTTCTCACGTGTTAATAAAGCATTCTGGCACTAAAAGGTGATGGGAAAACTGAGGCTTGCTTTCTCTGTTAGCAGGACGGGGGATTATTCCCTTCTCTCGACCCTCTTTAGATAGAGCTTAAAGCTATAAGGAAAGAACAGACAGCTTTGGGGATAGTGGTTGCCTGAGCCCTGGGTCATGGCAAGAGATGGAAATGGCTCCCATGGAGCAGGTGGCTGCCCAGCTCAGACCTCTCAGACATGGGAAACCTGGGAGAACAGGGCTCCCTCTGCAGTTTTGGTCATGTCCCTTCCATCCAGCCTGTAGGTGGAAACGTATTGAAAGTCCTTCTTATCTTGCACGGTAAAGATGCTCTGTCTTCTTACTGGCTTTTAAATTGCAGCCACCTCTCTGTCTTGATAAAATACCTCCATGTTGTATCAGTGAGTTTATTTCCTTTTTTTACTTCTAGTAAAAGTGCTTGAAATTATATTTTACTTTTCAATTAAGTTCCCAGAAGCTGATGCCCTATCCAGACATTCTGATTTTTCAGCCTAGAGGTAGAGCAATCTTTGGTGTAATCATGGTTTCTGTGAGCAGTCTGTAGGATACCAGTGCACATCTGGAAGATAAGGTGGAGATTATGTAGAGATGTTTCCCAGAAATATCCATTCTTCCTTCTGCACTAGCACAATGATTTCAAGCAGCTGCACCTGCCTTGAGCCTCCTCACTCCCACAAGCAGCTGCTACCATTAATCCCTCCTTTTCATGTTTTCTCTCCCAATTCCCTGTGAGAGGCGCTGCAGATAGTGCGGTGGTCAAACCATCAGAGGCAAGTTTGAGGTAATGTTGATGCCCCCCTGGCTCATGCCCAGTATTCCACTGCCACCACTCAGAGGTCTGTCCGTTGCAGGTGATCTCCCCAAGCTCCACATTACCCCACTGGCCCTCCCATGATGTCACTGGGATGAGCAAGGATCTCTCATCCATGTGCTTGCCACTAATTCCACCACCACAAACCATCAGCCTGAGGTACCAGACCATATCGAACAATTGTCATATCCATCAGTAAAACAAAAAGCCCAAAAGGAAAGAGAAAATTAATAGAGAAGGCAAGAGCTTCCCTGTGCCCATTGCAGGTGGCTAATGAGAAGCCTTGGATGGAAAACACCCCCCTGTGCTATGTCCCTCTTGCAGAGGAATGAGTCAGGAATTTCATGCATGTAGAGCAATCACCAAACAGTCCCTACAGGTCTGCCCAGGACCACAGCTTCCTGAGCAGCTGCCTGTTTACCTGCCACCCATTTCCATAGCATGGGAGTGCAGCTGCATGCCTGGGAGCCCCAGCTGCTCCCACCTGCCTGACCTGTCAGTGCACGGGGACCAAAGCTCAGAGCTGCAGATGGGTGATGTGATTGCAGCAGAAAAATTCTGCCAAGGATGCCCAGTGCCCCTCTGGGATGACTGAGGAGTCAGATCAAGTAGCTGGGGTGTAAGGCAGCATGGTGATATCACTGCTGGTGGATGGATGAGACTATACACCAGCTGAGGGTCTGAACTGTTGGTTGGGCACTGAACTCTGGGGTTGCGCAGCACAGGATGACTTGGAGGAGAAGCTCAGTCTCGATGCTCCAAGACCCCTTACACAGGAGCTCTCCCTGTCCACTGGCCCTGGAAATATCACAGGGAAGCCACCCTCCCCAGCTTACGTGTCCTGTTAAGCAATAGGGACGCGTCCCTCCCGAGTGTGGAGCTGTACTCGGAGGTGGTTGTGCCAGAACAGCAGGGCCCTGCACTCACCAGGCAGCTTTCAGCCAAGCGAGATGTCTGGGACTCGGATGTGTAGGTGCCATTTTATCGGTCCCATGCTGATGGGAAGCGAGTGCCTCTCCTGCTTTCACAGCCCCTGGGTGCTGCTGCTGTCCACAGCAATACGGGGGAAGGCTGTGCCAGCATTTTCCTCGGGGGATGCTGAAGTAGCTGCACTTCAAAGGCTCAGAAAGTGTCCATTTTGCCTTCAGCTCCACCAGCCCACGGTTCTGGGTGGAAGCTGCTTGTGTCAGCAGCTGGAGCGGGGAGGCAATGTGGTCTAAGTCAGGGCTGCTGGCCAGGATCAGCACCTAATCATTCCTCACTGGTCCCCAAATCATCCTCATCAACTGCAAAGTGCCCCCAAAAGACATTCCAGGACCACAGCCTTTCATCCTGCATTGTAAGTAGCCATTTCTGTTAATTTGGGCATGTCCTTTCCCTTCTCCCAAGTATTTGGTCTGGGGGCCATTTTGTGCCCTGGGTTGTGTCACTGTAGTTCAGCAGAACACGACTCCTGTTGTGTTTTATTTTTCTTTTTATATTTCTCGTAGAAAATATCAAGTTACATAAAGGAAAAGAAATCTTAATGGTGGATGAATTATTTAAAAGGGTCTGTTTGCTAATGTGATTGGCTTCAACCAACAGCAGCAGGTTGAGCTGTAATTATGGGAAAACAATCAAATCTCTATCTGAGTTCACACCATACTGGTCTTGCCACTTTTTGTATTATAGCAGAACCTGCTGGACAGCTTTAGTTAAGCTGAGCCTCCTTTCTGCTGCTGGGGCAAAGAAACGAAAACCAGTAGAGCCGGTCAGACTGCAAAGAAAAATTATGGCTTATTGTTTGTGCAAGTTCACCCACACGGCTCACTCCTGTCTCCCGTGTCCCAGATGACCGTCTCCTGATCACGACCTAACTGAGCTTGAGGAGTGGAGGAAGAGACAGACATAATCCCCCAATGTGAGTATTGCGCTTGCACTGATTTTGATCTGTTCCTGGGCAGCATTAGGTAGCTAGGAAGAGAGCTGGTGTGAGCCACACAGAGAGAATTACCCAAAATTTGTTCAGCAGAGTGCAGGGAGAGCTGTCACCTAGTGCTGGCGGATGGAGCCTGGTCTAGATCCCATCTGATGGGCAGAGGCTGTTGTGCCACTGGTTTGCTTGCTTTTCTGTCCCCTCATGGAGTTCAAGGAGCAAATTGGAATTTCTCTAGCAGCTGGGGAGTCAACGTTTTTTTGTGGCAAAGTGCTGGATCTGGGGAGTCGGTGGGGAGTGGAGCTGAGCCCACCTGGGCTGTGCGGCCACTGCCCAGCAGGGACCCTGGGGCTCTCCTCTCCTCTAACAAAAACATTTCCTCTGGCGCCTTCCACTTGAGCATGAAAGGTAATGAGATATCCCTGGTATCTGAAATGCAAAGAAATGGCATCCAGCTCTAGCTCAGGTGGAGTGAAATAACTGCAGAGGGTCAGAGCATTGTGGCTGTCAGGGTTTATGTGAGCACTGGGGAGTGTGGTCGCTTTTTCATTTGGTGAGCAGGGACCATGAAAGCCTTCTCTGAGCAAGCGTCCAGGCTGTGTGAGAGCTGTGCTGTGAGCAGAGCTGGGACCATGGCTGTGTGGGATGCACTGTAGGAGAACGGGGTGGCAGCGGTGCCCATCCTGGGCAGGCAGCACCACTCACCTGGGTGTTAGTGCTGGGGACTGGGGGTATCACCCCCTTTCACACCCGATCCACCTTTCATGTAGCAACTCAGGCAGCACTGGACTGTACTAAACCATGCTCATGTTCAGCAGTAAATAACTTTCAGTTGTGTTGTCCCTTCCCCATGAATTGATCACGTCCCTGTTGCCAGGGCTAAGAATAAATTTGCCCTTTTTTTCACTCAGTGTCAGCTTGGAGCTGGATTGTGGTGAGCTGTGTTAGCTGGGTAAGGTTGTAGTCTGTCCCTCAGCTTTGTTCCCATTGTGTTCCTTGTGGGACATCCTGACAGTGTCCTCCTGAGTTGTCCAGATACATTCCTTCAGGCAGTGCAAAAATTCTGCAAGGCTGGAGCTCACTGAGGCTCTCAGCAGCCCCAGGCTCAAGGCATAATGCTACTGAGGGCTGTTGTCCCTACTTCAAATAATGAAGGAAGGAAGTGATGGTGGGATTGCTGCAGGGGAGAAGCTGTGTCCACACATGGTGCCTCCCTGCATGAGGATTTTCTGCTGTGGCTTGACCTGTCCCCATCACCTGCCCCTTGTCCCTTCTACTGGGACAGTCCCACAGTGGGGAATATCTTGAGAGCCCTTACAGAGAAAACACCCACAGATCCTCCCATGGTTCAGTGGAGAATACGGAATACTGCTGTATGATATTGATTCAGAACTCAGCCTGGGCAGCAAAGTGTCCCCAACACTGATGTGTCAACAGGCATTAGGACGAGCAGAGATGCCTCAGTCCATAAAAATTCCCAACTGTGGCTGTCCCACAGCACAACATGGGACTGAGCTGGTAAGGAAGGGCCCATTCCTGATGCTGTAACAAGGTTAAACACCCAGGATGATTTTGCAGGACTGACTCTTAAGACATTTCCCTTTTGTTCAATGGTGCTGAAGAGAAAAGCTGATTCAGTCAAAGACTTCATCACCTGCACCATATCCAGGAGAGAGAGATCTGTTTTTATCATTTCCATGGCTTGACTCAGAATGCCCATGGACCCCCTAACACAGCAGGAGCAGAAGTGCCAGTTTTGGTTGCAGTGAATCTGCTTACCCCACCAGGAATAATGAATTCTCCATGTCAGGAGCAGTGTGGGCTCCAAGACATGCTGCTGTGGAGGTCTTGTGACACAGAGGAGAAGACAATGACACCAAGATGCTCTCCAGGTGCATGTGCAGGGTAACGGGATCACAAATGAAGTGTGGGGTGATACCACCATCTGTCAGAGATTCCCAGGGTATTCACCTCCCATCTTCCCCAGCCAAGGGCTCTGGGGCCAAGGGGGGCAGTCAGGAATGTGTTGTCTGGGCTGGTGGAGGTGGTGACCACATACCTCTGCTCCCCATGGAGCCTTGAGCTATTCTCTGATCTTCACCATTTCTCAATTAAGACACCTGAAAAATGTGATAATGCTTCATTATCCACTTCCCAGAGCATTTTGAGGTGTTAATTAAATAATGTTTATAGAAGATGCGGTTATCCTGAGATTCACAGGCAGATAAGTGGCTACTTTTAATTATCTTCTCAATCCTTGTGCAGGCAGACACGACCCTGCCTGCAGGTCTGTCCAAAGCCCACCATACTCTGGGTGTGTATGGCATAGCTGGTGGGTCCAAATGGCATTGCTCCTCAAGTGGGGAACAGAACAAATATTTAGTGTTAAACTTCAGCAAAGCAGCAGGAGCTGGGGAATCAGAGGAAAGAAACCTCCCTCCCAGCTGGGGATGGTGAAAGCAGAGCCTCCCAGACTGCTCAGCCTGCTACATAAAAGCCAAAATCCAGTTTCTGGATGTATTGAGGTATTGCACAGGACCAACAGTTCCTACTTCAGCGATCTTGCAAGCCCAGGGCAGAAAAGACTCTCTGTTGGGAGGAGGGATGTCCTTGTCCCCATGGAAAACAGGCTCTGAAGCAGAAATCAGGTAAGGGAAGAAACCTGCCATTGCTTTGGCATTGCCACAGTGCTTAGATGAACAGAAGCAGCTCCAGGCTGGGGTGGTAGGGGAGAAATTGAGCAGCTTGGTTTGTGATCACCAGGGCTGTATTGTATTATGGCAACAGATTTTATGGGGTAGAAGTAAATCAGTATACAGGTTGGGACTTGAGGCTGGAGTTTCATCTTGGAGGATTTGCTCCTGTTTTCCTCTCCCTGCAATGGGACACGTCTGTGCCTATGTGATCAGGGGCAGCATCTCCCTCATGCTGCTGATCCTGTTCTGCTTGATCAGGGGGCTGCAACAAGCACCAATAGCCAGCAAACCCAAAGAGCCATTGAGGCAGATCATGGCCTCACTGCAGCTCTACATCACCCAGGTGGGACCCCCAACCAAAAACCAGAAGAGGCAACCCCGGTGCTGGGAGTCTGCAGCAAGAGTTTGCTGCAAACCAGCCCCTAGTCTGGGAGAGCAGCACCAAGCAGCTGCCCTGCTTCAGGGAGGATTTTCAGGTTGTGCGAGGTGCAGGAAGGCACCAAATCCTCCTCCCTGGAGAAGCAAGAGCCAAGGCTGTTCCTCCTGTCTCACCTGTTGGGGGGTAATTTTGCTATCTGCCAGCCCCTATCCAGTACCCATTGCAAACTGAGCACAGTGGAGAGCAGGCACTGGCTCCATTTTAGGGCAGTCTGTGCCATCTTAATTCTTGCAAATAAATAAATACCCAGCAAACTAAAGAAACCCTCACAAAAAAAATTCCCTCTTCAACCTGCCAAGCTCACAGTACATTAGCAGGGTATTAGCTCCATGCTGGCCTGCAAAATACTCCTGGCACTGCAGATTTTCCATTACGGATCAGGCAGTTTTTCTGAGTACAAATTTGGTTTATAGGAAATAGGAGGGTAGCCAAGGAACAAAAGTTTGTCTGGTCAAACCTCTACCCGGCAATTGCCCAAGGAAAGATGTGTTACATCAATGCAGCCTGGAGCTGAACAACTCCAACACTACTGATGGGGAAATATCTCATGGCATTAAGCTTCACTGATCCCTCAGTGTCAGAATGTCACAGTCCTGCCTTTTTTTAAGTCTCATTTAGGTGATGAGCTGCTTTACCCATCTGAAAGGAGTCAGTGCCGAGGGTGGGGATGTGCTGTGGCTCACTGTGAGCAAGGCAGTGCTGGGGTGGTATTCCGAGGGGTCAGTAACCCCCTGGGGAGCAGGGAATGGGGAATGGCTGTGCTGTCAGAGCTGGCTGAATCCATCCCTTCCTACGTTCCCTCAGCACAGAAAAGAACTTCCCTGCTGCTTTTTCTTTCCCCAGCCAGCAGCATCCTGCCCCAAGGAGCAATGCCATCAGTACTCAGGCAATGCCTGGGGCTGCCCCAGCCCCGTGTGTGAGTCCTGACATCCCAAGGGACCCTGTGCCCTAACCTGGAACCCTTGTCCTGCCCTGAGTTGAGCATCAAAGGGTGTGGAGAGCAGGTGAGCAAAGCCACGGCAGTCAACAATTGCCCTGCCCTGGGTCTTGGCCTTTCCAAACCCCCCATATTTAAGGGCTGGATGAGGAGTTTGCCTTTGGTCTCTGACACTGGGGCTCTGTTTGCAGAGGGCATCCGTCACTTTGAAATACACTCAGCCCTGCTGGAACGCCAAAGGGCTGCTCCCGTCCCCGCCGCAGGGCTGCATCCGGCACTGCTGGGTGTATATCACAGTGACAGCTCTGGAAAGGGCTCAGGGCTGTAAATGAAATCCCTGTCTCGGGGAGCGAGCTCCACACTAAGGGACTCTGTGGTCTGGGCCTCTTCAATAAATCTCTCTCAATAAATCCTCTGGAGAAGGATAGAAAAGTGGGGGGCTGTGGCTTCACACCTTGACCAGTCCACACTGGGTGAATAGGGAGAAAAGCTGAACCCCTCAGAGAGCCTACACTGTCTGTGGGATTGTGGTGCTGCAGCAAAAGGCTGGATACTGGGTATAGATACATGAGGAGTGATGCTTATGCAGGATCTCTGTTACCGTGTGTGTGCACGCACCAGAGTCCTCTCCAGGTTTGCTGCAGGGTGGCCATCCCATCTGCAGGCAGAAACAGGTGCTAGCATCTCAAAAGCACAAAAAATGGCAATAACTTTTCCCTGTTTGTTGGATCTGCAGCAGGTCACAGGTCCCCAGTCAAGGAAAAGAAAATCAGGAGTGAGCCTCAACCCTTGTAGCACCACAGCTGTGCACAGAAGCAAAGCTGCTGCCCACATCCCAGCCCCAAATCCTGACCTGACAGGCTCTGCCCACAGCACTGAGTCACAGCTGCAGGGATCTGGATCCGGCTCAGAGTACCTGGGCTGTCCCAGCACCCTCCACCTCCCACCACATCCCAGCCCAGCCCTTCCTCCCTGAAACGTGGGTTGGCACCAGTCCCAGCCAGGGTGTCACCCTTCCTGGGGTGTTCCAGCTGGAGCCATGTGTCCTGAAACGCTGGGTTCAGCCCCTAGAGACGCCAGCCTTGGAGAGTGGGAAGTACCGAGGGGGACAGGAGCTGATCCAGCCCAGCAAGCATAGTAGGGAGCTCAAGCAGCCACCCATGGCTCTGCTCCCAGTTGCAATCCCGTCCCAGATTACAGCACTGAGGAATGTAAAGGGAATTAGTGCCTGAGCACTTCAGCGCCCTCCCAACTGGAACTCTGGGTGTCAGCCCCATTACAGCAGTGGTGGGTCTCACAACCTCCCTTCAGCCCTGGGAAGGTGCTTTGCCCAGGGCAGAGCTGAATTTAGGATTTAGCAATTCTGTGACATGCTTCCCATGAAGATCAGGGGTTTAGTTTTTCCTATTTTGCAGTAGAGACTGGTGTTATTTCCCCTGACTGGTTACTCAGCTGTGGCTCTTGGGGTTGAGCAGCACAGATCAGTTCCCAATCCCATTTCATAGTGTCCAATCTTGAGCTCCAGGAAATGTGACAAGCCACACTGTGCCTTGTGTGCCTTTCATTTTCTGGGACAGCCCTGGGAAAAGGTGGGTTATGCCCAGGGAAGTGGGAGCAATGAATATTTTTCATTGTTTCCCCAGAGACTGATCTCTCTACTCTGTCTGTATCAGATTTCCTCAAAAGCCAAGCAAAGCGACTTCTGGGGTGGTTCGTGTTTAGGCAGCTGATCTGAGCACACGCGAGCTGAGCTCGCTGCTTGTGCTTGCTGGCACGTGTCTCATTTCTTTTGAAAATCAGATGCTTTAGGGGAAACTTTCTTCTTCCAGCTCTGCGCACCCACATCTTGCATATGCAGGTGATCTGGCACACCTCTGCTCCGCATGCAGATAAAGGCATAGGCGGGTTGTCGGCAGGGAGCTGGGCTGGGAGAGTGCTAGAACCCAGCAGAAACCTCCCCGTGCTGCTGTGGGGCTGCAAAACTCAGGTCCCAGCCCTCTCTTCACTTTCTAACAAGAGACGGGATTTGTCTCCCGGGTTATTTCTTTCTGGTGGAAAGCTGAGTGTCCAGGTGTTTCCTGGGATTGGGATCACTGGCCATGACTTGCTAACTCAGTGTGACTTTCAGAGGAGAAGTTCCCATGTGGTGACGCTCAATGCCTTGCTGTGGAAGTCTCTCTTTTCCCAGCATGGTTTTGGTGGTTCTGGAGGACCCCATGGGTGCCCACACCAGCTTTCTGCAGAGCTTGGCTCTGCACACCACTGCTCCCAGTTTTCTCTAATATGGGGAGGGGGGGGCCGGGGTGGGGGGGGGAGGGCACGGAACTGGTGACTCCTAAGGGTTCAAAAAGGCTCCAGTCAGTGAGGCCATACAGAAAACCTGAGCAATGACCATGGGGTGGTCAAGTGGTACAGGTTGCCTCTGTAGAAGTTCTGCATGGTCCCGGAGGGAGGAGGGATGCATGGACCCACCTCCTGCAGGGTCCATCAGGCTCAAACACCAAAGCTGCTGTGAATTTTCCCATCGTCAGTCCCCATGTGGTCCTGACATCAATCCTGCAATCCCCTCTTTATACTCAAGAAGTTGCCCTGTCCCACCTTAATCCCACAGAAATGCAATTTGAACAGCTCAATAAATAGAGGAAAAGCCTGATTTTCCAGCTGGGTTTTCAGTTCTCCCAGTTTCCAAGACATATTCTTTGCTGTGCTCAGAGCTGAGGTAGGGCAGGCAAAAATACATCCCATGGTTTAGCAAAAGATTTCCCTTCCTAGCTTTGGGCTTTGTCCTTTCCAGAGCACCAAATCTATTTTATTGGACTTCTTCTTTCTGTTTTAGGCTGAAACTTGAATAATTTGAAACAAAAGGATAATTTCGTGCTGGACACAGCCCAGAGTGTGACACAGCACTCAACATGACCACAGAGAGTTTTACAGAGTTCCTGAACAAGCTCAAGGAAATCCATGAGAAAGAGGTCCAAGGTAAGGAGACATGAGATGTCTCATCAAAAACTGGCCAGGGTCCATTTCTTTGTAATTCCACCTTGGTCTGTTTTGTTTCAAATAACCTGGAGGGAGGAGGATCAGGTGTGAGCTTTGGGAATTCTTCAGTGCTGAGCAAGCATTACCCACGGGGATGGATGGGGACTCAGGGTCACAGCCTGGCCCTTAGGGGAGTACATTTTCTGGTGGCACCTTGGCACCATTCTCACTGGTGGAGAATGAGGTTTACTGAGAAAATCAGTAACTTTTTGGATGATGACGAGGAGGAGCAGAAGAGAGAGGGCATTCCTGCACCAGATGCTTCTGGAGTGTGGGCCATGAAGGTGCTCGGTCCCTGAAGGAATCCCACTTGCTCCAAGTGTTAACCACAGGGAATTTGGCTCCTTTCCTGCTCCTGCTGCTATGGTCTGTGATAAAGGCGAATTGAGAGGTTTGCAGGGGTGACACACACAGCTGCTGGGCATCTGCTCCAAGCAATGAGGTTTGGATACTGAGGGATCAAAGGGAAGGCAGGAAAATGCAATAATCTGTAAGACAGAAGCAGCAGGAGATGAAGCTCTGTTAAAGAAAACATTAGAGTCAGATTGGATAGTTTATTCCTCAAGGGAATAAATTATTCCTCAGGTCATACATTATTAAAATAAACCCATTAGGTTAAGCAACCAAATGCCAAATCCAATTGTTTTCCTATTAGAATAATTCCCAGTATCAATATTGTGAACAAAACATCAGCACTTTTGTAGGATTCTGGTTTATGAATTCATTCTTCTCATGTGTAATTTCAAGCCGTGTGAGAGTTAGAGGAAACTGTTGAGCAATTTAAACCACATGTTTACATCTACTTTGCATAAAATGCATTTGACAGAATGTAATGTCTGCAGATCCATCAACGAAAGCTGTTCTCTTTCAGCTGTAAATATTCTCCAAGATGCTTTTCAACTCTGAGAGCTATAAAATACTGGCCACCTGGGAAATGTGTGCTGTAGCAAGAAATAAGTAGAAACAAAACTAAACCAAACTTTTTGGGGATGGGAGGAAAATGCAGACTCATTAAATAGTGGGAATCTAAAATGTGCTCACATTTTGTGCAACTTTTCCAGCTGTATTAAACTGTGGTGGTGTTTAACGTATGCAGTGCGTTATTCCTTCTCGGAAATACGTTTTGTAAATCAATGAGATTTCTGCAAAGCCATACACCTTTCCTGAAGTCCCATCACTGCAGTTTATTTCTGAGTGCCAGAGGATTTGGCAATAATCACCCACCTCTCTGCCTCTGTTCATCATTCCAGGTCTGCACAGCAAACTGACAGAGCTGACGACAGAGAAGTGCTGGTGAGCAATTCTGTGTCTGCTCTACTCACACTGGGGTGGGATGTGGGTTGGACAGGTGGTTACTTACTTAATTTTCTGACTTCTGGAGTTCCCCTCCAAGACTGCTGGTTTTAGAGAACACCATTTATCTTTCTGGCCCTGCCAAATTCAAACCTCTTGATGACTTTTGCCACAGAATTCCCCAGCACAGGCAGGGGTTGGGGTGATCCCATCCCAACTCCAGTTTGCCTTCCCACTGGAAAGTGAAGGTCATGCCAACCAGTGCTTGTTCTCCTGGGAACCAATAAACTGTGAGGAAGCAAGATCCTAACTCTGCAGAGGATGTCACAGGGCAGCATCCAGGCTCTGACATTCGTTTCCCCTCCTGCCACACAAGCAAAAGGGTGCTGTGGATTAAGGCACAGATCTTGTGAAGAAATCTAGTAACATCCCTTTTTTGTTGTTGTTGTTCTGTTTCTTCAATTAGTGATGCTCAGAGAATTGAAGAGCTGTTTGCTAAAAATCATCAATTAAGGGAACAACAAAAGGTCCTTAAAGAAAACATAAAAGTGTTAGAAAACAGGTAATTTTTTTTTTTAAAGGGTGATGCTGGGTGGCAGTGACTGCAGTTCTTAAGGGGAGAGTTTGGGATTTGCTGTCTTCCCAGAAGTGGGATGTAGCACATTAGGGTCTTTATTGCTGGTACTCTGCTGCTGGGAGAGCAGGAGGAGTCTGAGCACACACAGAGGAACTTTCCTAAGCTGATGATACTGGGTATGAATCTGGTGGGTGGAAGGGCTGGTGCTGAACTGTGGGGGTGATAATGCCTCTCACCAATTCTAGTGATGGGCTGAGTGTTCAGGCTTCTCTGTGGGGAAGGCAGGAGCTCGTTTCCTCCGTGGGAACCATGTGATAACAAGCTACTGGCCATGGGTTTTCCTTCCTCCAGGCTGCGAGCGGGTCTCTGTGACAGATGCATGGTCACCCAGGAGCTGGCCAAGAAGAAGCAGAATGAATATGAGACCTCTCATTTCCAGAGCCTGCAGCACATCTTCATCCTCTGTACGTAGCACTGCCTGCTGTAAGCTTGGCTTTGGCAGGTTGAGCCTTTGCTCAGTAAATCCTTCCCCCAGATATTTGCACATGAGCCCCTGTAGGGACCAGGCACTCAGGAGGAGCTTGGGGATGGGCAAAAGGGAGGGAGCAGGACTGCAGATGGCAGCCCACATTCCCCCAGGTAGAGGTAACCCCTTACACAAAGCAGCAGAGCTGGGGGTGGCAGCCCTCCACACCTCCAGAAAAAAACGAGAGATGTCTGACCATGGCAGCTTCCTGGAAAAAAACAAGCATTTGGCATAGCAGAAGCAACACTCTGGCAAAGACAGGAAAGTCACAGCAGCAGCTCAGCACGGGTAAATGGAAATCAAGCAACACCTGTCATAGATCTCCTGAGCCTTTGGCAGAGCTCCCAGCACTGGTCAGGCACAGGGTGTTTTACCGTGGGGATCAGGCTGTCCAAGGGAGAGCCGTGGGAGTAAAGGATATAAGGCATTTAGAAGGGATGGAGAGATGCCAACAGCTCTTGGTTGATCTCCCCTGCTATGCCACTGCTCCCTGAGCTCTCCTTTTGAGCAGGAGCAAGCTGAGGCAGCTGCCCACCCTGCCCAGAGCCTGCCTATGCTCGCTCACTGCCTCCTCACTGTAGCACCCACCTGCTGGCTGCTCTCAGCTCTCTCTGGCCTTTGCCTGATCCCATCCAAGACCCTCAGCCCTCCCTCTAACCCAGCACCTGCTCATATGAGGTGGCCGTGGTGTTCAAGCGCAGGATGCTGGCTGTGCTCAACCCACCACACCACGGCCACTGACTCTTCTGGGTAGTGCTCCCCCCCCAGAGCTGGACTAGCTGCAAGTAGACTGAATCCCGATGAAACCTGAGTCAGAAGGTTACTCTTTGTTATCCCTTAACCCCTGCGTGTTTTCAGAGGAGGAAGGAAATTCAATGTACTTCCAAAACTTGGTGCTGTTCCCTCTTCCTCCCCTGGGAATGTCAGCAAGCTGTGAGGAGCACCAGTTCTCTCCCTGCAGCACCTGAACTCACTGCACAACCTCTGTCCCTGCAGCTAATGAGATGAACCGCCTGAGGGAGGAGAACAAAACTCTCAAGGAAGAACTGAAGAGGTTCCAGAGCCTGGAGTAAGCACTCTCCTGGTTTTCATTCATTATGAGGGGCATTGGTAAGGGCAGGGGCATCCCCACAGCTGAGCAGGTATGTGTCCAGGCTGCAGCATCCTAAGGGGTGTTTTAGCATCTAATTCCTGTGAATTCCTTTATCTCTAGGACATGGAAACCTCCCTAATAGTCTCAAAACGCTTGTTGACCTTTCCTCACTCCCCGGTTCACCTGCATCCTAGGATTAGTTTCTGGTGAATTCTCCTGCAGTACTGCTCATGGAAAGCAAAGTCCTGGGCTACTGAGCTTAGCCATGGACCTCAACCTGGTCTTCCATGACTTTTCCGTGGCACAGCTCCTCTCCTGCAGCAGCCAGAGAGGGTCTGCAGGAAGCAGGTTGTACTGTGGGGGAAGGAGAGTGACACACAAGGAACGCTGATGTGGTTAAAGGGCAAGAACCAACAGGTTCATAGCCCAGCTGAGTACTGTGCTGAAAGCCAAGTAACTTGCCAGACTGGCCAATATATACAAATCAGCTCATTCTTCAAGGGTTTAAGGTCCAGAGGAATGAGCACTGGGGGATTAGTGTAGAGATGTGTTTTCTTTGGAGCAGGGGAGCACCATCTGCTTAAAGAGAAACTCTGGCTTTTACTCCCCAATGCTTCCCAAGACCTGAGCAGTTCCAGAGCTGTGGACTGGGCTTGCAGAGCTCTGAATGCTCCTGCTCTGCTCTTCCCTGGGATGATGGATAGGAAGATTTCCAGCTAAACATCTATGTCTCATCATCAGAGACTGCACAGGACTTTGTCCATGACATAAGTGTGTGTCTCCTAGACTCAGTCACTCCCTTGTATTCACCAGGAACATCAGTCCCTCTATCTTGATATGGTGACTGGGCACAGCTGCCACATCCCTGTGCTGAATCCACCCCCACATCAGGCTGAAAGACCAGACAGGGACACACAGGTTCCCACAGGACTTTTGCAGTCACAGCTGAGTCCTGGCTTATCCAACATTGTGGCTTTCTGCGATGTTACCTGCAGCCAGATGGGGCAATCAGACCTTGAGCTGTCGTGCTGGCTCTGTCTCATGCTCCAGACTGCAGCTGAGCTAGTGATAAGGAAGGCTAGTGGAAGGAGGGGAGTCTGAGGACCCGGTATATCTGTGTACACATATACATAAATACATATACATATTTATATAGTATTGGGCTCAGAGCTCCCAGTACAGTGGCTCCAAAACCTTCTTTCTCCTGCCTCTTCTCATTCGTGCCCTTTTCCTTTCAACAGGGACAAGACAAAGAATGCAGGAGTCACCTCCAGAGAAAGCAGCTCCACACCAAGCTCCCCATTGGCTTTACTGTCCCCAGTGAGCAGAAATGCTGTCACTGAGAAAGCAGCTCACAGGGAAGCTGACGTAGCCCACCGTGATGTGGCAGACCTTGAGCTGGGAGAAGGTGGGAGTTGCTGGATCCTCCACCCTTGAGGGACCTGGGGATGGGAGGAACAACTGAGCTGTGGTGCAAAACTGCTCTGGTAAAGGGTCTGGAGAGCAAAGACCAAGTCGTTGTCAGCTCAGATGGATATTGCCATGAGCAGAAGAGGTGTTGGGAAGGGGGAAATGCATGTCAAGGAAGAAACACACTGCTCTGCATTAGAGCAGAAGAGTGCTTGGGTGCCCTCACTGTAAGGTAAGTGATGTGCTAGTGTGGATCCACGACCTGTTTCATGTTGTTGCCTTGCTGCCACCTACACAAGCAATGGAGGGCACATTCAATCAGGTCCTGGCTTCAGACAGGAGGAAATTTTGACTCAAAATCTTCAGTAAGAGGTGGTTGGTACCACCCAGTGACATCACTGGGAGTCTGTGAGACTCCAGCACACTAAAGGGCAAGGTTACAGCAGCTCTGAGGGACTGGTTGTACCTTTTTTTGCAGAAAAGCCTGCAGCACAGAGAAGCTCTCCATGCAGTAGGACTTCTCCAGGCACTGTCCTCCAAGAAGTCAGCCTAGCAGAAATGGTGAGTTTGCAGAGGTTGTATGATGTCCTCAGGCCTTCTCCCCTCCGCTGTGGTCATTGACAAGCAGACTGGGATAGGGAAAGAGTAGAAGGCACTCAGAGGGTGGAACAATTGCTCAGACTTGGGAAGTTGTCATTATAAGAGCCAAGAAGAGCACCTACCAAATGCCGTGTGCATCTGCTCTGCAGAAATTGCCACTCAGTGCAAGCAAAGCACGTGAAGTTTTGGCACAGGTTCCTGTCCCCACTGTGAGGGTGTACATCCTTGTTTGATCCTATGTTTATCCTCCATGATAACATGTCCAGCATTCCTGAGTCTTCTGCCCATCACTCTGGTCCCTCTTTTAGATGTCTTGCTGGGGAAACCTCACCCAGACCTGGGGAGACTGTGCTGAGCCACATTTCAGTGTAGCTTATCCTGAGCCACAGAGTCAGCTCTCCATTATCTGGGTGAGCAAAGAGCAGGAGCATACTAAAGGTTGAAAAAGCCTGAGAATATGTAAACTGTGGAAGTTGTGGGCACAGAGAACATCCCTGCCCAAGAGCAGATGCAGATGTCTCTCCATCTGCAGTATAATGAATATTGGTATTTGCA
Source organism: Pitta sordida (assembly GCA_013390025.1). NCBI lineage: Eukaryota > Metazoa > Chordata > Aves > Passeriformes > Pittidae > Pitta > Pitta sordida. The sequence continues at coordinate 169,859 of WEKX01008361.1, read as the reverse complement.
GAGGGCCTGGCATTCAGTGGTGGCCATTTTGTGCATTGATGCAAACACAAACATGGAGTGGGTCACCTGAGGCTTAGTGAGTGATATTGTGACATTGGGCACTGGGAGATGAGACTGCAGGACCTGAAGCCCTGTTCCTGGTCATGGGAAATCAAACCCACGTACACACCCACACAGACGCTTCTCTTTTGGCACAGGCTTCGCTTACCTGACCTCCACAAAAAAACTTGAAAGAGCAGGTGAAAAGGGGTTTTGGTAAGGCTGCAGGCAGGCTGTGGGGATAATTAATAGGGATCTCAGGAAGGGCTGTTGACATCTCCAGGTGGGCAGGAGAAAGTCAAGTCACAACATGTGAGCCTTTCATGACAGCTGATGGAGATGTTGTCCTGGCCTTGTAACCAGGTACTCCTCTAGAAATAAACCCACCAAACCAGTGTGTGCCAGGAGCTTACGTGAGTAAAGGCTTTAGTAAGGGCCAGGGAATTTGCAGGGTCTTATCTTGGTTAAGACACTGAATGACTTGAGGAGATACAAGACCTTCTGGGCTACAAATCAGTGCAGCCAGAAAAGAGAGTGGTAGATCCCGACAGAAAAAATGAAGGGGAAATTTCCAGGGAAAACGAATAAAAATCTGACAGAGCTGTTGACCAGAATCATCAGAGCATTCAGGAGCTGCCTGTCTTGTTCTCACTGTTGAAAATATGTCTCAGCTCAGCTGGGCTCCTGGCAGCCAAGGGTACACAGCTGAATGGCTCACCTGGACTGTCTCCCCACTGTTACAGGCATCCCAGAGGATTGCCAACCAGCTGCATGGAACCATTGCCCTTGTGAGACCTGGCTCCAGGCCCTGTCTCCTGGAAAGAAGTCCTTCAGGAGCAGCAGTGTCCCCACCAGCGAGGAAGACTCCTCTCCCTCCAGAGCGTGAGCACAGCCCCAGCCTTGAGGCGTGAGTACCAGCTCATGGGTCATGGTGTGGCCCATGACAAATTGTGATGGGATGACCAGTATTCCCTGTGTCTGTCCACCTTCCCCTCCAAACTTCTCCCACAGCCCTGGGGATAAGGGGAATCTCCCAGTTTATACCGGTTAAAAATGACTGGAATCCAGCTCAACAAGGTCAGTCTCTTGTTATTCCAGTTTCTCAGACAGACCCATAAAGTGAACTGGGTGCCCCTACCTCCAGCCAGGAGGACTTGTCCCACAGTAGGCAGCAATCCCTGCTCCTCCTTATCTATTCTAATGGGCTTTTCTGCAGGGCTCAGCACTTCCCAGGCTTATCCTCATTGATTTCAGGAGCACAGAGGGCTGAGCAAGGCCAGCGAGTTCACCTGTAGAGACAAACAGTTTTTCAGACTGGGAGTAGTTCCGCTGAGTATTCCTGGGAAAAGGTTGCTGAGTATTCCTGGGAAAAGCTTGCACTCATGGAAGCCAAATAACTAGTGATAGCAGGCACTGGGCTTGCAGGGCAGGTTCATGCACTGTACCAACCCTCTCAGTATGGCTGTAAAAGTTTCCCATGTACTGAGATTAGCGGAGGGTGAGTTATTCCTCTGTCCTGGGGGGATTCAGGTCCACCAAGGCATTAAGCAAGCCCAGAGGGGTAGTTAGGATGCTGCTGGCTGTAAGGCATGATTTGAAAAATGACTTCTCAGCAACAGAGCTGATGTGAGCTGTCACTGCATCCTCACCCTCACTCAACTCCCTGTGTGGAGCGGCCATGGAACAGGAGATTGCAGCTGGATGTTGGGATGGGGATGGTTTCCTGCAGTGTGGAGACCCACTGCTGGCTACCTGACCCCCTTGGCCACCAGGACCTTCCTCACCAGCATGGCACCCAAAGGCAAACATGATGTACAGGCCGAGAGCTGCAAGATGGTCCAGGAGAGACTATGTACATCCCCTGCAGGGCTGGGAAACCATGGGAAAATTCTCTAGTTAATATATTTTTTACTGCATTTTTTAGTTATTTAACAGCAAGCAAACTGGACTCCCCCAAGGCTGCTCCATCCTATGAAAACCTAAAAATGACCACACGGAGAGAGCAGCTCTGCCTCCTCCACAAGCACCTTTCCCTGCATCAGCTGGGGTTGGCAAGTCACTGCACCTCAGCTGACCGAGATGGCAGCAGCTTCTCCAGCCATTTGCTCAGGACCAAAGACACTGAGAGCAGGACACGGTCACACGACAGCTGGGAAGATCATGCAGCCTTGCTGAAGCTTCCTGCCACCATGGTGTACGTGAGGGATCAGCACCTGGAGGAGAAGCTGCACCTCCTCAAGCACCGGGAGCGGCTGCAGCATCTCCTTATGCAGCAGTGCCAGCCAGGCCAGCGGGCAGATGGAGACACAAAGCTCACACCTGAGGAGCGGCCCCTCTCCCCATGGCTCAGCATTGCGACAGGATGCAAGGAGGAAAGGTCCTTCCTTGATGATGCTGCAGATGGGAAGGGAGAGAAGGAGCTTTGGCTGAGCAGGGACCGCTCTGAGCTGCGAGTCAAGGTGAAGGAGGCAAGGGATGATGATGCAGACACACCACTGGACCTGTCAGATTCCAGCCGTGGCAGGGAAACAGACTGGCACAACCATCGGGAGCTCCGAGGGTCTGGCAGCCCACGGCCAAGCCCCAGGGAGAGCCCAACTGTGCCAGTAGTCCACGGCCCTGGTGGGAGACATAGGGCACAGCAGGATGACCTGCCTTTTCCCTACCACTGGCCCAGTGCCACCCAGGCACTGCCTGGTGCTGCCAAGGAGGAGAAGGAAGAAGAGGATGCAGCTGGGGTGAGTAAAGCTCATGCTGGCACCAACTGTGTCCCCATCCCTCTTCAGGGTGCCCAGCGTTAATATCCCATAGGAGGATGGCTTTGAAACGTGTGAAGCCAACTTGCACATGGCAGAGCCACAGTTGCTCAGCTCTTGCTCTCATTGCCCATCTCCCCTCCAGTGCCCATGGGGCTTTTGTCCAGGCCCAAGGACAGGCAGCACCTGTGCCCCCTTCTGCAGGCTGGTGCTGAGCTCCTTGCAAGCACATCGACCTCCATGATGCTCATCCCCATGGGTGTCACAGTCATCACATAAGGGCTGAGGACAGTCCTTTCCCCTTCCCTGGCAATAGAACCCCTTGTGCCCCCCGTATCCCACAGCTCTCACTCTCACAGGCACATCGGACAAACAACTCCACGCTGAGCGACCCAGAGGCCCTTCCTGACACCAGGGTGAGACGGGATGTGAGTGTGCAGAAGGGAGAAGCAGGTAAGAAGCCCCAGCCAAATGTGACATTTGAGAAGGCAGGAGTGAAAGGTACAATTTGGTGAAGGCATCTCCAAGCTGGGCTCTGCACGTACCTGCAAACCTGCCAACCAGAGCAACTCTTCCGGGGACACAAATGCTCTATTGCTCCCAACTAGCCGGTCTAGCCGGGAGGTGTAGGGCTGGATGACGTTGGGCCCCCTCCGTCTCGGAGTGGCCTGCTAGACTGTGAGGGATCTAGGTTGGTGTTATGCTCTGCGATGTGCTCTCGGTCTCTTTACGGGTGTTAGATGGTGAGTTGGACTAGATGATCCTTGTGGGTCCCTTCCAACTCATAATATTCTGTGATTCTGTGATTCTGTGATTCTGTGAACTCTTTTGGGCCATTGGGGGAACTTCAGGTTTCACATTTCTGTCCTTGAGAGCTCAGTTTTCAACCCTAGATGTGTCCAAAATTCAGGCTTATTATCTATAGAGAGAAAGTTTCCCAGCTCTTCTGGAGAAAAGCCAAGTGTCTCTGCCCAGCACAGACAGCAGCCACTCGTGGGGTGCCCCTTGCATAATCTGCAGAGTACCCTCCACTCTATGCCGGGTGGCACGGAATTCTCCAGTACCTACAGAAGTCAGTGTACCTCTGACTTATTGGCAAAATCCATTCCACAGTGAGCGGCAACAAGTCAGCATTGCTGCTCCAGTATTACCTGCCCCTCTCAGGGAAGCAGAAGCTCAGACCCCAGCAGAGATGGGGAAAATGCAAGTGGTTTGCAGGACTAGCACTGGAAAACCATTCCTGTCTGTCCCCTGGCTCCAAAACATGTCCTGTGCTGGCACAGCACGTAGGATTGAGCATGGAGCCAGGGATGCTTGTACCTGCAGCAGGTAGATCAGGATGCTCTTCTCCCTCTCCCTGCTCTCTGCCCTTCAAGAGCCCTTTCAAGGATTTCTCCCTGCCTGACACCTCAGGACATGGGTGCCAGGTTTGTCCAGGTGGGTGGGAGGCAGCAGCCATGGGGATCTGAGCACGAAGCACGTCTGCTGAGAGCTGTTCAGTACCAGCATTACTGGCTTGGCCAGAAAGTTGAGCTCGCCTGGATTAGTTGGTCTGGGCGTGTCAGAGTGGTTTGGGAACACTTTCCAGAGCAGGATTTTTCACAGTGGAAAAAAAAAAAAAAAAGGAAAGAAATGGGAGTCCTCTGTGATTTACATGTTAAGGAGATACCATCAGAGCAGAAGAATTTCAGCTGATTACATTCTGGGTGTGGGAATACAGGACTTTCTTCAGTTCTCACCTTAAGGTTGACACAAAGCCCAGGAAACAATACACAAATACTTCTGCACTTTCTAGTGAACCTTAACCTGCAGAAGGATAAGGCAAGGATGGGAACAGGCTACAGGGACTCCAGGAGTGCCTGGAAGCAGCATCACCTGCTCTCCCACCCAGGCAGGGACAGCAAGGGAGGCACGCTGATCAGCACCACCCCAGCTAGACCTGGTGTCAGGAGCAAAACATATTGAGCTTCTGGAATGCCACTGCCCCTCAGAAGAGGCATGGCCCTGTCCCCAGCCCTTTCTGCCCTCATGGCCAGCGCAGGTGTGCTGCTGTGGGTACAGACAGGATGATGGCACTGCCAGCAAGGCTTGGCCCCCAGCCCATGCAGAATCAATCTGTGCAGAGGTCAGCTGTGTACAGGGACATGTCTGTGGTTTTCTAACTTTGGGGTCTGTGTACAGAAAAATCCTTCTGCTGGGTAAGGAAGAATCTCCCCTGACTTTCCTTCCTCGGCACATGTTTCCTGCTGAGAGCCACTGACTGACACAGGCAGCAAATGTGAGGATTTTTCTTTCTGGCCTCTTTACCCCAACGTGCTTCTCTCCACCTGGTGCTCAAACAAGAAGATGCAGTCTGGGGTTTGAATACCCCTCAGCCTCCCTTCTGAATGTAGCCACAGACATCTGGGCAGCACTTGCGACCTTAACGTAACAAAGTCCTACAGATACAGCTTTACTGAGAGCTGGTTTCCCAATAGAGTCCTGTTGGATCACCCATAAACATTCATTCCAAGCCACATAGCTTGCAGTGCCTCTGCTTCGCAACACAGCTTATTGCTGAACCTGTTTTCAGTCTCAGAGCCTCTCAGAGCCTGGGCCAGTGTCTCTGTATCTGCTCATAATCTTGTCAATGCTCCTGCGAGCCTAAACCCCCTTCTTTTTGTGTTTCCTTAGACGACAATGATGCCAAGTCGGGGAAGCAGGAATCTGATGATCCAGACACGACAGACAGCGAGGTTGGTTTGTTCTCCTCAGCATCAGCTTAGGCTGTTGGGTCCAAGAGATATAATACAGGTTGTTTCTGCCCGAGCTCCCTCCAGAAAGGCAATGGCTCTTCCTGTATCAGGTGCCAAACCTCATTCCCACCCTGTTACACAACTTGTCGTTGAGGGATAAAAGTATCACTATTTCCAACTAATCAAGAGTGTTTTCAAACAATAGCATTTGTCATCACTCCATAGCAATGGTCACAAAGGTCCCTGGCAATGCCACTAGCCCCATGGGAAAATCAGGGTGGTTTCTAGGCTGACTGTTCTCTTTGGTGTAGGGGGCTACCCCATATGAAGATGACATCCTACAAGAAGCTGAGGCTGATGGGAAATACTTTTGCACCAAAGACAACGCTCACGTGCAGCAGAAGAAAAGAAAAAGAGGGCAGGATCCCTGGACAAAAGGTAGGAAGGAGGAGTTCCTTGGGGTGCCAGCTCAGGGTTACAATTCCTGCTACTTCCCAAGAAGCTCCTATGAGAAATGCCGGAGGGCAAAGGGGAGGAGAGTTCTCCTCCTTGTTCCTCTGCCAAGCTTTCTTGTCTCCAGACAGAGGGGCCCTTGCTAATGGTTAGCCAGGGAAGCCTGGGCAAGGTGACCAGGAGAGCACTCCTGAGCACCTAAGCTAACAGAGCTTGTGTTTGCTTAGCCAGTCAGGGAGGCAGTGATTGGGGAAGGCCAAATTCCCAGGGGTGAGTTATTGACATTTGGAGAAAGGTTTCTGCCTGTTCTGTTGATCTTCCAGTGTGGCTGTAGAGGTTTCCCTGCTGACAGAGGAATGTGTTGTACCTGTGTTTCCTACAGGTGAATAAGCAGAAAATTGCTCCTGATAAGAGCAAGGATAAGACACTGTGTCTGTCAGGCCTTAAAAAGTGCTCTGTCAGAAAGACCCTGCTGTTCACCTGCTCTGTACTGTCAGTAAAGATGAGGAAGTATTGGCCCAGCCCAATTATAAACGTAGAGAGAGCTGTGGCTTAAGCAAGAAGGGAGCTTGTTTAACAGCCCAGCCTCTGAAGGGCCCTGCTCACTCATGGTCCACACCACAGCTGAGTGACAGGAGGATTTGCCCTACAAAACCAGCTGACAGGAGCAATGGGGAGGAAGATGCCCTGTGCACCCCAGGGCAGACACATCCAACCCTCTGGGACAGCAGCAGATATCCTGAGTGAGGACCAGAGGCAGCTGTGGCAGGAATGGGGTGATGGAGAGGTATAACACCTCTCTCAGCATGTGGTATGGGCCGTTTACCACACTGGAAGGGGGAAGCATACAAGGAATACATCCTGCTGGCCTGGGTACCCTCTTGGGTACACTCCTGCACCAGATCAGTTCTCTGCCTATTTCTGCTTCACATGTTGTTTCTGTGTCCAGAGTCACAACCTCCCCTGGACACCCCTGCATCTCAGGACCCCTGCATGAGAGGGGTGTCTCTTCATTATTCCTTTGCTGAGCTTTGCTTCCCCCTGCACTGTCCCTATTTTGGGATGAGGCCATGCTGGCTCCCTACATGTAAATCCATTGCTTTGTGGTTGACTCCTGCTGTCATCTTGTTGTTTGCAGGAGCTAAGAAGTCAATGAGAGGAAGAAAGAAAATCAAAGTGGAGCAATGCACAGTGGGGATCACAAAGGAAACAGAGAATTGCTCTGCTTCCCACAACAACACCTCCGAGAGTTAACACCAGGGCAGGATGAAGTGACACAGATGCTGGAGACCAAAGGAGAGAGCTTGGAGGCCTCAGCATCCCACCCATGCTGGGAGAGTGAACCCTCCTGCTGTCTTGGGCCAGGCAGTAAGGAATTCATAAGGACTCATTAATGAGTAGGGCACCCTAAAACTCCTCACTCGGTGCCCCAGGAGAGGGTGGACAAGGATGAGCCATATACGTGATACCTGAAGCAGTCAGGTGGAGTCTGGTGGGAGCAGCCCATTCACTGGCCACAGCCCTGTGCCAGAGAAGACCCTCAAACTGGTGCTAGGAGGAGAAAACACCTGTTTGCAGACCTCACTCTGGGTCAGAACCATGTTCTTCCCTGGGATTCCATGCTCAGAGAATGAAGTACCCAGAACCTGCTCCCCATGTAGGATGTCCCAGTGGCTGGTCAAAGGGTGGTGACCAAGCCAAACATGTACAAACCTGCTTTGATTAAATCCCTACCCAGGTTTCATACACATGTCAATCTTGTTTGACCTTGAGAAAGTCTATGGTTTCCTTTTCTAGTTAAGTGAGGAGCAAGCACATGGGCAGACAGGTTCAAGGGACGGGACAAGAGCATGGGAAGAGAGATCTTGAGGATTATCCCTCTCCTCAGGGTGTCCTGCATGTCTGGAAAAGGCCAGTGTGTGAGGCCCAGCTGTGACACAGCAGAGCACCAGCTCAGCAGTTCACACTGACCTTGGCAGCATTGCTGGGAGCTGCTTTTCACGTGGATAAACTATTCTTAATTTTTTTTCTGTTGCGCGCATCCCTGCAGCCACAACACTGTTCCGGGACTCAGGCTGGATTTTTCCCCCTTCACATGTGGGGAACAGGGACAGAAGGGAAGGAGACCAGAGGAGGCTTGCTAGAGCCACTACCTGCAGTACGTAGTTCCTTTGCCCGCGGCTGTTTCTATTTAAGCGCGCTTTTGTTTGTTCATTCACAAGAACGAAGGCAAAGCGTAGGCAGCCAGGAGCAGTATCCTTATCCCGCAGTGCCTCCCCGTCTCCTCAACCCCAAAATTCCACTTTAAGAACCCCGGCTGCGGGGGGAGCAGCGGCGGGAGAGGGGTCAGTTCTGCCCGGGGCAGCCTCGCACCCAGTGGGGCGGGAGGGGGAAGGGTGCGGGAGCGGGAGCGGGCTCGGTGCGGGCGGAGCTGCGGNCGGGGCCGCTCCCGGAGCGCGGGGGCTGAGGTTCGGCCGCCAGGGAGCACCGCAAGGTCTGACCCTGATGGCTGTGGAGCCACGGAAAGGGGACTGGGGGAATCCATCAGCTCCGGCAGCGCGGACGGAGCGGGGGCGGCTGATGCCAGGATATGTCGGAGCAGCTGAACTTCCCAGAGTGAAAATAATTGAGACGGCAGTCATCTCCCTCCCGTCTCCAGTTTGGCAGAGCGTGTTGGATGCTGGGGAAGGGTCTGGAGCACAGCTGGAGCTGTTCATCCTGAAGAAATGGGAACTCAGGGGAAACCTTATCGTTCTCCACACCTACCTCGAAGGGGTGTGATCGGTCTCTTCTCCCAGGTTAACAAGAGACAGGACAAGAAGAAATGGCCACAAGTTGCACGAGAGGAGGTTTATATTGGATATTAGCAAAAATTTCTTCACCAGAAGGGTTATGAAGCATTGGAACGGGTTGCCCAGGACAGAGGTGGGGTCACCATCCCTTGGTGGAGTCACCAGGGTTGATTTATCCCAGCTCGAAGCGTTCATTGGCCATCGGAAGTGAATTAGGGCCACCACTGACGCCTTCCCCTTTCATTCTCGGGCACACAGCACCGAGTCTGTCCCTTCTCGGACCGGCTTGCAGGGGGCAGCAATACCCAGGGCACCACTGAACACGGTGGTGAACTAAATAATTCCACCTTTTAAAAATACCCCAACCAGAGGAGGGCGGGGGGCGAGAAATCGAAACATAATCCCATAAAGAGGCCTCTCAGGCTGTAGAGATGTAGCCTGGGATCAAGGGAACTGCAGGAGGGAGGGAACTTTCATGAAATATAAAATAAGACCCTCCCTATGACAATCCCTTGATAAGCAAATGTGCAGGAGTCCTGCCAAAAAATAATGAAGTCCTCAATTTACTTTTTTCCCCTAGAATTTTTTTACTCGCATTGCACAAGATCACCACAGAATCCACCTTAATTTATAGGACTTTATTTTTATATATATATGTATTGCTTCTTTCCTTTTTCCACCAGGCATTTTCACCCATATCTTGTGCAGGGTGTGTTTGAGGTGCTGACAGGGACACATATTTCATAATTAAGGCAGTCCCATAACTATAAAAACAAAAAAAAAATAGTTTTGTCAGTTCTAAGCAAAATGCTCCTCTGAGCAAATTGTTGAAGTAAATTAAGTTTTATATGCTGCACTTGGTCCAGTGCTGGAATTTCTCTTCTCCTACCCCACCCCTGGCTTGCTGTTACCTCCTCACCAGAAAAGTTGGATAATTCCTGAGGTCCATGAATTCTCATAATTGTGCTTGTCAATCTTTTGTCCGAGTCATTCTTGACAGGTAAATGTATGTATTGAGCTGGTGATATGCAGGCGGCCTCAGACGTGAACTGTTCTGCTGTAAGGAAGAAATCTGAGCCCTGCAAGGAGCCCTGGAGCTTTGCAGGGGTTTCTGTGTGGAGTCTCAGTTCTGCCTGAGGTAACATGTTTGCAGAAACACAAAGGGCAGCGTTCAGCTGATCCTGCCTTCCCTGGAGCACAGCAGCCTTTAATAACCCGCTGGAGTTTGGCTAATGACTCCAAGGGGCATCTGTGCACCAGACGTAGCTTTTTGCAGAGTTAATCCATTTTGTTGCCACATTTCCGTTTGGTACGAGAAGGAGGTTTTACACAATAATCTTAAAAAACCCACTGAAATTACCCTTAAAATGCACGAGTTACCCACAGAGCATTAGCGCAGAAGGGAAGCTGTCCCATCAACAGATCAGTCCTTCTGGCAGCTCACATTTGTTTTGTCCAGACAAATTACAGCTGTGATGTCACCAATGACGTGTTGTAGGTAGGACATCTGGGCAGGCAAATTGGTTTCCCAGAGAAACGGGTTCAGAGCCCAGCTTGGGTTCACTCAGGTCGGGAGCTGGATTTGAAATTGCACAGAAATCTGGGAGAGAGCGATGGTGTAACCATTTCTGTTCACTTCTAGTCCATCCAAAATAGCAACGAGTTATTGCTTGTCCCACCAAACAATTCCAGTAACTATTGCAACTACATATTTTGCTTCCTGATCCTTAAGCATCTGCTTAACATGCTGAATCATCCTCACAGCACAGATTGCTGCTCTCAGCTCACAGAACCCCCAGTCCTCCCTGTGCACCAGCTTCCTTCCAAACTCATCACTCAACTCCAGACTTGCTCTCTAGGTTTGACTTGTAAAATTGTGTAAGAAATAAATTTGTGCAAGTCGAGCCATGAGTCTAAATCTCCATCTCAGGGGGAAAAAACCCTACCACCACACAAAGGCTCCTCTGTTGCATGTGTAAGGGAGATGGTGCTCGTCAGGAAAGTAGGAAGTGCAACAAGCTCAAAGCAAAAGGGAACTGTGTGCTGAGAACTCAACTGGCTGCAATGCAAGAACCAAAACCACCAAAAATAAAGATATGCAGGTCAGATTCTTCTCCCTCACAATCTTCTGCAGTGGCATTGCCTTCATGGTAATAGACAATTTGAAGGTGATCACGCCCTTTCCATGAGCCTGAGCACCACCTTCTCCGAAGTGAAATGCTTTTAGCTGAGATCTGGTAGGCAAGCAGTGCCCATTTATAGTGCTGGCATTGGAAACACAGCTTTGCTCCTCAGTTCACCACAGGAAAACTCATTCCAAGCATTACTGAAGTCTTGCTTAAATCCTGTTTTGGGGATTTGAGTGGGATGGGCTTTCTGTGTAGGTTCTTCCCTGGGTCAAATGTGCCCAGAATATGTGAAAAAAGCAGCACGGACCTCGCCAGTCTCACATGAGTTCTGCAGTGCACAGCAAGGGGTGAGAAGGGGACAGGGACAGTTCAGATGCTCAGAACAGCAGAGGACAAGCCTTCATGCTTTTGAAAGGAGCCTGTGAAATAGTCAATAGGTTTAGCAAGTCCAGCAAGCTGTGGTCATTCTTGGAAGGGAAAGAGTTGGGGAGTTCCTTTGCTCCTTTATCTTAAGCAAAGTTTACTGTAGAAATTTTTGAGCCAAAGTTCATGTTCCTCTTGTATCTCTTGGATATCACAGCTCTCTGCTCTGCCTTGAACACTGTCACCAACCCTTCAGAGTTCCACAGCCCCAGCAGGGTTGTGCTAAACACTGCTCATACCAAACCTACTGCTGGACGTGCTGCTCCCCACTGGGACCTCTCCAAAAAGCACATTTCACAAGATTCTCCCATGAAAATTATTGATATATTAATAAGGGCGTGCAGTGCCATGTGCTTCGGGGGAGAGGGTTTGATTCATTCATTCATGAATCCTCATATAAACTCCACGTAACATTTTCATGACTCCAGCACAGGCCCCTCCGGAGTGCAGAGAGAGATGACTAAACCAATCAGCTCAGTGTCTCTTAAATACTTTGTGTCATGCAGGAGAGCTGGAGTCATTTTCCGAGGCTCAGGGTTATCAGCACAGAGTGTTTTCCTCCTGGGACTCAGCAGCTGATTTTGTTGGCAACTGTGTCACCACCGTAGGTGAGCACATGGCAACCCAGGGGACACGGACACAGAACTCCAGCAGAACTCTCAACTGGAACCCAAGGGAGGTAGGTTAAAAACATTGCAGTTCACATGGTGAATGTACTGGTGGGACTGACAGCTTGGGTCAAACCTGTCTCACGGGTTTGGGAAACAGGAGGAGAGCAATGGAGAAGGCTGTGCCAGCAGGGAGCAGGAGTGATCCAACATGTGAGTGTGGTTGGGAAGGGTTTCATCATTTCTTACATATGTAACACATGTAGAGAATGGCACCTCCGGGTGTTTTCTGAGACAGAGTGAAGAGGAGGGGGAAGATGAGCTCAGGGAACACACTGTTCCAAAAATGGTCTTTAGATGTGTTGAGTGTGAAGCTGAACTCCAAAGAGTGATGATTCCCTTAGATGAGTTGATTTCAGGAGAGAATTCAAAAGGGTCGAGGAATGACAGAAAATTTCGCTCAGTTTTGCAAGGTCCTTGGATTAGAACCTGTTCAGGAGAGAGAGGACAGTACACTATGGATGCATGTTGCACTTATGCATCCTCCTCCCAGACTTCCAGAGACCACCCTGGTACCCCATGAAGCCACTTGGATCCCCACCCCTCTCAGGCTAAAAAAATATGTTCAGCAATTTCTGGCACCTTCTCTTAGTATCAGCAGTTCCTCCAACTGGAAGCTGCTCTTCTGGTTCCCAGCCTAAATATACTTATGATCTGTTTATCTTTGCTTGATTTTGCACCATGATTTGGCAAAAAAAGTATAACACCCAGCCCACATATATACTTTAAATTGCTATCTCATATCGGATACTTGGACCAAATTTTGCAGTTCTTGCATGTAGAAAAATCCTTGTGACCTTGGTGACTCTGCTCCCCATATACTATTGGAATAAAGACTCGCAGTCTTGTCCTGTTTCACACAAGCTCCTTATTCCAGCAGCTGACTGCTCAAACACCTATCCACATAGCCCAGGACTCCCTTTAGAGTAGAGCAGAAGCTCCAGAAGCAAACTGACCATGAGTTGCATATTGGAGATCCAGAGTAACACTTTACATCTACTCAATAATGTGGTAAATGCAAACATACTTGCCTTGCTCTTTGTCCATGGATTTTGTAGTGGTTAAGGCTGGAGTGGCTTTAGCCTAGAACATGAAGCTGCTGTGCAGCAGCAGGGTGGAGAGTCCAGCCTTTCCCTAAAACAGTATCCCTGTGTACGGAGGAGAGGATGTGTATGAGCTCAGGGTTCCTCTGTCCCCCCACTCCAGGGATTCCCTCCTTTCAGAAGACAACGAGAAAAGGTTGCTTGAGGTTGTACCCAGTCGCTGTCATTGGTGGAAGTGATGCTGATGTGCCGCTCATCTGTTTTAGCAGCAGGTTCCTTCAAACAGCATCAAGCTCACTGTACTCAGACACTGAGAGCGAGTTCACTTGTCAGACGCAGATGAAAGCTCCCCAACATTAACAGCAGCAACACTCAAACAGCTAAATTCAGCTTTGAAGTTAGCAACCCACTAAGCCATGGAGGCTGCTTCTTTCTGTGCTGACTCAGTGGGACAATTTACATCCCACAGCTATTTTTACAAGGAAAGAATGAGGAAAAAGCTGCACATTTATTTTTCAAAATCCAATCTTGGGTTCTAGAGAATTGTTTGCACCAAGCCAAGGTTTCCATGCCTTTTTATCCCCTGGGCTTATTTGATGATCTTGCCAGCAGGAAGGATTTTAATTCCTTTTTATCCCAAACTATTTTTTTTCCACAGCTGTGATATGAGATGGTTCTGCCAAATAATTTAGGCTCAAAATATGACCTATATTGAATAGCATAAGATACTGAGAATGTTCTTGAGATTCTAAGGGGATAGTTTGTATTTCACTGTAGGTTTTCTAACAGAAGCCTACAAGAAAAGATTGTCTTATGTTTCCTATTTTAATCCTATTATTAAATACCATTAATACTGTAAGGCATGTTGATGGCCCACTTTCAACAGTGTACAAAAAAGGATCTTATGAAACATCCATATGAAAAGACATAGAACCTGTATGTGTTTTATAGGACAGTTTCAAAATCTCTTCTATTCAGTGTCTGCATTTCAGGCCTTATCATCAGACATTAGTTTGATTGATGATGTAAGACTACAAGCAATATTAAGAGTTGCCATGCAGCTTCTTCAAGCATATTTGGAAAAAGCACTCACCATGCTAATGGTGCAGTGTTGCAAGTACATTAATACCTGCTTAAGTTCAAACATCTCAGCAGACCCTCATTAATGGCAAATTTGTTCTGTGCTTTAAAATATGTACTGTGTGGGCATAATCCTGCTTGGGAGCACAAGCTCCCTCATAGCATGTGAGGTGGGAAGTATTTTGGTTTCAGAGGAACACAGAGGCCACCAGCACCCACACACTGCTGTTCCCAGCTCCAGAGGCTTCATCGTGCCCGGCACAGCTCCCAAACCTCCCTTGCCAGGCCCAACAGCGTGGGCATCATCAGAGCACATCAACATCCTTTGAGAGAAGGACAGGGCAGAGCATCGTCCCGGGATGTGGTGGATGGTTCAAGAGCCTGAAGGGAATGTTTATCCCGCGCAGTATAAACACACCAGTGTGGGAAGCGCAGAGATGTCTTGAGTCACTTTGCAGAGATAAATACCAAGTTTATGGCCTCCCAGCCCCGGGTCTGCCTTGCCCATATACGGCCCAAGATCAGCACTGCCTTGGCTTTGCTTCAGGAGCTGGAAGTGTGGGGATCCATCCCTCCGCACGGGTTCTGGGGCTGCTGGTGAGTCTCAGGGCCGTGCACAGGGGTCTGTACCCTCGGGGTCGGCGGGTCGGGGTCCACCTCAGTCCGACCAGCCAGAAAGTCTGGTCCCAGGCCGCTGGGATGGAGTAAGAGAATGAACTCCCTTCATCTGCTTTAGTGGAAGCGCTGGGACCCGCGCAGCCGCCTGCGATGGGTTTAACAGATGTGTCCTCCTGCCTGCCGGAAGGCCAGGAGACCTTGGGAACGGGCGACTGCCCGCGTTACTGAGCGTTTGGGTGGGGAGATGGGTGGAGGACAAGTTTTTAAGAAGTCATACAAAGGGACACGATGGGTGTTTGTGCGCGGACACGATGGGCGGTTGTGCAGGGGACGCGGTGGGTGGTTTTGCGGGGACACGGTGGGCTTCTGACTGTGGTAGAGAAGCACCCGAGGGAGGAAGGGGCTGTTTACATGCCGGTCCCGGGAGGGGACCGGGGCTGCAGCTCCGGGTCCAGCCCGTCCGCCCAGGGCACCCCCCGCGCTTCCCGCACCGGCGGCGCTAGGACCCGGCGGAGCCCCGCCGGCCGGCGAAGGGGTGG